>CANNZV010001309.1:0-166108 GCA_947561585.1 Caprella mutica | reverse complement strand
AAATGGCTTTGCGCGAATGTTCAGCAAACGGAAAATGCAGCAAATTTGCTGCATTGTCTATATGCTTTGTCTATGTGCTTTTTATGGGGTACGGTCAAGAGCCCCACCGGTCAAGAGCCCCCCCGGTCATGAGCCCCCCCGGTCATGAGCCCCCCCGGTCATGAGCCCCCCTCTCTGTTTTTTTTTAATCCTTATTTACCTAGTTAAACAAATGAATAATTACTTAGATAGAAATAACTGAGAGTTGCGAATGAAGTTTGTTGTATCCGCTAGTTTGTTGTACTGCACACTTCATGACTGTTAAATGACCTTGCAGGGGGGTTCGGGGGGCGGCACGCCCCCGATATACATATATTTTATGTCTATTAAGTAATGAACTACAAAAGTGTCAATAAGGATTAAATAGTATAGGTAAATAAGGATTTAAAAACAGGGGGGCTCTTGACCGGGGGGGCTTATAACCTACACCCGCTTTTTATATGCATTGTCTATATATATATACTACCCGATTATACTTCAAAAGTATATAGCTCATATATTATTGGTCAAACTTGATAAACTTACATGTAAGTGTATAAATTACTTTGCAATATTCTACATAATTATTGGTCAAACTTTATGGAATTACCGTTGAATTAATTAACTCGTATAACGCTATCGGAGCTTTATTTGTGTCAGTTTATAAACTCTATGTTAACACTTTCACCGCGGATGAATTTTTCGGTACATTTAAACAGTGCTGTGTGGTACATCGTTTTATAAGCTCTGGAGTGTTCTAGACTTATAATTAATTCAACAAAAATTTTGATCCAATTCTGAATCAATACTGAACTATTTAATATTTGTATGTTAAAAACGCTTATTGAACCAACGGTAGCTAAATACGCGGGGAACGTGTCAATCCTATTTTCTGTGTTGTCAGGTCCAGGTTTTACACCCTTCTCCTGATGATGAATAGAAATCTTTCTATTCGAAATCTTGAAACCTAAAAACAAAAAAATTCAACGCAGATTTTAAATAACCTCTATAAAATTCTTTACTCTCTATATACTATATATGTAGTATGTATAATGTGTATATATTATTGTTATTCGTATAACTCTAAAAACATTCAACCAAATTGACTGAAATTTTTTGAGCGATTGTTCCATTATACAGGAATCGTTTGGTTAGCTTTTAGGAGCAATAAGCTCACTATCGATTGAAGCGACGGCGAGAGTATGCGCTCTAGACTACCCGTTTTAGTAAATAATAATATGGAAGCTTTCAACAGCGGTTTAGAAAAATGTGTTGATTGGTATATGGAAACAGTTAAACAAAAATAAATACAAATTAATTGATACATATTACCTACGTGATACATTTTAATATCTGAAACTGTATTTGAAGTAGGTATTGATACGCATCACTAGTTACTATCTAATATAGATAAGTACCTATTATTTCGCCTAGGTAGTTATGTTAGCTAATACCTTTTAGTTACCCTTAGACTCCTACGAAAGTAAATTAGATAATTAAGATAAATGATATTCGTATCTATTTTTGTTTCACTGTCACTAGTACATTAGATAAGTTATAATATTCATACAAACTTGAATTATATTTAGTACATCATTAATTGATTTAGATAGATATTATTATTTTTGTAATCAATATTCCAAATAATATTGTTTGTCATATTAATTATATCTTATTATTATTTATTATAAAATGTAAACATATTACATTCATAATTTTTGGTGATCAATGATATACATTGTGTTAAGTTGAGAACATAAAATTTCTTCCAGTTCGTCATTAGCCTATCACTACCTAAATCATTTTGTTAATCTCATTGTGACAGTGGTAGGTAGCTAGTGATAGAGGGGGGGGGGTGAGGTAGACAAATATGGGGGTGAGGGGAGGGTAAGGTAGACCAATAAGGAGAGGGGAAGTGAATGATTACTCAGAGAAGAAAAACTAACTGCAGGTACTAACTGTGTCCTCATTTTTTTACAAAATCATATCTTATTTAGAATGAATTTTATGTTTCCAGGGATAATTACTTTATTTATTTTCAAGTAACTGTAACAGCGGCACTTATATGAATGTTCGTGAGTAAGTATGTTTGCATACAGTAGGTGAACTTGCGTGATTTGTGTTCGTGAGTGTATATGTTTGTACCCAGAAACTTGAAGTGAGTGACAAGTTGTGACACGTTATGAAACTCCGCCCACTCGCCAGTGAATGCTCTCAGACCCTAGGGAATTGATTCTTTGGCTTATTAAATTAGGTATACTCCTTTCTCATTGTAATAAATAAGATATTAATAACTAACTGTCTACAGCCTACTGCATCTACAGTCTACTGCATCTACAGTCTACTGCATCTACAGTCTACTGCATCTACAGTCTACTGCATCTACAGTCTACTGCATCTACAGTCTACTGCATCTACAGTCTACTGCATCTACAGTCTTAATGTATCTACAGTCTTAATGTATCTACAGTCTTAATGTATCTACAGTCTTAATGTATCTACAGTCTTAATGTATCTACAGTCTTAATGTATCTACAGTCTTAATGTGTCTACAGTCTTAATGTGTCTACAGTCTTAATGTGTCTACAGTCTTAATGTGTCTACAGTCTTAATGTGTCTACAGTCTTAATGTGTCTACAGTCTTAATGTGTCTACAGTCTTAATGTGTCTACAGTCTTAATGTGTCTACAGTCTTAATGTGTCTACAGTCTTAATGTGTCTACAGTCTTAATGTGTCTACAGTCTTAATGTGTCTACAGTCTTAATGTGTCTACAGTCTTAATGTGTCTACAGTCTTAATGTGTCTACAGTCTTAATGTATCTACAGTCTTAATGTGTCTACAGTCTTAATGTGTCTACAGTCTTAATGTGTCTACAGTCTTAATGTGTCTACAGTCTTAATGTATCTACAGTCTTAATGTGTCTACAGTCTTAATGTGTCTACAGTCTTAATGTGTCTACAGTCTTAATGTGTCTACAGTCTTAATGTGTCTACAGTCTTAATGTGTCTACAGTCTTAATGTGTCTACAGTCTTAATGTGTCTACAGTCTTAATGTGTCTACAGTCTTAATGTGTCTACAGTCTTAATGTGTCTACAGTCTTAATGTGTCTACAGTCTTAATGTGTCTACAGTCTTAATGTGTCTACAGTCTTAATGTGTCTACAGTCTTAATGTATCTACAGTCTTAATGTGTCTACAGTCTTAATGTGTCTACAGTCTTAATGTGTCTACAGTCTTAATGTGTCTACAGTCTTAATGTATCTACATCTACTAGGAGAGATGAAAAGAGTCAGTTTATCATGATTCACCTGATACGGAGATACCTGTACCTGTTTTTTTAACGATTCATGAAATTACGAAAATAGAACACAATAATGATGAATCAAGTTTTGAATGGAAAAATATTGTTGTTTTAAAAAAGACAGTAGCCATGTTTCATGAGGATATTTTTTAATAGTTAATACGAGTGTGTACACTATTATTCACGTCCTAAGATATTCCCTGTGCTTTGTGTGTTGGCTTTACCAACTCACACTCACTTTATTTATTGTGCAATGTCAGTATACTTAGGGTAACATTTCTATACATTTTAGAACTCAAAAGTTCATTTATGAATTATTTAGTTTTATATTTAGATACATAATATGAGTGTCAAGATACATTATTATTCTAAAAAGTTATGATTGCTCAAAGTGTAGTTAAATAGATAGGATAAGTTCCGAATTATCGGACAGTTCCACATTATCGGATACGGAAGAGAGAAAATATATAGGTACATTGATTTTTTTAAAATTGTATTGAAATACCAATTGATATAAAAGGTAAATAGGTAATTATTATTATTATATTTTCTTTCTTCCATATCCGAAGATGCGTAACTGTCCGATAATTCGGAACTTACCCTACATAGCTTCGTAATAATTACTAGTTAGATAACATTTCGCTATAATAAATATAATTTTTATTAAGAAACAAGAAACTTCGATTCGACTACATACTATATTTTTGTGAATATAGTATGTAGGCATTTATATGCCATAGAATAAAACTTTATATCAATTACCTAGAATATAACAGTTTTTATGAAAAGATAAAGTTTATATTAAGCCCCGTCCAGACGGTCAGTTTTTTCATAGAAGTGACAAACTTAATGACAAACTAAATGACGATAATTTCCTAGCGTCAGCAAACCGTCAAACTTTTCATCAGTTTTGTGATTCCAACATGTTGGATATCGTCATCAAAAAGTTTGTCAAACTATTTGCTGACGATAAAGTTTGAAGTACACACTGACTTTCTTGCAATAATATTTTTTTATTTGCGCGTCATTTTAGTTTATTACAGCTAGGTACACCTAGGAAACCTCATTTTTTTCAAACTTAGTATCTATCTAGTTACAATGGCTGAAAACAGACTCTTTAATACTTGGTTGTAACCTAGATCTAAGTTATACCTAGGTAGGGTCCCTACGTTGTGAATTGTTTTCTATGATCTATTTTTGACTATCCTTTTCAAGACGATATTTTGTCATTAAAAACAAATTATTTTTTCTGGTTTCTTACTGTTCAAATTAAAAAAAAAATACATACCAAGTTACATAATTTTTATTTTCACGATATATAACATTAATTTTGACGAAACTGACGCCAGTGAACCTCAAACTTTTGGCGAGAAAAATTGACCGTGTAGACACTCCTTGAAAACTGACGATAAGTTTGTCATATAGTTTGTCATTAAGTTTGTCACTTCTCTAAAAAAATTTGACCGTCTGGACGGAGCTTTAGATGGACTGTAACTACAGTGCTAAATTATTTATTATCTACATATTAAATATGATTAACTATATTTAATAAATACCTATTATCTAAAGACTAATACAAACTATAAGTGAGCAAGCAAGTTCACTGATCAGACTACTAGGTACATTTTAATGTAGATTTTAGAGTATAGAAAACGATTCGTAACTACCTACCTGTTTAACATTATTACAGCTAGAGGCTTTGGCTATTCTATTTAAAACCTACATGTTACGAATTATACTAATCGAGGTAAAATTGAATCTTGCGGATTAAAAAACTGTGATGAATGGAAAATATTGACGTTGGTTCATTATATTGTGTTTAACTATGATGGGATTAGGCATAACTATTACTTTAGAATTTAGATGAACTAAATATTATACCAACAACGTAAACAGATAAGATTAAAACTAGGTATAACAAACTAAATGGCAGCGAAAAAAGACTGCATATAAGTTGGCAAACTGGTACATGTCAGAGGATTCGATATTAAAAAGACATAATTGAATTGCATACACATTTTAGATGAAGGTTTTCATATTCATACAGATTTTTCATTCATAATAAAGTCCGTAATAGCTATATGTATATATATATGATTGACGAACTAAATATCAGCTAGAAAAATAAATACGCTTTAATATTAAATCGTTAAATAAATAAATCATTATTCATTAATATAAGCTCTACCTCAAACTTCATCAAAAGATTATATATGTGACATATTGAATAAGCGACCTTACATATTGTTCAATGAATTATTATCACATGAAAGTTTTCGGATCAGTTCCGATAATGTCTGATAAAAAATAGAATACGCTACCTAGCTAGGTAGAGACAGGTAAATCACTTTCTCACCTAAAAACAATGGGAAAAAGGTTGGTTCCTTATGCTAACCTAAGCTTTTAAATGTAGTATATGCAATTCATTGAGTGGAATAATTAGTAATATTCAATGTAGATAAACAGTTGTATTACGGTTATATGTTATGAATCGTATCCGTAGTCTGTACATGTACAAATAGCCACAAGACAGTGTGGCTCTCTCTGACCGGATGGGGGGGGGGGGGGGGGCTGAAGACCCACACCTGGCGTCCCGTGGTCCCCGGACTGTTGTAATTTGGATTACGGGTTGTTTTTTTCACAATTATCCTTTTTTTTAACGCTACATGAAGTTTTAGAGGATAGCGCTAGGGTTATGCTCTTTAACTAACAACGAGGTTTTCATTAGGAACTTCATTTATTATCTCCTCTTCATTTTCCTCTTCCATCCGTGAATGCAGTCACTGGTACTTTTGTCCCGATTCGTCGCATTCCTTGGTAAGTGACTGCATTCAAGGAGTAGCTTTTCTGCATCCATGAGTGTTTTGTTCATGGAGCCACTTTTCTTTCTGACTGCACCTTCCAGTCCCTTGTATTTAGTTTCCTTTTGACTGCAGTCACATTGCGTTTGCTCCGAAGCAGACGTTAAACCTCTACTAAATTAATACAATGCAATATTTATCAAATGGTGTGTTATGTTTTTGAAAGTATTAAATAGTTTTTAAAGATATTGGCTTTATTATATTGCACCAGGTGCCTAAGTCTTATTTTGATTAGAATTACTCACAAGATTCAGAAACAATATTATATAGTTAATCTTATATTTAATGAATAATATTTTATAAGTATTAGTAACACTTGGTTGGTAGTGGAAAGGAAGGTTCTAGTGAAATTAATGAAAATGTTGAATCTTGTAGAAATCAGTTAGGAGGTTAATCGCGATGGTTAAGATGACTATTGTCTTTCCAACTAATGTTCATTTCAAACTGTATTAAAAAATGAAGAATCATTAGATATTGATAATTAAATCACTTACATTGGCTAACTAACCATTATTGTCAATGTATGCTTAAATATAGTAAAGTGTGTTCCAATTTTCTTCATCCTAGCTAGTGTAATTTTAATTCTGCGTCATTTAAACTAGGTACCTTAACACCTAGTGCTTTCTTAGCACACAGGTGTTCAAAGTTAATGTTTATGTATAAAGTAGAATAACCTATCGTGTGATTAGTATGTACCTGTGGTAGAACACTTCCCTAAAATACAGATAGAAACAAGATATCAAATACATTGTTTGTATCTAAATTTCATAGATTTTATTGGTCAATGTTTTTCTTGATACTAACAGAGATATATTATTTATAACCTATGCCTTATGGTATTAATGTTAATACAAGATACAATTACTAGATTTTAATTAATGAACAATAATATCTCATAATTTTGAAATATGGAAATGTGTTAGTTTTTTGCAGATTAATTACTGGAATGTTTCTGTGATTCACATTAATTTTTATATTTTGCCATATTGAAATAAAATACCAACATTATTTTTCACCAATTACATCCAATTTCAATATAATAAAATACATGTCTTCTTGTAAAGTAACAATATTATTAATCAACTAATAGTAAGCTAACTTATTAATTATATGAATATCAATCGAAATACGTACGAGATGCATTATCTTCTGGTCACCACTGTTCGAGATGTAATGAAATTATTTATAATAAATAGTGTTTAATATTTATCCCAAAAGGTTATGAACAGTTTAATTTTATGTAAGAACTTCTCGTATATGCAAATTCTTCCAATGCCAATCTCATTATATTATAATTTGGTAGCTAATACTTACCATCTAAAATTAATTAGGCTACAATGTAGTTATTAATTCACCCATTGTTTTTAGGTTTGCAATTTTCTACCGATGGGCACTATCTACCAATAGAGATAATAACTTATTCACTCAATAAGAGATGTACCTGCATAAACTAGATAGGTAATTGTAGTTACAAATGCTAGAAAGAAATCATAACTACCTACCTAACGGTGACATCAAATTTGATTTATTATTTATGTTCCTTTATCGATTTTTCAAAAGGGAGTTAAAGATTGGCTAAAGGTTTACTTCCTCAGAAAAATAAAAGCCTATATTTTAAGTTTTAACTAATGGGAATTTTAACCATTCTTTTGATACTAATAACTATAGTTAGTTGGTAGATATATGTATTAGGTAATAATCATATTTATGAACCTGGTTATTAATAATTTCAAATTTTTCAGGTACTATCACGGAAAAGAGTATCCGTCAGCTGTTGTAGTATGCTATTTTAGCAGTTTTGACCTTTCTTATTTCTTGCATGTGGCATTTTAGAGAGTATTCCTCCGCGTTCAAAAATCCCCCAATAAGGAGGAGCCTATTGCTGGGGTAAAATGCTAGGGTAATTGGGTGAAATGGGGGATTAGATATGTGTATCTAGAGGAGGGACGGGGGGGGGGGTCATTAATATCGATTTCTGACAAGTGATTAGATATTATTTTTGTATTATTTAAATTAAAGTATAAACATATAGTTTCATTTGTATCATCCATGCAATATTCATTTTGTAATGAATACATGTATTTTTTTATAATTTGAAATGCATATTTATAATTTTGAAATTTTCCATTCAATTAACCTTGGTATATATTTCGTACGAGTTACTCTTGTATATTTTTATGTAATTTACTTTTGACCAATTGTCGTTCTAATATTGAAACTAATAACTATTCGAATTTGAGGTAAAAGTAGATTTCTAGCTTTAGCTTTATCAAATCTCATTAATTCCAAAAATATTATTTATGACAACCATTCACACAAGTTAAATTAATCCTCTTCAGATATGATTTTAAATAACTTCGCTTCTTTTACACCTTTAAATTATTTGTTCTCCTATAGGCTATATTATTAAAACTATAATACACGTTTTCAACTTTGTGGTAAATGTCTATAGTTTTATTTTTAGTTTTGTCAAATCTTATTCCACGAATATTTTATATTATAATCATTCACACAAGAGCATTTAATCGTCTACTGATATGATTTTTAATAGCTTCGCATTTTTTTCACATTTAAATAATTTGCTGGACGGGATATAACCAGTCTCGGTTATAATCCGGAGATTTTCTGCATTCAGAATTTCAATAAATTAATAGTGATGACTAATTTAGTCGATAAGACAAGTTTCTCTTCTTTTTCGAAGTCCTTTATGTGTATTATGTTTTTTAATTCATTCAATATATTGGCCAAATGAGGAAGTTATTAAAATTTGTGTTTTTAAAATGATAATAAATTAATGATTCATCTTACGTCTTAATTTAATGACAACAATCATTAAGTTGCTGACAAGCATTTTTCTCAATTTTCATCAACTTATAAATAAGTAATTACTAATTAGTAATTACCTATACGGCTATACCGATACTTTCTATCTTTTATTGAAGTTATTTAATTGAAAAATTCTTTTAGGCTAAAGAATAAAATAAAGCTATGACTAAGTTGTAACTTAATCTATTTAGTTTAGATTTTAAATGCAGTAATTTAATGGATTTTTTTATCATAAAGTGAACTGATTCTTTTCAGTTAAAATTTTTTATATATTAAATGCTTGCACGACCAATTGACAAGCAGTGATATAGTGAACTAAAAATAACTGAAGTGATCATAATTTTTCTTCTCAATAAATGTCACATCGCCAACGTTGACAATAAGATAAGTTACAAAGTTCTATGAGATGAACCAAAAGAAATTTCTCCAAGAACTGAACGAATGTAGCCTACTGCAGTTTTGGTGCTTAATTTGTGACATCGGAGTGAAACTGGGATTCATGACAACTGTCAACTAAGGCTTTCAACTTGCAAGTTCTATCTCTTATCATACAATATTAGTTTTTTACTTAAAAAATAAGAAATAAAGGATCAATAATAGAAAATGGATAATTATTTTATATTTATAAAAAATAGTGTTTTACAAAAGTTGAAGATAACAATTAAATTAGGTAAAAATTTAAAAAACTACTACACGACTAAATACACTTGCAGGTTATTTTAAAGTAAAAACTACCCGATACAATTTTTACTAAAATAAAGGATTTCTGATTAGTACTAGTTTACATGAAGTATCAATCTTAGAACAATTTTTAAAAGCTTAGGGTTGAATGATTAACATGAACTTACAATATACAATTAATTCTATATTTACCTAAGATTAAAGTTCTTCAAACGCATAACAATAAATAAAATACACAAATTAGTTCGGTATTTAATGCACTTCCTTTTCACGGAAAAATGTCGTTGAAAATCTAAAAGTAACAAGCATGAATAAATGGATATCACAGGGAATGAGACCAGACTTCCATGGGAATGATGAGAACTCATCTGATAGTGATTAGTACTGTCCTGATGAGAACTACACTGATAGTGATTAGTACTGTCCTGATGAGAACTACACTGACAGTGATTAGTACTGTCCTGATGAGAACTACACTGATAGTGATTAGTACTGTCCTGATGAGAACTACACTGACAGTGATTAGTACTGTCCTGATGAGAACTACACTGACAGTGATTAGAACTGTCATGATGAGAACTACACTGACAGTGATTAGTACTGTCCTGATGAGAACTACACTGACAGTGATTAGTACTGTCCTGATGAGAACTACACTGACAGTGATTAGTACTTTCCTGATGGGAAATTCACTGACAGTGATTAGTACTGTCCTGATGGGAAATTCACCGATGAGAACTTCACCGATGAGAACTGCACCGATGAGAACTGCACTGATGAGAACTGCACTGATGAGAACTGCACTGATGAGAACTGCAGTGGTGCGAAGTTATTTGAATCTGAAAATGTTTACAAACAAATTGATTAAAAAATCTCTCGATATTGACTTAGAATTACGCTACAAACAATTATTAACAAGATAAAACAAATTGAATAGATTTTATTTTAATCTCATACTATAATATTTTTTTTTCATTATACTAGGTAATATATTTTTTCATTATACTAGGGGTTTAACGTCGTGCTTCAGTCATATCGTGACTTTTTCGCTGACGTAAAAGGAAATTAAATACAAGGGACTAGAAGAAGCAGTCAGAAAGGAAAGTGGCTCCATGGACAAAGGCACTTACCACCGTTGGTGACAATGCTCATGGATGCAGAAAAGCTACTCCGTGAATGCAGTAAATTACCAAGGAATGTGACGAAACGGGACGCAAGCACCGGTGGCTGCCCTCACGGATGGAAAAGGAAAATGAAGAGGTGATAGTAAATGAAGCCTACGAGCCTACCTAACACAAAAATCTAAGACCTCGTAGTTGAAGAGCATAACCCTAGCGCTATTCTACAAAATCCTGAACAATGTGTATTCGAAGAACATTTGGTTATGTTAAAAGAATCCACATTCGAGTGGCAAGGAAGAAACAAGATTTGATAGAAAACAAGATTAATGGAAAGTAGAACGCAGATAGATTGAAATCCTAACTGTGATCAGAGTGTGTTTCGAATTTTAAAAATCAAACTTACAAAATATTTACCCAAAGGACCAAAAAAAGTGGCACCTCGATCTAATATTTTTAATTTTTTCTTTATGTTGATGAATTAAGAGGTTATACCGCAAACGATGGAAAGAAAATGATAATTTAAAATGAGTGAAGAAATGACAACAAAGTTATTTTTGGAAATTGCAAGATAAGGTTGAATAGATGTTTAGCATTAGAAACGTGATTTTATAGAAACACTACATTTATCTTCTATTACTCGAGACTAACTGTTAGATAAAGTCTAATTCCAATCCGTAGAATACTTACTACAATTAATGCTACAAAGGACTATATTACAAACTAATTGGAAAAAAGTCGAATTAATTTAAATGAAACTAAAGAACTCTACAAAAGAGATAATTGAATTTTACTAATTTCTTGTAATTAAATATTGGTCATTTTTTTAAACAAGATTATAGCTTTATGGAAACAGAAATTGTACTGAAAAAGGGTAATACTTATTTGTTTCAAAAATGGAAGGAAGTATTTAATTTTATTCGATTTGTTGTCAAAGGAGATGCAAAGAACGAAACTGTAAAATAGAAAAAATGAAAGTCAATAAGTTGAAAATACTGAACAATGTCACTAAACTACTTAATTTTATTTAAATGTTCAAATATGAATGTCATATTGTAGAAACTATCATTTTAGCGGCAAGTTACATGTTGAAGTAATCTAGGATATTGTATAAATTAAGCTATTCGTATTATCAGTAAATTTAAAGAGTTTAAACGCTGTTTTAGTTTAATGATTTAATGAGTCAAGAATTCCAAACTAGGCTATAAACAAAAAGCTACAGTTAAAAAAAATTAGTTGATACAACTATAATGAACTATTTTCTTTAGAACCACCATTATACTCTCTCAACAGATGTTAAAAAAATTGTATACAAGTAACTATATTAGAGTTTAATTAATTATTTATTACCAGTACTCTGAATATTTGCAAATTTTAATACTAGCAAAATAAATAACCGTTTATCACCATGGAGTGGATATGAACAGTCAGTATTTAAGAATTCAGTATTTCAGAAACTAAGAAACCATAAGTTGTGTATTTACAATTACCAATTGTAAAGTATTTGAACGGAATAATTTACAATTGCCAATCAATTTAATTGAAAGTTTTTAGGCCATATCGCTGATATTGAAAAGAAATTGAATATATATGGGGCTTGAAGTAACAGTTATAAAGGAAAGAGACTCCATGAAAGAATTAACTACCACCAGTCGGAGACAACGCTCATGGATGCAAAAAAAAATTCCATGACTGCAGTCACTTACCAAGGAATGTGACGAAAAGAGTCACCAACACCGGTGGCAGCACTCACAGATGGAAAAGGAAAATGAAGAGGTGATAATAAATGAAGCCTACCGGACACAAAAAAAACATACGAGTTATCCTCAGAAACTACAATTAGCCACAAAAAATGATAAGCCTGAAGCTGTTGTGCCCTTCTCTTATATTCACCTGAACAGATTGAGGATACAGCCACTGGGGGCTTTGCAATTAGCCTACTATATTATATCTTTAAACAATTTTCATACATTTTTTAAATTATATATTTATGAAACATAACTGATACGAATAACTTTGCTAATTCTATCAGTTATCACTGAACTAATAGAAATTTGTCCTTACCAATTGAGAATAGGGAGATTTGCACTGCTGTCGTTTGATTCTTCCGCTTTATTGTGAGAAGTGATCTGGTCATCGGTAGTGGTCTTTAGAGTTCCACCTAGCGAATACTCGCTCTACCCATTGAACTGGAAACAAATTTTAATAATATAAATTAGTATATAAGTTATTGTTATTGACTAGGTTTGATGCGAATATAATGGTTTCGAGATTTCGTTAATCGGAAAATACATAGAATAGACCTTAATATAGATCTAGCAGTTAGATTGGAAAGAGACGCCGTGAATGGAATGAAAGAGACTCGTCAATGGAATGTTACGGAATGAGAATCTAGTAATCGCGGAAGTAAGAGGAAAATGAACAAACAGGGTGCAAAAACATATTGTAAATTATATTAATAAACAATCTAAGACTACATTGTTATCCCTATCTAGTGCTATTCTACAAAACAGTGAATTTCAATGAAACAAAAAGGAAATAAACTTGGTCATCATCCAATTTGCAACTGTTCGTATCGAAAAACTCTCTGCCTCTTTCTTCAATTCATGAATGTTACATAGTGTCATTCGTTGAAAACTCATAAATGCAACATGAATATCTTACATATTTACTCTTATGAATTTAAGATAGTTTTTTTTAGTATAAAGTTATTAATAAATAATCTCTGTTAATTTAAGTAGGGGCTTAACGTTTTCATTGGATCCAAAGGCCATATCGCTGACAATGAAATTAAATACAAAGGACTGTAAGAAGCAGTATGAAAGGAAAGTGGCTCCATGAACAAAATCACCTACCACCGTCGGTGACAATGCTCATGAATACTAAAGAGCCACTCCGAGAATGCATTCACTTAAAACTAATAAAAAAGGACCCAATTTAAGGTCCGGAGGCTACACTCACGGATGGAAGATTAAAATGAAAAGGGGATAGTAAATTAAGCCTACAAGCCTAATAAACCGAAAAGTCAAGACCTTGTATTTTGAAAGCATAAACCTAGTGCTATCCTCTAAAACTGCAAGTGGCGTAAAAAGATAAACATAATAAGAATGAAAAAAGACAATTATTAATCCAATTAACAACAGTTCGAGGCCAAAGAGAACCCCCTTCTATTAAATCCACCACAATCAGCTTCATGATAGGGTCACGCAGGTAAATTGCGGCCCACTTACTAACTGCGGCCTTTAACAACTGAAACATCATAGCTTCAAAACACACGTCAAAACTTAAATTAATAAGTTAAAGCATTCACTGTGCTTCTTTTGATAGCTATGCAATATTTTAATGTAATTTTGATTCAAAATGTTTTAGAGACTCTCTTGAGAGGGCTGCAATAAAAAATGAAAGGGCCGCAATTTACCTGCGTGACCCTAGAGCTCATGCAGACTTATAAATTCTTTGATACCCAGAAAGAAAGAAATTTCTTAAGAGTTACCTGCACAAAATAAAAACGAGAATTTGGTAGTAGAATTAGAAGATAAAAATTATGGGAAAAATAAAGTAGGTGAATATTCGTAATTACATTTACCGTTTAACACTAAACTTGAGCATCCAGCTGTTCCGAAGATTATTCGTAGGTTTTCCTTTTTTTTAAAGTGCATAAATATTGTTATATCTATAGGTATTGTGAGACTAAAACCTGAAAAAGATTTAAATTTAAAGGTATTTATAAATACAGAAAGAACAATTTAAACAAAAAGTATATACTACAGTCTACATTATAGAACTATGACGTAAACCGGCGGCTATTTACGAATGGAAGAATCATATGCATAATAGAACATTTAATAAAGTATATACCTACCTAAAATCTAGAAGTCTGGAGGGTAAAATTAAAAAATAAAATGTGGTTATAAGCTACAGCTCTAGGTGTTTTTTTTTTCTTCTATTCCATGTCTACAGATCGTATTCAAAGGAATTTAGGCACAATAATATAAAGTAGAATTCCGTATTTTTTACAGAGTAATGTAAAGAAGTACAAAAAATCTAATTTTGCTATTTCAGAAAAATTCTGAAGTTCGGTATTATTTCAAAGTTCAGAAGTAAAGATACAAAAGTTTTGGAAGCACACATTTGGTAATAAATTGCAAATTCCATCAGCAATTTCAAGAAAATCTGTGAAATATTGATAAATTTATAATTCGAAATGAAATCAAGAACAGAAACACTTGATATTGAGCTGGACTTAGTCTCAGCTATCAGCAAAAAATCAACTGGTAAATATATTTAGAGTTCATATACAAGAAGAAAACAACTAGCTCAGAAATCTGATCAGTCTTTCGAATATCTCAATTTCAAGGATAAAGCTGCCTAAAATTGATAGCATTAACAATTTTTCACAGAGTTAAAAACTATAGCTTAAAATTTTGAATCTAGAACTAAGAAAATAAAAGCGAAAAAAATTAATTTACAAATGTATAAGTAAAAGATATAGTTCCATATGAGCATGACAATAAAAATAGAGTCCTCAGCTAGAAAGACTGAAGAATAACTTATCCAGGCTAAAGTGAAATTATCTAAAGAAAGACTAATTTTCAATCTGCCTAAAACACAAGTTTTTAAATAGAGAGAGTGAAATTTGATGACTTTTCACCATGACGGCTGAAGACGAAATGTCCCGCACTGCATTAAAAAGAATCGAAATTTCTTACATGCGGGGTAAAATGAGAATTTGGGGTAGCGTACGATAATCCGCGGTACAGTGGGAACTAGATTATTCATGCGCGCCTCAGCAATTGGACGGATACACTTTTCCGCGATAGTACATGAGCAGTATATTTGCATTTGGGTAGACCTAGCTAGGTAGTTATTTAAATTTATAATATTGAAACTAAAATTTTTGGTTCATTGATATAGAAATAATTTTATCAGTACCTAGCTAATTAAGAAACCTTATACAAAACAAGGTTAAAAATTATCATATACCAGTATGGAGGTAGGTATTTCTACAAAGGGTAAGTTCCGAATTATCGGTCGGTTTCACATCTTCATTCATATAAGAAAAACTGTATACTGTATAATAATGATAATTTGATATTTATTTAAATTGGTATCCAAGAAACCTGCCGGTATCACGGATACCAATTATAAGAAAAAAAATAATCATACAGTTTTTCTTATATGACCGAAGATGTGAAACCGACCGATAACTCGGAACATACCCTATACTTTTCATAAATTAGCTTTAGTTGCTAAATAAATGGTGTTATGTAATAAATAGTGTTTTATATTTTATTGCCATAAAAATTTATGTACAGTTAATTTTTTTGTAAGAGGTTTTCAATTTCTTTCAATATCATTCTCATTGTATTTTAATTATTTGGTAGCTACTACCCACTTTATAAAATTAATTAGGCTACAATGTAGTTATGGTGGGTACTATAATTCACACCAATTACTCAATTTAATACCTAAAATAAAAGTGTAACTAGACAAAATTATTGCATTTATTAGGAAGATAAGATAAATTATACACCTATTAAAATATAGGTACCCACTACCTATTTATAATATAAATATACCTGAGTAATGAATGTACACATAGAATTTTTTGTTAAAACATAACAGCTAGGTTGTACATACCTATTTTTAATTAAATACCTAGTAAACACTATTGCCTAATAATTTAGTAAAAGTATGTATGATATCATACTAGTTGAAGGAACAACCTCAGTTGCTAGCTCCCAAGAGCTGATGCAGTGACGTCACTGGTTAGTTAGCCAAAGCAAAAACTAACTGCAATCCTAGTTGCGAGTTCCTAGAACTCTTGCACAGTCTCCAACCACCCCTTTAACTGGCCAACTCACACCTGATTGTACAACGTACAACCGTATGATGAGACAACCGGTAAACACTTCTTGTACTCACAGTACAAAAAGGTTGTACCTAGGAAGCAAATCACACAAAATGCAAACCTCAACTTGCGTGCTTAGGAAAGCAACTCACCACTACGTGGTTTACTTCCAAAGTAAACCGACGCTAGTACAACAAGTACTCCCAAAAACTACCTAACCGTTAGGCAAGTAACACGTTACTTACAAAACACTTTTGTCACAGACAAAGCTTGAAACACTCACAGAACACTTTACAGAACCAGGTCTCAAACTCTCCTCGTCACTTCAAAAAATCCTCTGTCATTATCAGTGGCTTGCCGCTTCCAACCATTTTTGTAATCACAGATTAGTACAGCAAGTTACCACATCCCCCCTAGTTCCTTTAAGAACTCATGGGACATAGTCGGCCAACCAACCAGGTTGACGACGAATCCTACCTGATCGTCTTGGCTCCTCCACGGGAGCCCTGACAACTTCACCGATTTCCTCGGGTCTATCAGAGTCTGACTCATCAGACTCAGCCATAACCTGCTCCTGCTCTGCCGTTAGAGCCTCTGGCTCAACCGTAGGCTGCACCTGGTCTGCTGATCTACTGAGAGGTTCAGTGCCAGCATGAGCGTCGTAGAACATTGACTCATCTTCATCTGAGTCATACTCAGGAGTCTCCTCATTGGAGCCTCGACGTTTCCTAACGTCACGGACATGTCTAGGCATGCCATCCACACATATGACATGTTTGGATTGCACCTCTGTAACTCTTCCATGAGTCCAGTGCTTGGTGCACGAGGGTATCGCAGGCTTGACCCATACCTCGTCACCAATGGAAAAATTCTCATTTTTCCCCTCCACTTCAACCTTCTGGTTGATATCGTAAGGTACCCTCCAAGGGTACTTGAAAATCTTACGATACGGAACAGATGCGTCCTCAACACCTTTCCGAGGCGTGACATTATACCAAAATGTCGCAACCTCAGGGGAAATTTTTCCCCGTGCAGCGATCCTCTTGATCGTGCGATGGTTTCTCTCTACTATTCCATTTCCACTTGGGGCGTAAGCGGCACGGAATCGCAAAGAGATTCCCCAATCCCTGGCAAACTGCTCGACAGTTGCCGACCTAAATGCCGTCGAGTTGTCTAACAACAATTCGGCAAAAGGTCCGTGCTCAACAACCACTTGCTGGAGATTGATCACAATACTAGCTGCCGTCTCATTCGACAACCTTCGCCATATTGTGAACCTCGACGGACCGCAATCAACGATGGAAAGGTAGTGGACATTGTTGTAGTGCGTAACATCAGCAGCTACACGATGCCAGTTCCCTTCCACGGCTAAGTCACCTCGCTCAACGAAGTTCTCAACCCTTCTTGAAGGATCTATACGAAGACACTCTTCGCATCCTTCGATCTCACGTTTAACTTGGTTGCGAGTTAGGTCCAACCTAATCTGCTTGCCAAGGTAAAGCGTGCGATCGACGCCAAAATGATGCGGCAGATGAGCCGCCCATATGGCATCCTTTAGCGTCTTTCCTGTCGAAAGAGCCGCCGAAACAGTCTCTACTGTTTCAGAGTCATCAGACTCTTGATAACTAAGCCATTTCTTAGTTACCCGAGTTAACTGGTCAGCCTTGTTTTCGATTGTCGAAACAAATCGAAACTCAACTGCCAGTTCATACTCGTTGATGATTTCCTTAATCACCGCCAAGCGTCGCTTGATTAGCATTTGAGCCGCTCCCTTCGTGCGCACACGAGAATGGCCCTCAACCGTGTTGTCTAGCCAGGACAACACAGTTCTGGAATCCGTAGCAATCGCGAAAGCTTTGAAGCCCCACGTGATTGCTAGGTTGATTCCACGCCCAACAGCCTCAAGCTCTGAGACGTTGATGTGGTGATGATCTGACTTCTTTCGAAGCCAGGTAGCATCTTCCACTAGTGCGCCATCCACCTGAATGACAACACCCATCGCTAGCGAACTAGCATCAGTCCAAACAGTAACATTACCGTTTGGATTGACATACCACTGACCCTTCACAGGATCTTCAGAGAGGACTCGACTCACCAGTTCGTCAACTAGCTTACGAACACACTCACTGACAGGTTCGTCCCAGGAACCGTCTGACCCCAATCGCTTCAGAAAGCTGCAATGAGGCCTTAGCCAACCCGCTACAGGGTAATGCCCTGTGAGCCGACCACACAGAGAAAACAAGTGTCTCTTCGTCATACCAGAAGATTCTGATATGTAAGAAGATAGCTCGGATCCTCTAGACATTTTCAAATGTCCATTGGGCACCTTATTCAAGGCAATCCCAAGGACTCGACCACCGTCAAGCCCTTCCGGTTCTTTCGATTCGAGTCCATATCGATGCAAGTGTTCCCTAACTCGAGAAGCACTAACAATAGACTCTTGGACCAAAATATCATCGATATAATAATCCGTGGCACGATCAATTTGATCGTCCATCGAAAGAACTTTACCGAGAATCATCGTCATGATCCTCGGTGCACATGTCAGGCCGAAGCCAAGACGTGTCAAAGCATAATGGACTCCATTATACCTGACAATCTGGTACTGCCATAGTTCCTTGGAGACATGAATCTGCAGATAGGCAGCCTTCAGGTCTACGACCTTAAGCTGCCCCTGCAGTTGTCTCCACTTGCGTACCTTCTCAGCACACACTGCCGATTCCTCAGTATGAGATTCGACAAAAGGGTTAAGCTCACGGTAATCCATTACCGGCCTAACCTTGTCCTTAGTAGGCTGGACAACGACCAGCAGTGGAATGACACCCTTAACAGGTCCTTTCCACTCTACTAGCCAACCTTTGGAAATCCAACTTTGGATCTCCGTTGTGTACCTCTCGTGTACACCTGGTGTTCGAGTACATTTGTACTCTCCAACACCAGTCTGAAGCTGTTTTGGCTTGCCAGCAGCCCAGCGCCAGCTCACGGTCCATTTGCCGTTAGCAAAAACAGCATCGAAATCTTTATCAGAAATCGACAGTGGTGGAGCCACACCACATGCTATAGGACGTCTTTTTCCCTTGGAAAAGACTCCACAGCAATCAGTCGCATTAGGCTTACCCCAATCGACCAAATAACGAGAATCGGATCCTCTGCGAATCGTCACACCTCCCATGTGATCGACAACGTCATCACCTAGGAGGCAGTCAACTCCGAGATTTTCCAATCCTCTGTGGGCAATTGCACGTACACTAAAACAGTGTCCATGCAATCCCACTGCCACCCAGCACTCCCTTCCATTGGTGGAAGTTTTGCCGTCAGCTGTCATAAAATGACGGGCCTTTCGGCCCTTAAGTCCCACCACCACCCGGGTAGACACCATCGTGCACCCGCTGCCTGTATCAACCAGACACAAGACAGATTGGCCATTTACAATGGCCTTGACAACTGGCATCTCACGACTCGAAAGTCTACCAGCTGCCATGAGTACTCCCAGAGTACCCTTGGTAGGAGTGTTAGCCCCCACCACTACTAAGTCCCCAGGACTTAGCTTGCTGCTCGAAGCAGCAGAATCCTTCCCAGAAGGATCCATGGAGGATTTTACTCTTCCATGGTTTCTCCGATGGAGGTTGCGGTGCCCCTTACCACAGCCTCCTCGGAAAAACCCGCATCACCAGCGGATGACGCGACAGTCACAGGACTGTCAGGGCACTCCCGGGCAAAATGCCCGGGCTTCCCACAGGTGAAACATAAGTTTCGCCCATGTGAAGAGGGCTTGCCCGTCTGCATCACCTTGGAGCGACGTCTTTGGGTGCAATCTCTCACCCGGTGAGGACCCTGGCACCGTGGGCAAGAAAGCCCTTGCCTCCTGGAGGCAGTAGCCACTCTGGTGGCCTGGCCTGTCCCAGACTGGCCTGAGGCATCCCTCTGTGCGGACAATCTGTCACGCACCTTTGACACCAAAATGTCAAAGTCAGAGGTGTACGCCTCTGGGAGCATCACTGCCCACTTATGGATGGAGGGGAGGAGTCCTTCAAAGAACTTCACTCTGAAAACCATACAATCGGTTTTCACCTCCATCCTAGCACCGAAGCGCTGCAGGTCGTCAACATAAACGTCCACAGCCTCGCCAGATAAAAGCTGACGAGACGTGAAACGTCTGTACGCTTCCTGCCGGGACATACCATACTGAGCCAGCAGTACTCCCTTGACTACCTCCCACTGAGAGGCTTCCGACACCCTCATGGCACGGAATACTCGAGCGGCGTTGCCCTCGAGCAAGAAGTCCACGACCTCTTGGGGTTCGACCCGCTCGCTGCAACAGCGACGTTCGAAGTCGTCCAGCCACTCTGACACATCAACTGTGCCATCGCCACTGAACTTGGGGAGAGCTCTCCCCAACCGATCAATAATTGGCCCCTTGGCCTGCATTAAAATGCTTGCCAATTGGCCAATATCAATCATACCGGATGTCCCAGACATCCCTGGTCCCTCACTAGAAGAACCAGTATCAGTCTTGCCTGCTTTCTCAGAGTCAGACATGATGACGTCACAAAGATGTGATAAAGCCTAGATAGCTTGAAGGAACAACCTCAGTTGCTAGCTCCCAAGAGCTGATGCAGTGACGTCACTGGTTAGTTAGCCAAAGCAAAAACTAACTGCAATCCTAGTTGCGAGTTCCTAGAACTCTTGCACAGTCTCCAACCACCCCTTTAACTGGCCAACTCACACCTGATTGTACAACGTACAACCGTATGATGAGACAACCGGTAAACACTTCTTGTACTCACAGTACAAAAAGGTTGTACCTAGGAAGCAAATCACACAAAATGCAAACCTCAACTTGCGTGCTTAGGAAAGCAACTCACCACTACGTGGTTTACTTCCAAAGTAAACCGACGCTAGTACAACAAGTACTCCCAAAAACTACCTAACCGTTAGGCAAGTAACACGTTACTTACAAAACACTTTTGTCACAGACAAAGCTTGAAACACTCACAGAACACTTTACAGAACCAGGTCTCAAACTCTCCTCGTCACTTCAAAAAATCCTCTGTCATTATCAGTGGCTTGCCGCTTCCAACCATTTTTGTAATCACAGATTAGTACAGCAAGTTACCACACTAGTAATATATTTTATTACAAACAATTTGTTCTCTGAATGAGTAATAACTAAATAAATTTATCTGCACCCTATGTGCTAATTAATTAATTATTATAAAAATACTTCAGTCTCGGCTAAAAATTGAAATATTTTCTTCCGCATAGAAAATATCCAGTCGACCAATCAGAGGCAGCGTTACAAATAATAGAGCCGAGTGGCACCATAGATCACTGAGTGCGTATCTTAACTCGTGAAAACTTAGTGGTCTATATTATTGGAGCACATGATCCCCTAAGCTTTTTATCACAGGAGGGTGAAATTGGAACTGATATATCTACATAGACCAAATAGTTTTCACCACTAGTGTTTTTCACTTTTCTTCAAATAGACCACTACACATTTTTGCCCTTCAATTGTCCGTTCGAGCAATTGTTTTTCGAACAATTTTCTTATGAGCAATTGTTCATTCGAGCAATCGTTTTTCGAACAATTGCTTTTGAGCAATTGTCTTTCGAGCATTTATTAACGAACAATTTACCAGCTACCCATATTTTGTATAAAAAATAAGTAATTTCTTCCATGAATCATATATGTATGAAAATTGAATCAGTTCCAAATTTTCGATCATTTCTAAATTTTATAACTTAAATTATGTACAATTTCACCATGTGTATCAAAATTGGTTTTCATTATTATTAAAGATATCAGAAATACCAATTGAAAGAAACAGTTAAATATTAAATTATACATTTAACTGAACATGATAAACTGAACTCAGAACTTTCCCTAAAATTGTCAAGCTAAGAAAGAGGGTAACATTGACATCGACTTGCTAATCGTAACTAAATTTCACGGCGTTTTAATGGGACACTCAAAAAACTTCCATCGTGATTTATGAAACGTCCAGTAGTTAGATAATTTTTCAATTACAATCACCACATTCATAACCACATTTCCACAGTAATGGTACATTATGACCTCTAAAGGATTTACTCCACAATGATCTCTATCTAATTCTGATGCAACTATCATATATAAATATATTTTATGTAATATGTGTCTTCTTATCAATTATCAGATTTAATACCATAAATAATAATGAACTTGAGCTTTGATCCGATTTAATCTTGTGATACTAATTTTGGAATAACCAATCATTTACTGAAATTGAATAATAACAAGGGTAAGCTGGAAAGAATTATATATTACATGAAATATTACATAATTATTGTACTCGAATCATTTTGAAATGCCTATATATGTAATACATGAATTTGAAAACACATAATAATAATGTTTTACATTGAATTAATTTACAAGAATATTCAATTATTTTCAAAAACCTATGAACAATCTTCGGAAAACATATGATTTAAATAACTTCGTAACTGTTTTTCGACAAAATTAGCAAAATGATGGAAAAAATGGTAAATGTTTAACGCTCTAGACCAGCGTTTCGCTACCTTTTAAATTTACCCCTGATGGTATATTTGGCAATATCAGGGGTCATATTAAAGGTTTCAATAAATGAAAACAATATAAGTATAGTTAAAATCTAAAGTTTCAAAAGTGATTTGTATTCTCCTTTGTTCCTAGATTTCAGAAAGCCATTTCAGAAAGGTCGCAAACCTGGTTCCGTTCTTACTTATCCTCCAGTAGGCAGTGTGATATGATGATGCTAATGCCGTTTCAAGTGAAGCAAATACATCGTGTGGTGTCACACATGGTAGCATTTTAGGGCCTTTGCTCTTTCCAGAATCTATTAACGATTTTCCAAGTTACTCTAATTTTTTTCAGATTTACCCTGATGGCTGATGATTCCACAACCTCTTCTGTTATTCATTGTTGGTCATCTTAGTTCTATTCATACTATAATCAACGCCGAACTTTGTGTAAATTATGATTGGTTGGTCAGTAATAAAATAATGATGAATATTGATGAGTAAATATGTTCTTTTAAGAACATATAGAAGTTCTTTTAGGTTGTTATCTGTTAGGCTAAGTGATGGAAGGGTAGAATGTGTGGATTCTGTGAACTTTCTTGGTGTTATCTTGGATAAAAATCTCAATTTTTCTCTTCATAGTGATTCGGTGTCAATTATGATTTCTAGATCAATCTGAGCTCTCTTAAAGCTGAACATTCTTTTGCCTCGTCATATCATGAAATCATTATACTATATTATAATTTATCCTCACTTTTCGTATGCCGTTGAGGCATGATATGGTGCACCTGACCAAATTATATATAAATTGGTTGTTCTTCAGAAGAGAGCTGTTACGATGGTCACTTGTAGTATTTTCTTATCTCACACTGACCAGAGACCAATTAATTGTTTATAAATCAAAAAATTCTCACACTTCCTGATCTTTTCAAACATAGAATAGCTATCTACGTTTACAAAACTTTTAATTCTCCTGATTTCAATCATGCATTGCTTCTTTACATCAATTCTAACATAAATCAGCATATTCATTGTACCCGTAATATGCCATTAACTACTATATGTCAATCTTGTATCTGATTCATAGATTCTCACTTCTGGAACTCTATTAGCTCCGTAACTATGTCAACTAGTTCTTTACATAGTTTTAATCATATGTACAAATCCAAATTATTAAAAAATTTATTACTAACATGTTTATCTTCATGCACTTCTGTCTCTAGTCATTTTTTTTCAATTTAGTTTTAGGTCGATCTAAAAGCTCACGCAATATAAAGCCTTAAATTTCCTTGTAATTGATTTTTTCAAATAGAAATTGTAATGCTCTGATAAATTTTCGATTATCTGACCAAATTGTAAGGGAAATGTTGTTCAATAAATAAATATATATCAATATGAATTTATAAAATTTTGTTAGAAATGGATTTCAAAAGTCATAATTATTAATTTGCCGAGCACTTAATTATCAGTTATGGTAAAGTATTTGGAATAGAGTCTACTTTACGAGTATTGCACTTCATTGGTCTAGTTTAGTACGGACATGCACCTCTCCTCATTTTTATGGAAACCCAAACTGAATGAATGTATTGTTATAACTCACAAATGAATAATATAAATTGAATAACAATTTGTTACTATACTTGAATCATTTGTTTTTACGTTTTTTTGGGGTACATGGTAAGAGAAAAGTTGAAAACCCTGCAGATTAGCCTCATACAAATATTTTGTTTATTGGAAATATATTACAGTTTGATAGTCCTTATTCTAATTTATACAACAGTAATTTTACATTTACCAGAGGAATTTACTCTATTCTTGTTGTGAATGTTAGTTTCTATCAATGTGATTTTACATTGAACGATGAATTTTATGCACATTTATTAATGAAATTATTAAAATTGAGCCAAACAAAGCAAAGTTTTATTTTAAATCTTTATTTAAACCAATTGAAGCATGCGTGGACAGACAAATGGGCCCAAGAAAATTGGGCCCGGACAATTGGGTCCCATAAGGCAATTATATTAATTCATTGCGTATTTTTAACGGAGTCTACTGTATTAACTAAATTGAAGGCCATTGCTACTGTAATAACTTGGGCTGGGAAAATATGCTTTTTGTTTAAAATTTAATCCCGAGCATTTATAAAATATAGAATATTCCTAATATGAAAAAGTTTTCTTGATACGAAAAATATCTTCTTCTTATTAGAATATATTAATTTCATGAATGATTACTAATTAATGAAACTACTATACAGGGTGGCACAAAAAAAAGGAAACCCATTTCCAAACTTGTTTATTTTACAAACTATTAAAGCTAGACATTTTTATTTAATTTCTTTACTATTTCTGCATCTATCTTGAAAAGCCTAGCTGTTGAAGTTAAGACAGAAATAAAACATCCAGCAGCGAATTAAAAAAGGTGAAAAAAGAGCTTGCGCGAGGACGAAATATACGAAAATTATTACAATAGGTATAATAATTTCATTTCTTATGGATGTAAAAACATTAAATTATGTTAATTTCTGTAAAAAGTAAAAGACTGTAATTATCATTTGAGAATTGATGTTTGCTATAAAATTGATATCTTCAATAAAATTGGCTCGCCGTACATTAATTTTGTATCACCTATTCGAAACCCTCAAAATGCAGCTTTCAATAGCATTGTTTTTGCTGTGACCAGTTATTTAAAAACTGAAAGCTTTAAACAGATTCAATCTCATTTTGAACATAGCTTTCAGGAAAAGTTTTCACCAACTATAAAATCTTATTGACTTAAGCGGCGTTCACACTATCAGTTTTGACTGTGGACGTAAGTGTCAATCACACCTCTCCACCCCCACTCCACTCTTGTAGTTTCGGTGACTGACGTTCAGACTATAAACAGTTGGTCAGTGTTGCTGAACGACACACATTGGCTTAAGTCACCAGAGAAACCTTTATATAATATATTTAATATTTTTTATGTTGTATATTTGTTTATATTGTTTATATTTAAATTGCACTACAGCAAATTCATTTAATTATCACCATGCAACTTAATTAAATAGCTTATGTAAATCGAAAATGATCTTGATTATCAATGTTCATCTAAAAATTAGATAACATTGTCAATAATTAAAAACCATTCAATGCGTTCCAGTTACACTAATATATATTAACTGAGAAATTATTGTGAAATGTTTCTCGTTCATCCTATTTTATTCAAATAAAAAAATCTATTAAATTTATCACAATTAGCTATGATCTCTTTCTATGTAATTTTATTATTTTCAGTATTATTCATGTTAAAAAAAATAAAACTGTCATTAATAAATTAATACACATCGATTCATCATATTTGAAATATGAAAATAAGTCTAAATAAAATTAGGAATACTATCGCACACTACCTTTCATCATCGATATGTGGTGTGTGAGTGACAATCACTCAACTCGTCAACCTATGGCTAACATTGACAGATTCCATAGCGTGGACGTGATGAAGAGAGCAAAAGTTGCTCTTGTGGTGGGGAGGGAGGTATTGTGTGATTGACACTCCACAGTCAAAACTGATAGTGTAAACGCCGCTTAAGGTAAAATGATAAGTTCAAAACTAAAGAAACCACTTTATTTTGAACAAAAAACGATTAGGTCGCAGGAGAACAGAACGAAAACATGAAAACATTAATCTTATTCATGAACAATTTATTGATAATTCAAACATATCAATCAGGAGGAATGAATTATAAATCACTAAAGACACATTCCACCGAATTGTTAAACACGATGTGAAGTATCATCCTTTCAAGAAGCATGCAAGGATCGAGCTCTTAGAACTGATTTAAAGTAGTCTAAATTTTTCAAGATGGTTTCTGCAAAGAAATGGTCGTTTTGGAGAAGACATCGTGATTGGAGATGAAGAAGTATTTCCATGAATGAAAGAGTCGATGAACAAAACGTTAATTAAATGAAAAATAACATTTTTTCCAATTTTTCTACTACTACCAGATGAATATAAATTATAACTATTCTGAAGTTTTTTTATTAAATTTTTCGTCCTTGCGCAAGCCTTTTTTATTTATATTTTTTCAATTCGCTTCAGGATGTTTAATTTTGGTCGTAATATTAACAGAGAATATTAATGTAGAGAATAACATTTTTTTTGATCAGATTAAAGAGGGATGACGCTTCGTTCATTTTATATCCTAATACTAGCGTGAAAACAAGTATGAAATTGCATTTATTTTACTGGCGATATGAAAATGAATTAATTTAGCATTTTGGTTATCTGTGGTATTTAAATTTTGACCCCCTTCGTCTACCTTTTAAGTTGAAACATATATTTTCTTATATTAGGGATTATATTACCCCCTCTTTTCTAATTAAAGTCTTCATGAATAAATATATTTGCTACTTGGTGTAACTACTATTGAAAAAATGTAAATCTTTGGTGATATATTAGCAATTTGGTTCTTTTTGTAATTTACCTATATTGATTACACACGTGCACACTTATTTAATATTTACAGACGATTGCACACGTACACACTATTTGTCATTTAAAAAAATAAGATTGTCCTTAAAGATATATTTTTTTTCATTTATCAAGTACATAAAATACAGATACGGAATAATTTAAATTCATATGATAAACGGTTACGAGTTTAATATGCTTCAAGTTTGATGAATAACTTTTCATTATAATTTTTTTACGTGAGTTTTCTACATATACGACATACATTTAAATATGTGTATCACCTATGGGGTCAAAAACTCTTTAAAATATTATTCACTTGTTTTAGAGTATAATTTTGCACTTTTTTGGCAACTAATAAGCAATCTGAGTTCCTGTCTATTTTAGTCTCATTTTATTTGATCAAACTTTTTTTCAATCTAAATTCAAGTGTTCAATCCAGATGAATTATTTGTGGCTTCATCATGAGTAGAGCTAGGACATTGGGGCACTTAAAAAAGAGCAGTAGTAGCGGTCAAAACGAGCACTTGTAGCGCTATAAATGTGCAGTAGGAGCGATAGAAAAGAGCATTTGGGGCACTTACCGGGGCATTTGGGGCACTTATCGGGGCATTTTGGGAATTTATCGGGGCATTTTGGGCACTTATCGGGGCATTTTGGGCATTTATCGGAGCATTTGAAGCACTTATCAGTGCATTTGGGGACAGTTATTGGTGCATTTGAGGCAGTTTTTGGAGAGTTTCATGCACCGAAAGAAAAAGCGTGTTACTTATCAAAGTAAGAATTTTAACGAGGTTTTGTTTTGAAGAGTTTAAGGATGAAATATGCACAAGAATTATCTTTAATTTTTATCCATAAATAATTCATTTTGAAAAATCATTATGTAAATATGTAAGGCTCAAAAGTATTGTGCAATACTTGAAAAAACATAAGAAAAAGAACAATAGATGTTGAAACCAAAATGAACGTATACAGTACATA
Source organism: Caprella mutica (assembly GCA_947561585.1). Lineage (NCBI taxonomy): Eukaryota > Metazoa > Arthropoda > Malacostraca > Amphipoda > Caprellidae > Caprella > Caprella mutica. Next base: position 137,471 of record CANNZV010001309.1, on the reverse strand, counting down.
TAATAATTGGAATCTATATTGAGTCTATAATAATAAAGAAAATTTTAGCATCACATGTTGTTGAAGTTTATTAACAAGATAAAACCAATACTTCCTTAACATTTTTTTTGACACTTCATCGTCTATTTGACCAAATATTTCAATAAAAAGAATAATCTCTACTTCTTTGGAAGTAACAGGGACACTCGCATAGCGGGAAACATCTTAGGGAGTCAATTCGGGAAAGATTTCAGTCTGTTTTCTTCACTACGCCTTGCAAAACATTCAACCCAGCATTTACTTACTCAAACAAATGTACGAAAAAATAAGGTATGTAAAATAAAACTAAGATATTAGCAGCTAAATAGATATGAATTACGTGAAAATCTAGGGTTAATATTAGAATAGTTACACCTCTTTTAAATTTTTATAGAACTTTTCTAATCAAAGAAAATGTATAGGAAAAGGGTAACAAAATTAAATTATTAAAAAAACTGAACAACAATACATTAATTCATTAAATGAATGTAGTCAAATTAAATCAATGCATGACTAGATTAATGGTAGACATACAATATATTTGTTTAACCATATAATTTAAAGTTGTCATTGTAAGAACTACATGGCCCTTATAGAACGGATATTTTTTGCACGATAAAAGATCGTCCGCTGTACGAGCTTTATCTGAAATATGATTTCTCTTCAACATTTGAAATTAGTTTAACTATCAAAAAATATACAATTTCTTTGACTGTACCTAGGTAATAGCACACAAACACATACCCTGGTATTTCACTGAAGCTATCTCTCTATCAATATCAAATTCGCATTTTAATCTATTTTAGTTTAAGTATATTTATACGAACTAATTATTGGTGATATGAAGGATGGGGAAAGAAATGTATAAATTAAAAAGGATACATAAATAAACAGTCTCATTAATAACTGGCAGATAGCTATGTGAAATTAGTTCGATCATGAACCATTAAATACACTTAAAAGTGCAGTTGTCCACCCGGTAAGGATGATACAGTTATTTGACATTACTCAATCTCGGTGCGCAATAGAAGTCAACCAGAGTACATTTGGAGCATTTTGGGGCGTTTTGAGCATTTTGGGGCGTTTATAGCGTTTGGAGCATTATGAGCGCTAGTGGCATTTAACTTATAAATGCTCCAATGTCCGAGCCTTAATCATGAGAAACCATTCATGAGAACTAAGATCTGCGGAGATATATACCGACTTTTAATATGGATTGAAAGTTACCTGATTAGCAGTACAGGGACATGAATTCGGTTTTACTTGGAGCATAGAATATTATGTTGGGTTCTCTCTTAATATTACATAGTCAAACCTCTAATTTACTGACTTTCATATTCCATGGTCATCCTCTTCTATTTTTCTACATTTAAATCATGCTAGCTATATTCATCAAAATAAATACCATTAAACAACGATAAAATAACCAGTAAATATAATCATTCACTAACAAATATCGAACCGCATATGCACAAATGTATGTAAGCACATGTGCACCATAATACAATCACAGATTAATGCATAATATACAACCATATATGGACAAGAATGCAACCATAGATTGACAAGTTATAACCATGAGGAAATATCATTTCAACTATACCAGATGCAAACAAATGTCACAATAATATGATATCCTAACACATGCCATAGGCAATATTATTTCTTACATATTAACGACAATGAATTACTGGCATAGAGACTCCGGGGAAAAAAACAAATAATACGATTATTAGCTTGTAAGATCAAACAACTTAGAGTAAAAGAATTGGATATGAAAGGAAATTGTATTTCTTTTATTCGTTCATTTAGAAAAAATGTATACTGTATATACTGCATTCCATATTTAAATCAGCAAGAAAAATAAGTTGAAGCTGTCAAAAAATTGGTGGGTACCCATCTCAATCTCCTATGACCTCGCAAAATATTTTTCTCATGGTACTTGATTGTTAAGAACTATTAGTTTGCTTCAGATCAAAATTCCACACAGAGAGAAAAAAGTACATCCCACATGGTCATATCTAATGGGTCAATCAATTTATTATTACGTGAATTGGTTAGACTTTATTAATGTTTTCGCATGTTAAAACAACTGTGACGTCCTGTGTCATCAATCTTTGGTTAATTTAATTCATTTTATGGATTGAATCAACTTACTATGAGAGTAAAAAGTAAGCTTTTGAGAATTTTAACATGTGTTGAAACATCTATGACAGAGTGTATTGTTGTAACTCACAAAGACTCTTAATTCAATGAATATGGTATATAAAATAAACTATTATGAAAGTTGGTGCTACTAACTAGGTTTAGGAGTGAGTCAAAATGACAGTTTTGTTTTAACCAACGTCAAGTTGATTTTTTTTAAAGTATCTAACTGCAACTCACCACACAGGTAGGGACAATATCAAACAATTGATATTAGTCAAAACAAATCAAATTTGATTTCTTTCAACTAATCCTTTTTCTGTGTGCAATAAATACATAAATTAAAATTTTATCTTATTTGGTATCTAAATAAAAGGTGCTAAGACAATTCGTCACCAGACAATTTATCTCTGAACAATTCTTCAACGGAAAATTCGTCACCTGTATATGTAATTCGCCCCTGGACAATTCGTCACCGGACAATTCGTCACCTGGATAATTCGCCCCTGAACAATTCGTCACCGGACAATTCGTCGCCGGACAACTCGTCGCCGGAAAAATCGTCGCTGAATAATTTGTCACCGATTGAAAATAAAAGAGATATAATTTGTAATATAATTACAACTTTTTGAAAATAACAAATAAAACTAGTACAAAATATAAAATACATTTTTTAGTATAATTTAATTTTTACTGGGCTGGTAATTCTGCCAAATAAAAAAAAACATATTGAAATTCAAACAAGAAGTAAATTCTAAATGCTCATGAAGAGAGTATAAAAACACCAGCTATTAACTGAAATTGCTATATAATAGCAAAGAAAATATTAACATTCGTGTATAAAATCACTAAACAAGACAAAACTGTAACACAATGTTAATCATTCTCTTTGTTGGCACAACAAACATTTGATTTATTATTGCAATACCAATTTTGAAACCAAAAATAACCAATTATGTTAAAAAATTGCAAACTCTAGGTAACGTTATTTCAGATTTGAGATATGAAAATTTGCGAAATGTAGTCAAAATTTTATATTGTGTGAGACGGCCTTCAAAAAAGATATTTTTAATAATCGCATCGAAATTTCTGATCAAATTAAAGATATGTATATTCTCATCCCTGTATTTCCTTTTTTGATGGATTTTAGCACTTTGAGGATGTAGTTGAATTTCAGCAATGGCTTGATTAACTTCTCTATATGAATCTAAAGCATTAATGAAAACCCCAAAATTTTATGAACTATGCTTAGAGAACCATTCAATGACGAATAGAATGCTAGTACTATCCTTTTCAATAGGAATATTATTCAATTATATTTGTAATTATCAAATATATGATGAGGTAAAAGTCCTGTCTCGGCACGACGGACCAAGAAAAGATACTAGCAACAGTATGTTTTTTCAGTTAGTAACCTGTAAAAGAAAAATTACATACATATAATTATTCTCATAAATCAGTACCTTATAGTTCAGAGCTAGAGTGGGATTGGAAGCACCAGCGGATAAGTAGTTTTCTATCATTCTTAGCGGTTCTCCAGATGTATTCGCTGAGAGAATAATAATAACGTCAAGAGGATCAAGAGATATACCCCTCATCTTATTCCTGAGTATTGCCACCCAGGAGATACACTGCTCTGGATTTCCATTGAAAGGCGAGATCGATTTTCTGACGAGCTCCTGTTTTATTAGGTGCAACGAAGCAGCATCGATCGTATTGGTGGTGGTGGATTTTGACACAAAGGGCATGTTCATCGGCCTTGTGTAGGTTGACCTTGATTTGGGAAATTATAAGGCTGATGAAGATGATAGTTTGGTAAACTCGCTTGTTCGGGATGGAATGCAGGCTGCGTAGGCTGAAGGACAGAAGAAATTGGTACAGTTGAATGGACATGCGTAGAACTTGGCTGCACGGTTGGGCTGACTTCAACAGGCTGGCTTGACGATGGTAGCTGGAAACTCAGCTTGAGCAGCTGAGGTTGCCTGGATAGGAAATCTGACGAAAGTGGTTTGTGAGGAGGTTTGAGATGAAGGAAAAGCTTCATTGACCTGAATGACATTGTCCCGCAAATGAGAGTCAATGGAAGCGGCACACGCTTCCACTTCTGATGCAGAACTTTTATCGATGTTGATATTGTCTACAAAGTCAGACACTTTCTCTTCGACAGTCATCCGTCTCAAATCCGGACTCACGTACGGCAAGGCTTGAGATGCTACTGTTGATGTAGGTTGAGTGATACTCGGTGAGACGTCTTCCGTGTCGATTACTTCATCATCAAGCGGGGTCTGTTCGAGGGGAAACTGACCTCTTGTAATATCCTCAATATCAAGGCGAGAAACGATACTCTGTGTATCTATATTTGATACCAAATCACCGCCTTGTTTGGCGTTGACCGCGTTGATAAGGTCAATCTGTTGCTTTACCTCCATCTTCGTGTCGTGACGCTTGCTCTTGGTTTGCTGAGCCTCCTCCAGCGAACCCATCTTTATCAACCGCTGATTAAGGTCATTTGAGAGGCTGGTAAAATTTACCAATCTTGCCTTGGTATCCTTTATCAGACGTATGAGGGATTTCGTATCGCCGATGTCTAGAGAATTTTCATGTAATATCTGACGCAAATCCTCATGAGATTCTTCGTACACTGTTCGTAATTTACCCAAGGGCATAATGGCAATTCTTTTCTTTAAAACGCTTGAGCAAGAATCATATCTCATCTTGCTTCTTTTTCTACCTTGTTTTCTCCAGCAGAAAAAGAATCTTCTAGACAGAACCTCGTTCTCATCTGAAGAGCTAGGCACACGTTGTTACAGTCTCGGCACGACGGACCAAGAAAACATACTAGCAAGAGTATGTTTATTTAGTCTAGTACTATCCTTTTCAATAGGAATATTATTACAAAAAAAATATGATTACATATATGCTTCAATTATATTTGTATTTATCAAATATATGATGAGGTAAAAGTGCTGTCTTGGCACGACGGACCAAGAAAAAATACTAGCAAGAGTATGTTTATTTGGTTAGTAACCTGTAGAAAAAAATTACATACATATAATTATTCGCTTAAATCAGTACCTACCGGGTGCTCAATAAAAACCTGACACATTTCAAAGTTTATTAACTTTTAAACTAAACAAAATATTTAAATAAACTAAACTGCAAAATAAACCTAAGGTTTGGGAGTTTCTATCAAGTATACCAGATTTACCATACATTCTTTATATTTGCTCAATTTTTAATCTTGTCAAGTAAGCCGAAACCTGCAGCTGCAGGCATGCCTTATTCACCTCAGGAAAAGAGCAAAATAATCGAGTTTTATCTTCTTACAAGTTCTCTCGTATCAACGCAGCGAAAATGTCGTTTGCACTTCAATGTGCGTTATACACCGTCAAAAAAAAACACTATTAAAAATCTTGTTGAAAACTTCAGATGAAAAGGATCTGTTCTCAATCACAATAGTGGAGACTAGGGAAGACCAGTATCAGTCCGCTCTGAAGAGAACATCGAGGCTATCAGAGCGTCCGTTTTTGAAGACCCTAAGAAAAGAGTTACAGAAGGAGAGCTCAGGCGCTATTAATGAAACCATTATCGATGTTAACAATACTTAAAAAAGACCGTAAGTTGACTCCATACAAAGGCAAAATGTTCAACAACTTAGTCTGACCGACAAAACAGCTCGAAGGGAAATGTGCTTACGTTTTCTTGAAAAAATAGAAAAGTACACACAGAAAAAATTTTCTTTCTCCCAAGGAAAAAAGTCACTTTATATATGCATTAATTAATTATTTTCTTTCTGGTAAAGAAATGTTCTAGTTTTGGGACAAATAAAATTTTTATTCACATATAAGATTTCTTTTCTTTGAGTCAAATAAAAAATACGATTTAAATCTTAGAATTTTCTTTGTAACAAATAAAATTAGTTATTTATTTCAAATCTAGGAGTGGTTTAGGAGAAATATTTTATTTCTTCTCCACAAAGAAAACTTTTCATTGAATAGAATAAATGTTTTCTTTGAAATAAATGTATCTTTCTTTAGTATAAATGCATCAAAGATTTAATATAAAGTAATATTTATTTAAACCAATGAATTAGTATCTTTATTTATAATATAAATATTCTTTACATATAATAGAGCTTTCTTTCACTCTAATATAATATATATTTATTAAAAAGTAATAATTTCTTTTATACTAACAAACTGGTTCTTCTTTCTAAAGACTTACATGCTTCACAATAAATATTTCTTTCTTTTAAGATAGTTTTGTAGATAGATTGAGGAAGAAATAACATAAATGAAGTTTTATATGCAATATATTGAAATAATATAGCAATGAAATTACACTCAGCAGAAGCATAAGATCTTCTTCCCATTCAGAAGATGTATGTCTCCACACATTCACCCTATTCTTGATCTCCTCCAGCTATAGACGAAGCATACCTCCAGAATATATGAACTTGATATTCATCCTCTGTAGAAAAAAAATCACTTTAAATTAACTATTTCATATTTCATATACAATAATAGATCCTAATGTAATGACTAAGTTGGCTTAGTTATAGGTAGCTATAACACACCTGAACAGTTGATCAGAAATTTTTGTGTCCTCTTAGAAACTTTTATCCTTTTCAAGACTTTAGAATAAAGTTCAGTGCACTTTCTCCCACTTGTGTGAATATGATCAGTCTTTTTCTGTAGATATAATGCAGTGAAGTTCCAACTGAAAACAAAAATTAAATGTTTAAACAAAGTTAACTTCATTTCATATAATTTAAAGACATCTACGGCATCAAACATTAAATTTCAGGACTCAGGCAACTTAATTAATTTAAAAGAAATTGAAAACAAATGAATTATTTCACTATTTGTTAAAGAGGTTTTTAAAATATCCCATATTCTACAGAGGACTAAGAGGAAATATAAGTTATATAACTAATCTCAATTGTGACAATTTCCCCAACTAATAGAGTATGAGAATCCTAGCCAAGTAATTGCCAATAATTTGGTTAGGATAAATAAATCTGGAGAGCTTCTCTGCATCAGCATCACTGTGATATTTAACTATTATCATTGATTTTTGATTTTGGGAGCTGATGATTCCAATATTAATAATATAAACACAAAAAAAGTAATCTCTGCGATTGTGAACACTTTACCAGTTTCAACAGATTGGCTTAGAAATTCCTAAGAATTAGGTATCTTCAAATTTTCAAATATAAATTAGATCTTATCAAATCATTAATAGCCTTATAAGTAGCGATTAGGTAGAAGTTTAGGAGCAATAGATAACTTAATTTATATTGATTCAATAGTAAATAGTTTTTTTTTCCCTTTGTACACATATCCACCCATTTTTAATTCAAAATTTTATTTTATATAGGTATCTTGGGAGCTAAAATAATAAAATTTCAGATTTTTTAAATTATCACTAAGTTTAGAAATATATCACCCTGCTCTGAATAATGTGACCCTGTCATTATGACTTTTGGTGATTTAAATTTGTGATAGTTACCTACTCTCAGATGAAAATTCAAAAATTATCACTGAATTATCTCTCTGAAATTTTGAGTATATAAAAATTCCTTCAGCTAAATTAATGGTAACATAGGATTCAATTAAAGATATTCTTCAATGGTTCTAAAATATCCCTAAGATATTGCTTAGGTTCACCTCAGAAACTCTTTGAAAAATGTTCCATATTTTGCAGACTGGCACTTTGAAACACTGGAGCCACAATCTTAACTGAACTCTAGTTAGCCTAAGTTAGGTAGTTAACAAACTTTAAGTCATTACATACACTATATTGAATAATTGACAGTACTATTAGTTAAGGTAAACATTACAATAAGAACAAATAACGATTAGGTATAGGTAGCTTAGGTTAGATAAATAAACAATAAGAGTAGGTAGGGCTGGGATATAAAACTACCTACCTAACTTATTTTAGGCGCAGTGAGATAAATTTTCATTTAAGTTGTAACTTACGTTAGCCTAGTTCATTACTAAAGGGTAATGAAAGGAAGAAGTCACCTATGAAATAGCATTTAAATTTCTAAAGTAAATAGGTAGCAGGACACTGTGAACCTATGAATACCTAGTTACCAGTATTAACATTTCTAATTAAAGGAAAAATGGTGACCAAGTTCTAAAAACTATGCTTTGCCAACTAATAATTCAGTATAATTATATAAAATATCTAATTCATATACGAAAGGATTCATAACTGAGCAACTAACTGAGAACCTTCCTTGATCACTTCAACGAACTTAATGATATGACGCTCACTTCAGAAAAGCCCGCGAAAATTTCAAAGCAATATTTCGATTTGAGACAATAACAGAACAGATTTGTAACAAAGAAATATTCGACTCATCAGTGAAAAGCTTTAAGAGAAATAAATAAAAGGTTAATAGGAAAGAAATATGCATCAAAATGCATCCAAAGAAAGCTACTTTCTTCAATCTAAAACTCTAGTAACACTTTCAACCAAAGAAAATAAATTAAAGAAGATAGTTTTTCTTTAAAATATGCTTCGATTTCTCTGTGTGTATGACGACTGGACAAACAAGTTTTGGTTCAGTGACGAATCTCACTTTCATTTCAATGAAAATGTCAATTCTCAGGACTGCAGGACATAGAGTTACGAACCTCCCGATGAAGTCAATGAGCTACCGCTTCACAGTGATAAATGCACAGCATGGTGCGCTATCAGTGCACTCGAGTTAATTGGTTCACTGTGGTTTGAAGAACGTGGCAGGACTGTTACGATTACAAAAGAACGATGTCTAGAGATATTAGACTCATTTAATGCTTTATTGCAACGTCGCAAAGATCAACAGTTTGAATCTCAGTGGTTTCAACAGGAAGGCGAGGAAAGGATCATATCCAAGAGAAGCGTCTTCCCATGGTCTTCACGTTATCCAAATCTCAGTTCCCTAGATTTTTTTTCTGGGGTTATTGTAAAGAAAATGTTTATACCAATACCCCATAAAGTGTGCCAGAACTTAAAAGGTCAATTGAGGATTTCGTTCACATTCCAAGAACAACATGTGAACGTGTCGTTGCCACTTTCGAGCGCATGATTACTGAATGCATCGACCGAAATGGAGACCACATTGAGCATAGAATTTAGTTCTGCATACATTATATTGTAATATAAATAAAAACTCCCAGTTTTTTCTCTTTATTTTTCCGTTTATTTTATGTAAATATGTTGCTTAGTTTTTAAATTATTAAACTTTGAAATGTACCAGGTTTTTATTGAGCACCCGGTATATGCAATAGTGATATAAATAGCATCATTAGAATTAGTTAGATACAATTACTACATAATGTAGTAAAACATAATCAAACTATTACAGCATTGAATTTAATTGAAAAGTATAGAATAATAGTTATAGGATAATATTTAGAATATAGATATATTATAAAATTTTAAGTTAAAGAATGATATAGAATTTAAGATTTGAATTAGATATAATGTAACAAATGAACCGCAGACTTACAAAGTTTTTAGAGTACCACTACAAAGTTTTGTTAGGAGCAAAAAAGGGTAATGGTCGTATTTCCGTGATCACATAGCTATAGGTTTTTATTACACGTATATTTATGAAAGAATTGCTCTGTAAATATAAACGAAAAATATAATCCCAAATTAATAAACGTTAATGGTTAATTCTATTAAAACATTCTACACTATATAATATGAAAAAGTACCACTTAAATTAATGGCTATTAAAGATTTATAATAATTATTTAAGGTGGGTGCGGTTCTACTGTAACTAGGTATATGCTATTAAATAAATTGAAAGATATATGTACAAAAATTTATTTAAAATAGAATTACAATACTACTGAAGGATCAAACTATCAATACATTTAATAAAGAAACACTTCACTTTTATTAAATGAAAACTTTCAATTATAAGTATAGAACACAACAAGAAAATTAGGGCAGTAGGAAGTAGTACAACCTCCTACTGCAACGACAACAATTAAAAAGAGCCTGTGACTCAGTAAACTCAGTCTACCCATTTTGTAAAGATGCCAATAGATGGCGATTTATTGCTGAGTTCAGCACAAGTGCATTATACCAACTACTAATTATTTTTATTTTTTTGAAGAAAAAATTAGTTCCTTTTAAATGAATACACTTCCTTCATGTATAATTATATAAGAAATTATACCTCTTTTATTTTCATTCGGCAACGAATTGTCTGGCGACGAACTGTCCAGGGACAATTTGTCCAGGCGACGAATTGTCCAGCGACGAATTGTCCGGGCACGAATTGTCCGACGACGATTTGTCCGTACAACAGATAATATTACCTCCCAGAAAATGAATGAATCATTAAATTTACAGTTCTATTTTCTCTCTTATTTATTTAGAAAAGGAACTCTCTAACTGTCAGAAGTTTTTCCGTTGTCCAAAAAATGACAACATGCAATATTGCAATAAGCTTCACTGATTACATTTACTTAATTATTTTATTTCATAAATTTTACTCAATATTACCTCGTATATTCATGAACCGAAAGAAAATGAACCCTAAATTTTGTCACTATGATGTAACATACTGCAGGTTGCAGCAAAGAAGGAAACTAGATACTGTATAATATCTCTAAATCTAATCAATACTATAGTAAGAGAAAAGTCTGTCTACTAAAAATATTTTCTCTGAATTTAAAATATATGTATTGGTAATATTTTCTTGCATTTATTTATTTATGGATTTGAATTTATTATGGATATAATATTGAAAAATTCATGAATATCTTTTATGAACCTCAATGTCTAATATTCAACCATTTAACTTGAGTTTTCTAGAGTTTTAAAATAAACACTGATTGTTTTCAAATGGTATATTATACTCGAAAGAATTACTATTTCAATAGTTCTATTCTGAATTTGTCACTAATGTTGCGCTACCATCGTTTAATCGAATAAAAAAAAATTTAATGACCTAACTACTGTAATTATTGAATAAATGTGCTTCACCTCGAGACATTCTAAATGATATGAATTTAAAATTGAATTCACTGAAAGACTGTAATTTTTTATAGTTGAAATTATTGTCTACACTAGTGCAGGTATGAAATGTAATGAAATTGTAAACCAATTGCACTGAAACTTTCTGATGTAATTGAGTTGAAATGTGTTCGATCTCTGCCAGTATTTAATTCCATTCAGAATATCATTATAGAAAAATAATAATTTCGTTTGCTAGAATTCCCAAATTCATGCAAATTGCTTTTTTCATTGAACTGCGTACTCATATTTCATGCAGTATTTATATTCAATGGAACGTGGGTTTGGAGGTGCTCTTTGAGTATTTATTAAATGAGAAATGCTCTTTTTTTCTATCGAAATATTCAGTTAAGGAAGTAGAAAAGGTCAGAGCATGAGTCTTTCCAAAATATTAAAGAATAATATATTAATTTTTTATAATATTGTAAGTTTAAACGAATATGAAATCTTCAAAGATTGACTACTTTGAACTTAGTGTAACATATCTCAATTGGAGTTTAATAAATTGATTACATTACATCATTACAGAATAGAAGTCGTTGATTGAAAACATTATTTTGGCTTAATTTATAGCAGAAACTTTGTGTTTTATTCATTTCTTAATATCATTGTAAGCCAGTGCAATAAAAATGAATGCCAAGTCTTGGGACTAGAAATATATTTTCACAATTATTACTTAATTATTCAATTTTTGTATACATTATCTACGTATCATACGTATTTATCCAACTAGTTTGTTAACCATAGTAACCTAGATACTGGGGCGGGCGCGCCAGTCCCCATGGAAAAGTAATACTAACTATGAATTTAATGAAACCGATTTATTTGAAAATCATTTTTTCATAACTTTTAATCTTTTTACTAATTAACATGTGAAAATATAGAATGAATTTTTTTTTTGTTAGGAAAATAGTTTTAGTTAGGACTAGTGCGCCAGCGATGTGGTTAGTGTGCAAACCTTTGTGGGCTATTTTATGAGTTATGACCATTAATAAAATTAAATGATGAGTTCGCGACAGTCATTCATTGAACTTCATAATATGCCTCAAGTTCTCACACTCTGTCTATATTTGATATCCAGATAGATACTAATGCTCTTCATTTTCTCCAATCGGATTTCATTGGCTACAGATAAGACCTTTGGGAAGACCAAGGGTATATGTAGTTGAGGAAAGATATCAGTAAATCATTACAGAAAAAAAGTCCTAGGGTCAGATAAGATTTGAAAGAAATTCTGATAATGTCTAATAAAACGATGATTAGTAATTTCAATGTGGTTTGTGATGGCTAATCAGTAGGACATCTGAGATATTTATAAAATTGGACTACTATTCTTAATGTGCTTGATGTGTGTTTTCTAAATGAATTCTTTTTAGATTACTTTTTAAATTTCGTATAATTCCTTTAAATTTATCGGTCTCTCTTGACTTTCTCCCTAAATGAGTTACAAATATATTTTTGTTTTTTAAAAGTTAAAAAATATTCACGTATTGGTGTAAATCACGTAAATTGACAAATTAATTGAAATGTGGTGACGTGAAGCAACCCAATTGAAATCAGGAGCAGGTTGGAGGATGCGGTTAAGCTAATCGAAGTAGACACCATGGCAGTCAAGGAGCATCGAGAGCGCAGCGTGGGACTGACCATTTCGGAGGCTAATTCCACTCCGTCGTAACTGCGCAGAACTATTATGGGCACCTGCTCCTTTTTGCCTAGTTCAATGCATAACTGTGGATGCGCGGCCCTTAGCCAAAACTGATATACTAGTAATTTAATATAACAGTCGTGGCTTTTTGCCGTGCATCCGATGTTAGGCAGCGCGCAAGGCAAGTAGGAGCAGGTGCCCAGAGTAGTTCTGCACAGTTACTATATACGGAGTAGCATTTCCACCTAAAGTGGTCAGTTTGGCTCCCATGTTGCGCTCTAGTTGCTTCATGACTGCCGTTGAGACAACTCCGATTGGCTTACCTGATGCCTCGAACCTGCTCCTATTTTCAATTGGGAACGTGGTTTAGTACAGCTTAGAAACCTCTAAACACACAACAGTCCAAATGTTTATATAGAGAACACATACACGTGCGGGAAACACACGCTATCCCTTCCACTAATCACCGCTCTGTTATCACATATGCCAATGTATTATATACATAATTTATGTATTTATTTCTCCTTATATTTCTTAACTTAACTTGAAATTTAGTACATATTTGCTTAGTATTTATACTAATAACTTTTCCGATACCTACTGAGCGTCAAACTCATAAGGGTTAATTTTAATTGGATATTTATTTTGAAAAAAGTGATTGTTGTATGAAATCTGAGATGAATTTGGTAATGAATATAATGACTATTAGTTTTATTTTATCTTTTTGTATTCTTCAATGTAAATAGGATATATATTTGACATGTTAAAATAATTTTTTTGAAACAGTTGTAACAATTTATAATCTTCTATGAAAATTTATTATAATATAGGAGTATTAGATATTATCTACAATCTAGTCATTGTAGATCCTGAATTGAATTGGTTTGCATGAATGATTGCGACAAATGATCGCATTTTCATCCCGATTTGGGGTGATTTTCAGGAGTGAAGTGCAAATTGTAGGAAGTATGAAGAAACGGTTCTTGGGAGAGGAGGATTCTGGGTGGTGAAAGAATTTTTTTTTTGAAAAAAAAAATTAACTTGGAGATAAAAAATTACCATGGGGAAAAAAGGATCTAGGTACAAGTAATAATATGGAAAATCAATGGTTTAAAAAGAATAATGGAAGTTTTATCGCAGACTAAAGGTTCTGAGGGTGGATATAGATTTTCGGAAATATCGATTTGATGTGTAATGTAAAGCTGATATATCAGGTTGTAAATATCACATTCCAATTTTCTTAATTGATTCAGCTATATTACTATTATAAAATTCATCAAGACAGCAGTATGAATGAAGATTTTATTAGTCCTACTAAAGTGTTAACATTCATTGAATACCACTAAATGGTTGACTATTATATCTATTGGATACTAGGTCCTTAATATATTATAGTCTAAATTTATTCTGTGTGCGTCGCACGGGAAATTGATGTGATCAAAAATAATAACTTAGTATATTCAAGTGGTAACTTTGAGAATATCATTCGCATTGCAATTTGGAACAATTTTTAGGCTCATATTTTCACAGTTGATAAAAACCTCCTAATTTAATAGTCAAATTCTGAAAAGGATATTGTTACTCAGATGTACATGGCTATTTTGAAAGAACTATAAATTTAATTCTCAGATAAAATTAATCTCTACCTAGTTAATATCTTTGTTCCTGTTTCAAAAGCAGTATCTAACACTAAAGACGAATGGATGAATTTACTTTGAATGCAAGATATCCTGAATTTATTCCGTTGAATGAAAAAAATCAGAGAATGACAGTAATTCCCCAAAATGAATATTCTTGAATTTTCTGTTTCGCTTTACCATATCATCAATGAATACACTTAGTCACTCATACAGGTTGAAGGAATATTTGAATATTTATACTAGTAGAAAGTCTTGAACATACAATCGGTGTAAGATTCTAATAAGAATTTTGGTCTTTTTTTAAAGTGATAATTTAATGTTTTGAACACAGGCCAAGAGGAAAATTGCGTCTTATGCCTGACTCCATCTGAGTACTTTATTCGATCAATAATATTTTTTCATATCAAATTTTTAGATTACAAAACATAAGCATGAGATCAGAACAAAACTTACTCGCGAAAATTATATCGTTCTATGTTTATAATTCAACATAAATGTATCTGAAGAATATAATCGGCATTCCATGATAAAAAGTATAATACAATTTTTTATTATTCGATTATTAAAAAAAATCAGCAGATCAATTTTTACTAGGATTTCACTGATACAATTTACTAAAAAATATTTTAACTTGTAATGTGCAGCATCTATTAAAAGAGCGAGATATAAAATGGCCATTAATATATTGCAATTTAGGTTTAATTATATATGAATTGCGTACGATGGTGTGTGGCGGGAGCAACTGTTGTAATTCATCAGTTGTAATTCGTATCGCATCTTCTTCCTTCTTTCAAATGTTGATGAAAGAAACTAAGTTAGGGAAGAAAAACTCCGGGGTCAAACAATAGGATTTTTCTGCTTTAGTTATTGTCCATTGAAAATAAGTGGTAGCAGTATACAGTTACGAGAAAAATAGATTAGGGGAACCTTTCAGAATTCAGACACTTGTGTAACTATTAACTAAAGTTTAAAATAAATGAAATAAAGTCAGTTACATCTGCATGAAAAAATATTTAATCCATGAAATATTCTAAATTTACCTTGTGATATATAATGTTGAGTCTTGAATATATGAATTATACATTTATTTACATTTTTCATTTCAATTTTGTTATCAAATTAATATTAATTTTTTGCAAAAATGATAATGAAATGGGCAAATAAAAAATATTTTTTTAATGTAAAATATATAAATGACAAAAATTTATTATAAATTCAAAAACAAATTCCTTAATCTTAGATCACATATCCATATTATACTTCTGCTATTAGTTTAATATTATTCAAATTACTTCATTCAATAGACATAGTACTTTTTTGTCGACTAAATTGTGTTCAGAGCATTATAGGGCGTCAATGTATCAATCATTATTATAAACACACTTCTTACTGATCGGAAGTGTGGTGTCCTGCATCGCTCTCGCCTTAAATTTTATTTACATCTGAGTGACTGTTCCTGCCTACCCCATATGAATGCCTACCCCGTCTGAATGTCAGCTGGAATTTTTAGTGTTACTGTGTTGTACTTTTTTTCACTGTTTACTTCCCTAATTTTTCTAACTACTCTGCCTCGACTGCATATTTTGTTAGAAGTAACTTCCGAGTGAGCAGTGAAAGAAGGGGGTTTCAAAAAAAAAATAACAGCTCACAATTTTCCTTTCGATCAATTTCCATTAGACCAATTTTCCTTTAGACCAATTTTCATTTCGATCAATTTTCCATTCGACCAATTTTCCATTCGACCAATTTTCCTTTCGACTAATTTTCCTTTCGATCAATTTTCAATTCGATCAATTGCTTTCGATCAATTGCTTTCGATCTATTTTCCTAGACCCATCAAATGTAACCATAGTTTTTACTTTAGCAAAGGTAAAATTCTGTTTTAGTTTTCATAAAATATATCTTAAAAATCTTTTAAATACAATAAGAGTAAAAAAAATGGGCAAGAAATTATAACCACAATAGTTTAAGCCAGGTTTTCTTTGGCTAATGCAGATTTTTGTCCGCTATAAGCATATTTTTGTTTGTTTTTAAACAGTATTCCTAATAGTTTTCCTACATGTTAAAATCACATTAGCGCGAGCTTATTTCAAACCATGCTTATCCGAAAATTAGCATGATTTATTTATTATTTATGCAGAAAGACTGAATCGGGTATGTTGAATGCAGGTTGGTGCCCAATAATACAGAGCACTTGCTGTCAAGGAACGAGTGAGGGAAGTTTATGGTTAACAGCGAATATTGCATCAGGTGGATTTCTTTAATCATTATTAAAAGATCGATGAAAGCGATCGGAAAACTGACGCAAAAAAGAAATTTAAAAAAACTAGTGAGCAAGTAAAGATAACGGACCAGAGTCCTTTAACTTTACTCGGTTAAATTCTTGTCTGTTATGTTTACTAGCTTAAATTCTGGTCTGTTAACTTTACTTGGTTAAATTATTAAATATTTGACTACTAATTCGAATAAAAATATAATTTTGAAATCATAGATACCACATTATAGGATTAAAGCAGAAGTTTTTCCTCCATCTTTTTACTACTCGTTCTTCACAACTTCAAAATGGATCACGTTTTTTATAAATTCTTTCAATTAATAAAATAAGCAGAATTAATATATAATCATTAATTTTATCATTTATAAGTTTGTATATTTAAAGAATACCAAAGCAAATATTTTTAAAAGTAAAAAAGTTTTCTGGTCCGGTAACTTTACTAGCCTAATTTCTGGTCCGTTATCTTTTCAGGATAATTTCTGGTCCGTTATCTGTACCAGCTTCAATTCTGTTCCGTTAACTATACATGGTCCGTTTCTAGTCCGTTATCTCTACTTGCTCCAAAACTAGAAATGATGGATATTTTTGATAAACAATGATTTACTTCAAATTTTCATAATATGCAATTGGTTTCTTAATAAAATAAAATAATGGGTGAACAAACCTATATTTAATATTCTTAAACAATTACATATC
The DNA here is from genome assembly GCA_947561585.1 of Caprella mutica. Lineage (NCBI taxonomy): Eukaryota > Metazoa > Arthropoda > Malacostraca > Amphipoda > Caprellidae > Caprella > Caprella mutica. The sequence continues at coordinate 120,025 of CANNZV010001309.1, read as the reverse complement.
TCGTAGAACAGCAACTTTATCACCATATACTTGTGACTTTCCTGTAGAGAATCGATTAGGAATAAAAAAATACGAACAATTGGGTTATAATAATTGACGAAAATCTGCATTAAAGAAAGAAAACCACATGGATCTACGATGGTTCGTGTTAAAGTTATTGCCATGTTAATTTCGTTCCCGCTTTTTCGACTCATACTGTCTGTACAGTGTTCATGTTTTTTAGTTTCATTGATTATATTCCACTGATCAACAATCTAGATATGAATATATCCTTTATATTTAGAAACAATTTCCTCACATGGTGAGTTTTCCACGGGAATTTTTCAGTAACATAAATATTTTGAAAAAAAAATCTAATCCACGTATACATATCAATATAAAATATCAATGTGAATTATGAATATTAATGTTTTTATTTATAATCATATTATGAAGATGTTTTCTTTCAAACCATAACTACATTTTCAGTGGAAATTTAAGTCTCCTTAAGCACTCACTCTACTGCTTGGGAAGTTAATTCTCACAATTAACGTAGAGAGCTTCATTAGTAGCTACTTCTACTGGATAAAAACACACTTATGCATGCTTTTCTTCGCAAGTAGTACTCGCTGTCACTGGTAATATGTATAACAGAAAATAGTCAAAAGATGAAAATATATGAGATTAAAAAATTACTAATATAACAACAAGGAACACATTAGTTCTTTTTACTTTACATAAACAACGGGTAACCTACTGTTTTATTTCTGCTAATTCTGTTCAGCTTTATACATATAATATATAATTTTATGAATAAATTTGTATTAAGTTTTTATGATTAGTTTATATTACGATAATAAAGAATAATTAGTATGGAAGTTTCTTCTTAGTAACCATTAATATTCTACAACAAAACTATCCAGCTTCTGCTCTACACTTTTCCAGTGTTATTTTTTCTTGCACATCTTAAACCTAGAGAAGTGGTTCTAATTACCTGCACACAACCAACTTCAAAACATTACTTCATAAATAATGAACGTTCGTGAGCATATAAAGGACGGATAAGAATAATATACAAGCCATATTTTCATGACCAAACGTTAAAATGGAATATCTCTCTCCTTTCAGATTTCTAGTTCAGGGAATGTTCAGGTTTGTTATCTTTCGATTAAAACTTGATTGATGTTGAAAATGTCCGAAATGTTTGAACCGTGTACAGCAAATGTCTGATAGTAAAAAGATGAAATGATTAATGGTGGTAGTGGATTTCAAATAATTATCAGGATTACATAACATAAGTATGGCAAAAGAATATTCATTATTGTTGGGTAAAAAGGTTTCATCATTTACGACTAATTTTATGTAGCTCAATGTTTTATTCGAATAATTTTATTTTATTTTATTCAATAGAGTTTACGATAACAATTTATTTGGAGCTTGCATTGGTGAATAATTGGTTGAATGCTAACAAGATCATGATTAATTGTTCAAAAACTAAATACATTCTATATTCTTATAGAGGTGAATTTTCTTTCAATTCGCCGATAATGATAGGAAATGCAATAATAGACCAGACCAATAATGTTAAATTTCTGGGAGTGTCTCTTGATCGAAATCTAAGTTATAGGAATCATGTTCAGGATATTGCTGGTAAAATATCTTGTAATTTGGGAGTTATATATAGGATACGTGATTTTGTGCCGGTCTGTACCTTGAAATCTCTATATTATTGCTTAGTTCATCCTTATATAATGTATGCTCTAGTCGTATGGTTCCATGCCCCCATTTATCTAACTAATCAGATCAAAGTTCTACAGAAAAAGGCATTACGTTTGATTTATGGTTTAAACTATAATGAACACACTGAACAATATTTCATACAGATGAAATTGTTGACTATTGAGGAACTTTTCAAGTTGGTTGTTTCTGATCATGTATACCGAACAATACATATTGAAAATTATGACTGTATTCTCCATGCCAAATTGATTACTTCTGGTGAACAACACAATTACCGTTTACGCAATAGCCACAAATTTTTAATCCCGAGGTGCAGGAGAGAAAAGTCTAAACATTGTATGCATTACACGGGTGTCTCAATTTATAACAATCTCCCTGATTCCCTGAAGGATCTCTCCCCTAAATCCTTCAAACCAAAGTTGAAGAAATTTTTGGTGGATAGTTCCATTAACTAAAATATTAAGAAATTTAGAATTGAATCAAGATATACTTTATTTTTTCAGTGTTTTCAATGTTTTTTTTCACTAGGATGTTAAGGTTGAATGTATGTACTTTTTTTCTTTTTCACTATTTTTTTCATATAGCTGCTAGAATTAAGTGTATGTATTTTTGTTATTTTAGGTAGGGAACCTTTATTTTAGATAGGATACCTTTGAAGCTCTAAGCTTACTAGGTCTTAAGTCCTTTTCCTTAATAAAAGCTATATGTATTGTGAAAGAGTTGCCCCGACTCTTTTTACTTCATGTAAGGGACTTTTGTTTTAATAAATAAATAAAAATAAATAAATTTGTGAGTAGTGTTATTTCCCGTTGAAAATAACCGTTTTTCAGAAGTACCAATATTGGTGAACTTAAACTGTTAGAAGTACACATTCCCGTTTAAGATAAAACATAATTATTAAAAATATATCTATCGTCATATAATCCGTTGCGTTTAGATTTATTTATTGAATAATGTATACATTTTAATTCATTAACCATAATATATTCGAGCTGTATGTATTTGTGAAGCAGCTTGTCATATATATATAATAAATTTCCCATCATTCTTAATAGAATATGAATAAGTAGAAAAAGACACGACGGGTATTATTAGGATAGACTATTCATGACCACCTGTTCCCATAATGAATTGATTCATACGGATTGAAATTATTCGATAACATCTTTTTTTTTAAATTTGAAATGCACCGACCGTTGGCGACAAATACTTAATTATTACATTATTCATCACAAACTAAATTCAAATTATTCAAACAAAAGGATTTAACCAATCCCTATCATATTTAAGGTTTGTATCCTACAATAACTCATTTTTTTTACTATTATTTCGATTTAGCAATTAGTATTCGATATAATTCTCACGAATTTGGATATGTGTGTAATCTTTATTGATGTAAATAGGTTTCATAAAATATTGTAATCTCAATTAATTTTCTTCATTAAAAAGTAATTATTTTATTGAACAGTGTAATGTATTTAATATTAGATTTTTAATCACCTATCATCAATAAATAGGATTTTCTCTTTGTAAGAATTATTCTTTTATGCAATTATGTTTCATCTTTTAATTATTTGATGATACATTTTTTGTGAAATCTGTCAAAAATTATATATAAAAGATTGTTATAATTATATTTTAAATTCAGAGTTTATTGTTCTATTTTGAGATTTCTTTTAAAACACTAAAAAAGTCGCTATTTTTTAGTGGAGTTAAATAAACCAAGATGGAATTTGAAATAATTGGAATACAAGATAAATGATGTTTTCTTTTAATATATAAGGTGCTCCTTTTCTCCTTTCGACAATACAGCATGTATATCGGCGTTAAATTCCTTTTTTAACCCATTCTCCACTATAGTCCATTAAAACCATCATTTCCAGTCTCTCTTTCCTTTAGAAGATGTAATCTTGGAATTATTTTGAGATAAAGCGTGGACCACACAGTTTTTCAATCTTCAAACTGGGTAAAAATGATCGAAGATATCGTAATCTTACTGGTTTCTCACTTAATTTAAATGAGGGAAAGCTCGTAAACACTAATAGTATTTTGAGTATTCTTGTGATACATTTTTTTTCACGATTAATGCAATATTATTATTTGATTATTGTTATAACTTATACTGTATTATAAGCATTACGAATTTGAAATAAATATTAATTTTATTCGTTCAATATAATAATGTAGAAATCAAATACACATTGATATGCATATCAAAATACATTTATACATTATACAAATGTGTATATTCATTTGTTTAATATAAATCAACGTTACTCAAAATGGTAAAAAACAATTTATACTACCACTTATAATTACATTCAAAAAAATTACGTAAAATGGTGTGATTCTCCTTCTAACAGATTGAAAAAACTCTGAATCAACACAAAGACAGTTCATAACTTTTCCAAATCGAAAGAAATACGATGAAAGACGCTCAATATCAACAAATCATCATATTTCATATCTCTGGACTTTATGTTCTATTGCATTGTGCGAAAGTGTTAAATTTATCTGCTATTACTGATATACAGTTTAGTGTAAGAGTAAATAAAATTGCAAGAAAAGAGATCAGGTGATGTGACGATCCATGAAATTTTTGCGATACTATTTTTCTTAAATGTTTGCTATTGAAATGGTCTCTACTCTCTAAGAATGTTGCTATCTGGAATCATACGCTATATAGGAACGATACTTTATGGGAACAATCACCAGGAACTAAACCTTCTGAAATCATTCACCAAGAACGACACTCTGCAATCATTAAGTAGGAACGACCGCTATTATCATTTCTACAGGAATCATTCACTAGCAAGAACCATTCTGGAATCCTTCTCTAAGAACGATACATTTCGGTATCATTCACTAGGAATGATTATTGTTATGATTATTATCACGGAATTTGTTAAAAATATTTACATAATTATTTCAGTACTAGTTATTGATTTTGCAAAATGTATCGATTGTATTAATTACCCAAAAAATATAATTTTTCATCTACAATAGCCAAACAATTATTGTATCAAATCTGAAATATTCAACAACCATATCTACTGTACACATAAGATTGTACCGGCACTAGGATTTTTCCCCGCTTGACAATTCCCCGCCGGACTTTTCCAAGCCAGAACTATTCCCCGCCGGACCCGCTTGGACTATTCCTTGCCAGACTGCTTGGCCTATTCCTCGCCAGACTATTCCACGCAGAATAAAACAATAAAATTTTGGGCTATTAAATTATAATCTCGATAAAATAAACAATTTATCGATAGAAGACACATTTCAGTAACCCTTACGTATATAGTTGGCCAGATAGCTGCCCACTTTAAATTCCTATGAATATAATTTCTTTCAAGAGTGTTTGATAAATTTTTCATTTATATGAATTTTGACCTGAAAGTGTCTTCTCTCTACTGGATATTGAATTATTTCTTTGTGAGAATCCAATAGTGAATAATAAAACAAAATGTAAAATGCATTTCCAAATTCACACCGTTTTTCTTGTATGGCACTGTCCGCTAGTCAGCCAACCGTGTCGGTTGCAGTGGATTGCGTCTGAGAACTGTGTGTAGTCACTGTAGTGCCAAAGACCAGTAGAGTAGACGATGTTCCAATACTGCGTGGAAACCACTGCACAATAATTTGAGAGGAGAGAGACCGCGGGAAAATGAGAACCAATCAGAGACGGTGGGTGCGTGACGTCACATAAATTGGAAGTTTTTAGGCGAAACTAATTTAAACATTGCTCGTTTTCTATGCTGTTGACTTTGAGGGGAAACTAAACCATAACAAATTTGAATTTAATGGACTATTTTAATCATTATTGCAGTAATGTATTTTATAGTTTCCATTTATTTGATAATATAGTGAACATTATCTTGAATATACAAGTTTTTCCACCCTTTCTTTTCAACAGTGAAGACGTACCTTAAATACAATACAGTAAACATTATGATTTACAAAACGAAATCAATTCTTATCACAGTAGGTTAATTAAAAATTTATTTTATTGTAAAGGTATATTTATAGCATATATGTATTAGAGAACATCAATTGGCATCAGAGATTAGTGAAAAATAGTTAGGGATAAAAGTAAGCACTGGAATGATTATTTAAAATGCTATTGGTCATGTATACAGGTGTTTATTGGAATAGGTATTAATTATCTGTCCGAAGATTTCAGCTGTTATTTTAAAACTAAAAAATTTATAACACTATGAAGTTATAGGTACGCATTGATTGAAATAGTTTGAAGTATCCAAACAGCGCTCTATAAGATCAACCCCTGTTGTAAATTCGAGAGCAAACTCCTTTCGAGAGCAATAATTACAGACAACCTTTTCTTCCCATACTCTGCAGCGGAATGTTTGGTTTTTGGCGTGAACAGTGAACAACAAAACGGAACAAGTTCATAATATAGAAAAATGAATTATGAGATTATATATGAATATTTTGAAACTATAGAGAAATATGAACATTTACTATCACAAAAATATAATTTTCGCATTAGAAGATATCATGAAATATACCTAATAATAACATCAGAAATAATGCAATAGCGAATGGAGTAAGAATAATATAAACGTCACGCACTTACCATTTTGACGTGCCATCAGTCGCTAGGTATTTAAAATGACTGTATTAGGACATCTTCTACTTTACTGGTCTGTGGTAGTGCCCACAGACCAGTAAAGTAGAAGATATCCCAATACAGTCTTTTTTCATATCTAGCGACTTCATATCTACACACATACATGCCTTGAATACCTACAGTAGTTACGTTCACATAGGTACACTTTTCTGCAGTCTGTAGTGTGTGTTTCTTACTTCGCTAACTGGAAAAGGGAGGAGGTTCCGTCAGCCAACTGGCTGAGTGTGCGTGATTTGCTTATTCGTATGTGATAACAATACTCTATACATAATCGTCTATAATCAAAAATTGACTTCATGTATCTGCTAGAATTTATTTAATGTTAGAAATGCTGGACAGTAACGGTTGAGTGTGAATATATTCTTAAATAATTAATAACGAAGCGAATATTAGGCTATGCCTTTATAGATTATTAAACGAATTTATCCAATATTTTTTCAAAATATACGAGAATCAATGAAAGTGGGCATCCATCTGCCCAACCGTGAATCTACCGTACCTGAAAGTAGAGTGAAAGATATGAGTGACAGACTTATTGTATGTACAGTAATACGGTCTTATTTTTAGCTTTGTTTTCTGTATGTGTCCATATTTGTCGCTATAATTTTAAGACTGTGACTTAATGCAATTGAATATAAATAGGATATGCTACAAGGTTCAAACATTATGGCAATTCTAAGGGATTGCCAAATGTCGCAATTTAGTCTAAGAATCTACGATCTTTTCAGTTTATTCCAGCTCTAAAGTTATACATATCGTGAATCTATTATTTTCTTTGCCAGCTATTATAAAAATGGTGATTTATTTACTTCTCGTTCGAATTTATACTTTTCCAAAACACTAATAAATTTAATTGTAGTTTATTAATTTAACAATTAATATATTACAGAATTAATAACCCTACTGTTTATTTTTTTGTTACACTTGATATTGGCCTCCTTTTATAGTGTCCTTTATTTCTATTAGGCATTTTTAATATTAATACCTTAAGGGGAGTGTCTCACTTTTTTTTGTTTAAAGAGTGAGATACTTGATTTTTTCAGACGTGATTATAATATAAAAATACATCATATTTTACTTTAGACATTTTTTTCAAATCCCCGCATTCCTCCTCCCTATTTATACTTTTTTTAAATCCCTATTTCTTCAGCTTAGAGACATGGGATTTAATTCCTATCGTTCGGAATATTATACTTTAAAAAATAACTTTCTTTTCCATCAGATTTGCATTCTCAAAAAAATTAGAAAAAAAATCGATTTTTTTATATGGCTACATTTCCCAATTCACTATTTTACAAGTTGCAAAATAACATATTTACTGAATGTTCTTTTGTAGACAACTAAATTCTGAATAAAAGAAAAATAAACGTCTCTAAGTCAAAATTTGAAGATGGAATTGGCTTTAGAATTAGAAAAATCAAATGTTTTCAGAACGGCCAATTTTTTATATTTATTTTCTTTATAACAGCAGCACTATATTGATTAGATGAAACATATTAGAAAGAAACAGATAATACTTAATAGCATAGCATTTTTTGCATCCACCAGCTCCTCCCTCTTCCCTCCCTCCAAACCCTAGCTCCGTGCACTTCTCCTTTTCGAAGAACTTGCAGACACCATACATACCAAATATTTTTACCCATGATTTGGGAAATTGTAAGGTGTATTTTTATGCAAAGAAAATTGAGAATTATCTCAAATTTCTGTGAGCCACTCCCCTTAAAGAACTTACAATGGATTTACCATTATTATAAAAAAATTAGTTTAAAAACGGGTTCGGTGAAAGGAGTTGGTAAGTGACCAATTCCAATGCAACAATGTGTCAAAAAAAAGTCCCAAAAATTAATTAGTTGCGACGGCAGACTTTGTTTTACAATTCCACGGCAATAGATTTATTGGTCAAAACGATTTTTCTCAAAAACTAATCAAAAACTGTAAATATTAACACACCGAGGACCGGCGGGTCATATTAACATCCAAAATTATTTATTATTTTAGACATGTTCTTCCTCATGACTCTTATAAAGTAACCGGTATCATGTTGATTTTGAAATTTATGGCTAATTTCCATCAGCAAAAAAAGCTTTCCATGTCTGCCTTAGGTTGTTCAACAGCTGCCTCTTCACAGTAAGAAGGTCCCGGTTAGTCACTATAATCAGGACACCAGAGTCAGATAAAAAATGCTTCACAATGTCAACATGGCGCAGCCAGTAGAGTGGGCTATAATCTAAGGAGGAGTTCCTTTTGCTCTATCTTTAACAATGGTAGCATTTTCAGCCTCAATGAGACACTTATTCAATCCCATCATTAAATTATCTTTCAGCAGCTAATATCGTGGCACACCTAAAAATCACGTTACGTGTAATAACTCAACCACGAGGCAAGTTGAACAAATGAAGATTATATGAAAGTGTTGCCAAACGAATACGACTCTGCTACAAAAGTTACAAAATAATTCTTAAAGGATCAATACACGAAACATTGAAAAAATAAGTGAAGCTAATTGATGGCACGAGGTGTATTTGCCTAAGCCACCTTCATCACCCATCAATAAAACCCTTATAAAATTTACAAAAATGGATAAAACTTGATGAAAATTTAACTGTGGATGGAGGAAGGTTCAACAATATCAAAATATAACAGAAAGGAAAATTTTCTTTAATAGTTTTTCGAATATACTAACTAAAATTGAGGATCCGGTTTTATCGGGGACACCCTGTATATTCGAATTTAAGCTCATAATATGAGTACCTTACCATTTATCTCCTTCTTTTGTGTCTAATCGTAGGTATATTAATATTTTGAAAAGTAAAGGTTATGAAAAGACAGCTTCCAAAAGGGTTTATAAATAATCATTTTTTTTTTCATGAGGACTGGTCCGCATAGACCAGAGGCTAGGTTACTTGGTGTATTAAAAAAATTTGGGTATTATTTACGTATTTATGATTTTGCTCATATATACACTTCTTCGGCTTTTCTCTGGAATGTGTAAATTTCCACCTAATAAATGAATAAAAGTATATCAGTTTTCATGCTACATGAAAACCAAAGACAGTTTCCAAATCCTCGAACGATTTCAGACTGAATTTTTTAGTGTTTTTTCACAATCCTTTGATTTTTTCCTCAATTTTTTTGTTAGCCATCAAATATTACTTATTAAGAAAAAAAGAAGGAAAATGGAAATAATGCCCATAGTTATACAAGAAATGGACAAGGATTGTAAAACGGTCTTCGTTTTAGTTATAGCATATGCATGTGTTTTTGCACATCCTTAAAGACTTCAATTCTTTTGAAATTCACCCTTTTTCGGAAAATTAAACGAATATATTGTGTTTCCTTGGCAAAGATACATATACCTTGCAAATTTCAGATTAATGGATGCACAAAATGAATAAGTTTTCTGAAAAATGTGTCGATCCTCTTAATTAATAAGAAAGTTCCCTTTATATCATTTTTTGAAAGTTGTATAATGTATATTGTGTATCAAACAATCTTCACAGTACATTCAATTTTCAAGTGTTACAGTTGATGCTTCCAATTCATTTTAGACTGACACTGATACATGAACAATATTTTATTTAGTGCAACATTGAAAGGATTCATTGATGGGGAAGAAAAGTGAACCAGAGATGTGAGCTTTAATGTACATCAAAAGGTTATATAGTTGTTACTTATATGATTCTTCCACTACATATTCATGGATCTCTATTTATATTCAATAATTTAGCCATACTGACTAATAAATTGGAAAAGGGCAATAGATCTATAAATCATTTCACTACAGCTTTTTGCAAAGGTGAGAATGAGTTTAAAAAATCTATATGAATAATTCAACGTAAAGGGATAACCTTTCAATGTGAACATTCGTGCATTTTGTGGTATTTTTTTAAATAAACGATTTCTTATTGATGTATAGTCAATTTCTTTGAAAACAAAAAATGAGACAATAAAAAATAAGAGGGATTTTGATCCTATCAATCTTCGACTGTTTGATTGGAGATTAACGATATTATGTATGAATGTTGCAGCAATGAGTGAAGCCACATCCTCTGTGCATGGAAGCCGAGATATAGAGTCAGATTTCAGGGTACTGGATAGTATTAAATTAGTAATAGTACAAATAGATTTTTTTGTGATGATTTGTTGGAGACACAGAAAAATGCTTGGTGTTAATTCTGATGTATTTCATATCATAATATTTGTTCTATTTATATTTCAATTTGTTTTCGTTTTAAGAGAAATAGATTGCCTTTTATAATTGAAAAATATTAATATGGTGTAAATTTTAAGTTTGTAATTGTGTTCTGCGATTTGATGTTAAAAACTAAATAATATTTTTTACTTGCTCATTTCATCTCAGCTCCAAATGTTAACCAATATCAAACTCTCGGGAGGTAGTGACAATTCTCCTTGCTCGTATTCAAATAATAACAACTTCAGGAAACAACTGCTGTAACTAACTCAGTAAAGGAATTCCCATCTCAGAGCTAACAGAATGTGGAGAGTTCGAATAAACTTTAATGAAAATTAAAAAAAGTTTTTTATATGCGGCTAAGAGGGAATTTTAATATTGTGTCAGTTTCGTTACGATATTATCCAGCTTTTTGAGTATGTTTCAAACTTACAATCGTTCTAAAATTATATTTTTCAAAACTTACTGTTCTTCTTCTGCTGTGTCTAAGAATGGTTTTTGTGTCATTTCAAGTCTATCTTTTAAGTTACAAAGTTATTCATTATTGTTCAATATTCATAAAATTGAATAACTTCGTTGAATAGACTTTTGAAAAGTTAAGATGATTTGTTTTATCTGAAATTGTTATTTTTTATATTAATAAATATAAAAACGAAGGGCAATTTGATATTTAATTTTATTTTCTATAATAATATTTTCAATTTCAATCCGTTAAAAAATATTAAAAATCATCCATTTCTAGCAACAATCGAATTTTTTATTGCAACTCCCTCTCGTCTTCCATCATGCATCTTAAGTATTTTCAAGACAAAAAACAATATTTGAACTCCGAAAAACCTTATATTTTCAAACTACCTAGTAATTGTTAGAGACGTAAAATTGTTTCTAATGAAATGGTTTGTATACAGGATCTTCATCTTTAGAGAAGAAAGAAATTTTAGAATGGGAAATGGTATTCCACTAATATCGTTTCAACAGAATAGATTTAAATTCAGATTGAATATAATTGCCAGATGAAAATGAATAGGTTAAGTTCTGAGTTATCGGACTGCATCTGATAATATAGTGGAAGCATCATGAGAACATAGAAAATAACAGATTCACTTCATCAAAATCTTATTCGGGTAAGTTCAGTGCTATCGGACTGCCCAACATTTTCTATCATCAAAAAGTAATTAAGTAATAACAATTAAACATTTTCTTCTTTTATGATTGATACTGTGATATAGTCTGAGAACTCAGAACATACCTTAAATCGATAAAAAGATAAATAAGCAAACAATTACTCTCATTATGGTTTTAACTTATTCTTTCTTCATGATATATTATAACTATTGACCACCATTCAGTCTTAATTTCTCTAAGGGGACGCTGCAGATTTCTTCGGGCTTCTGCGAGATTATTTTGAATGCTCCTCGTTACTCTGCAATCTAGAGTTACCTGATATGCTTTGTTTTTCGCATCAATTAGATTATATATCTCCGCTTCGTTTTCCATGAACCAGTCAGGTGACTTCATAGCAGATGTACAAAGTACTTCTCTAGATACGTCCTGCACACCCGATTTAAGTATCTCCCAAGTGCCCTGCACAGTGTCGCATGATGTCATGTCAGTTTGGCTGAGAGGCGTCCGAGCACCGCTGTCGGAACATTCTACAAAAATTCGGATCTTTCAACTTGACGACTGCAAGTTTTGCCTTCATAGCTCGGTTCGTAGTGCTCTGCGCTCACTTGAATGAGAAGTTTACTATAGACCTGACATAAAGTGATCTGTGCCACCTTCTGCTCTCCTCATAACTCTAGTACTGAGAAAATCTGCGATGTGACCTCGTGGTGTCACTATGTAGTCAAGCAAATGGACGTGTTTCGATCTTGGGTGCTGCCAAGACCCGAACCATTTCTCTGGCATTCTAAAAAAGGTATTAGTAATTGCCAAATTGTGTTCTGTACATTTCATCAATAGTCTCAGTCCTTTATCGTTCATACTACCTCTTCCAAAACTACCAAGAGCACCGTTCCATGCATCACTATCGTCCCCCACTCTAGCATTAAAGTCTCCCAGAATCACAATCTTTTCAGCTGGCCTTATACTAGAGAGTATTCTCCAGGTCATCGTAGAAGTGGTCTTCTTCTTCGTCGCTTCCGTAGAGAGTTGGAGCATAAGCCACGATGAACGTAACATAGTTCTGTTCATTCAATGCAGTTCGTAGAATCATGATTCTATCCGAGACAGGTCTAGAAGAGGAAGTGAGTCTCCCAGCCAGTCTGTTTACTATTTAAAGCCGACTCCAGCCTGACGCCGTTCCCCATTCGGTCTCATACTCCAAAAAAATGTGTGGCTACTCTCCCTCAACTGTCCAGTTCCAGATATGCGTGTCTCATGTAGCCCTGCGACGTCAATCTTGTATTTTGCCAGCTCCGCCGCAACCAAAGCTGATCGTTTCAGTGAGCGGTTACTATTTACTATATCTAGGAGAGTTCTGATGTTCCAGGATGCCAATTTCATCGTAATTTTTGTTTTATTTCTGTTTCTGTCGCAATAATAGGATCCCGATGACCGCGACCAGCCATCCAGGCATATTTGAGGGTGAGCAATTTTTATCTCGCCTTTTATTGAGGCGTCCCTGTCAAGGGCGAGCAGTGCTTCCCTGAATAGGGCCGCTCGATCACCTAAGATGCTACCTCACGCAGCCGACACCCTCACTTCAGCTGTCGTGCGACCATCTGTCTCAGGCTGCTTGTATGCAAAGGATTCACTAATGGCTCCCAGCTATCCAAGCCTGTGTTAGAATTAGGTTAATTAAATAACAGTGGGTTAACAACGTTAAATCATAGAGTTTATTTAAAGAGTAAATATGTTATACAATTAGAAGTCTATTGAGAGATGAGTGGAACACATCCCTCACAGAGTAATGTAAAGAACCGACTGCCTTCAGAAACTACAAGCAGTGGTATTTAACCCTCGACGGAAGTGTGATCGACTTTAGACCTTACGTCCGTTTCTCATTAAAAGTAATACATGGTTATTGAAACAATAGGTAATTTAATATAGCTGAGCTAGTCTAACAGAAAATTAATATTAAACATATAACGAGTGTGTAATACATTTAACTAAAATTTCAACACTCCTCCTCACACGACATTATATATTTTTCATGCCTATTAATTCAACTAATTTGGTAAATCTATCAATAGGCAACGGTTTAGTGAATATGTCAGCGAGCATAGTTTCGCTGGGGCAATACACAAGTTTAATTATGTTTGAAGCAACAAGATCTCTAATGTAATGAAATTTAATATCAATGTGTTTCGATCTAGGATGATTTTTTGCATTTTTAGCAATACAAATAGCTGACTGATTATCCTCAAACAAAACTATAGGATTCTTACTTGGTACTTTAAGATCTAATAGTAATTTATTTAGAAATACAGCTTCTTGGGAGGCTCCAGAGAGGGAAACATATTCAGCTTCAGCTGTTGATAAAGCAACACATGACTGTTTCACAGAGCGCCAAGAAATAATGGAATTATTTAACATAAAGCATTGGCCAGAAGTACTTTTCCTATCAACTCTGTTTCCTGCCCAGTCGGCATCAGAATAACCTATCAACTCAGAATCTTCGTTACCATATGTAATGCCAAGATCCGGTGTGCCCTTTAGGTATCTAAATATTCTCTTAATTGCAGACCAGTGCTTAGTGTTTGGATTGGAACAAAATTTAGAGACATTTCCAACTGCATAAGTTATGTCCGGTCTAGTTTTAGTAGATAGATTCAGTAAGGCACCTACAGCTGACTGATATTTAGTTTTGTCTACTAGTTCACACTCATCAGTAGTTGGTTCCAAATGGGAATTAACATCAGCAGGGGTTGAAATAGGTTTGCAATTATTGAATTCAAATCTATCTAATAACTCGTTGACAAATGAAGATTGATTTAGGGCTATTTTATTTTCGTCTTGTACGATTTTTATGCCTGAGAAATAGGATAATTTTCCTAAGTCTTTCATCTCAAATTTAGCACTTAAATCAATCTTGATTTTAGTCAGATTATCATAGTTCTTACATGCTACAATAATATCATCTACATACACAGAAATGAAGCATGGAGAGTTATTGATTAATTTAACATATATACAAGAGTCACAAGAGGACTGAATGAAGCCTAAGGATTTAAGATATGCATCCAACGCATCATTCCAACATTTGGGTGATTGTTTTAATCCATACATAGATTTAATAAGTTTACATACTAAATCTTCTTTTCCTGGAATAGCATAGCCAGGAGGCTGTCTAATATAAACATTTTCTTTAAGATCCCCATTCAAAAAGGCAGAATTGACATCCAAGTGATGTACAAATAATTTTTGGTTAGCTGCTAAAGATAACATGGTTCGCACCGATTCAAATCTCACTACAGGAGCAAAAATTTCATCATAGTCGATTCCAGGTCTCTGTAAAAAACCCTGAGCGACTAATCTAGCTTTATATGAAACCACTCTACCATCAGATCCCTTTTTTCTTTTAAACACCCATTTAGATTTAATTATATTTAAATCTGAGGTAAGTTTTACGAGTTCAAAAACTTTATGTTTCTCAAAAGCATTTAATTCCCTCTCCATGGCATGTTTCCATTTAGAGGATTCAGAACCGCTATTAAGAGCCTCAGATACCGACCTAGGTTCGATATTGATATTCCCATTGACTAATAAACCCTCCTCCTCCTCCTCAAAATGATCATACTCCCAACTACCATATCTAATAGGAGCTCGACGAATTCTAGACGATCGTCTAAGATCCTCATTAGGACTGATAGCTGGTACAGGTTGCGCCTCAGGGAGGATTATTGGAGGATTATCATCAGGAGGTTGATTCTCAGGTCCAGCAGGATCTGAATCTTCTGAAAGGAACACCAGTGGAGAGGAAACACATGATTATAAATAAAAGATAATTTAATTTAAAACAATATTCCTTGGGATGAATACTAATACTGAAAGCATATACAGTAGAACTCATCTATAGTGAACTTCAACTAAGAGGATTTAGTTCACAGTACAGGGTATGAAAGAGGAATAAAAAACTGAACTTTTCATGGCAGACTATAAAAATTAGTTTATTCCTTTTTTCAAATAAATTCATAATTCAACGTTTTTCATTTCTCGCATGACTTCATTATAGAGGAGTTGCATTGATAGAATTCCTATTTCTTGAAATATAACTAATTTACTATATAGATTCTCATAGAAAAATCTCGAATATTTGTGGCACACTAATCTAAAAACGTTCACTATAAAAGTGAGTTCATTATACAGAGTTCTACTATACAGGATGGTTCACTATACAGGAGTTCACTATGCAGCAGTTCCACTGTACATACATTTTCTTGAAATGTTCAAATATTATTATGTGCTGATTGTTTTTCAACCACTCATCGGAAGCTATTCAGAACAATTACTATAAGTCCTACTTCGATTTTTTATTGAAATCAAAATTTGCATTGACGCAAAGACACATTATCAATCAAACTTACTGGCTTATCTTGGAATTTCTCTCAATATTGTTCTAATATGACAATTGAAAGATCAACAAGAAATAAGAACTTTGAAAGAAAGAAATTGTCAGCAGATTGATTGATGCTGATTGAAAATAACCTATCAATCTTTTTAGTATAAAAAATGGTCAAACTTTACTGCAAGTTAATTCACAATATATCAGTCAGGTAAACTTTAAAATTAATAAGTTTCAAAAGAGAACCATTGGAAAGTAAGGATCAGATTAATTTATAAGTAGGATACAGATTAATTTATAAGAAGGATACAAATTAAATTGTACAGTAGACTACATATTATCATCAATGTTACTTTAAAATTTAATTACAACAATTTTTTCCTTACATACTGTTAATTGAATTAATTGTGATCTACTATTATCCTGTATGGTAATAACTGGTCATTGTGACACTACAACTGCAGATGATATTGACTGTGCGTGCTGAGCAATTTTACTTCCGTCTACTTGTAATAATCCTGTATAAAACTGTTTGGGATATAATAATATGCGGACTATGTGGATAGAGCTGAATAAAATCTGCATAAACAGATAAAAAAAAAAAAAGATACATTAGTTTATGTTAAGGTTACGTGGATTTTAATTTCGTAACTATTTTTTTTATAATACGGTATCGTGCAGTACATATTGTACAAAATAATGGGTTTCGGTTTACATTCAATACAAATTAGTACGTGCAACCACCTAATTTATACTGTTTAATAACAATATTATTATTCACTCTGAAAAGTTTGAATTATTATTATCTATTTTTTTATTAGAGTGATCCTCAGCCATGGACACTAATTATTATTAGTTGTGATGCTCCTTGTATGTTCCCATCATGCTCACTTTACTTTTTCAGTTTGTCTCACTATATCTTCGACACATAGAGTCATATTATAATTATCATATTCCAATATAGATGGATTACTCGATATGTTTCATGAATTGTAGAATGAAGACAATTTTTATATCGCGTCAAATATTCCAAGTTTGACTTCTCTTCTGACTTGTACTACACCAAGTGTGACTTCTCTTCTGACTACAGCGTACCAATGTACACGCACGACTACCATTGCTTTGTGTCAATGAAGAGAGAGTACACAGGGGGAATATTGATGGTGCTTGATGTTATCATTCTCACCCTGATAAATAATCGGATAATAACTCAGGGATTTAAAGGGATCGTTCCCCAAAAATTTTATTTTTATAATTTTTGATCTCATTATTGCCGATCCCCCTCTCATTGTCCCGAGGTTACATCTAGGTAGTCCTTCTTTTTGTTATATTGTAGTTTTTTTTTAGTTTGGCGCCCTTTTTTTCCAGCTTCATTTTGTATCTTTCCTCAATTTCTCCTTCTTTTTTCAACTTCCTTCTGCCTTGCTATATCCATGGGTAAGCAGAATGACTGTGTATGGGTCTTATCCATGGATGTCTATTCTAACCATCCATGCGCTGGGTCGAAACGGTTTGCTGTGGTAGCCGAGTAGTCGACCTGGTACATGAAGTGTACTTTCACTGTCCCCTCTTCTAAGAGGCCTTCTTCACTTCATGTCTCTTTGCATCACCTCGTTATGGATAGAGACAACTTGTAAACCGCGAAAATAATAATAATAATTTTTGATCTTAAAATTTTGAAATTTAATACACAAATGAAACATTGAAATGGGAATCTTTTAGGTTGATGGTCAAAATCATTTTTTTCTTCGCAGAAAACGAGTTAAGGAAGAAAACTTGTTTTTTATGGTGGGCGAAAGAAATGTATATCCTCCGCCCATTTTTTACCTACAGTGATGATATGGATATCATTGGATGTGCAAAAACTTGGGCAACAAAATAAAACCTAATCCGTTTTAAGATTCCTAATCTGGAAATAGGAAATTTATAAAATATTTAGAAAAATCTTTTTTGCTATTTTGGCTCTCTTGAAAAGTAGTCCTTTTTTATTTTTTGGAACTCAAAATCTATCTTCTCCGCCAATTTTTCACGTAGATTGAAAATATAAGTAACACGGGATGCGAAAAGACTAGGATAACAAGAATAAATTCATAATTTTTCGGATTTCATCTTTATTAGAATGTAATGACGTCACAACAAAACAAAAAAATAGAAAAAAAAATTTCGTTTTATTAATCTCAGAGTAGGATTTTTCTTATACGAACTTACTTTTATTTGACAAGTCTTCTCGCTTTCAATGATACCAAAATTATTACTGTATGTTAAAAATTGACGGAGAAGATAAATTTATCGCACCCTTCACAAAAGTGACGTTTTCTTTCCAATTCCATTTTCTTTGAATGAATGTGATTTTCTTCATTAACAAAAAAAATTCCAAATATGATTTTAATATTATGAAAAAACATTCCAATAAACGCACTCTGTCTTTTACAAGATTACAGGAAAGTTAACCGCCCTCAATTCACTGCCGGAAGTTATCGCACTCAATTCACCGCATGATAAGTTTCCTCGTAACTCAATTCTCCGTATCTCAATTCACGCGTGGTAAATTTTAATTTAGACATTGTGTATTGATATTCCTTTTCAATCGAGGTAAAGAAAAGGTGCGACCACTGTATGCATATATTATAATAATGATAGAGAAGGTATTCAAATACTTCGTTACGTTTTGTCTAAAATATTCCTCATATATTCAATTTATTAGTATATGCGCTTATAATATAACTATTAAGATTTGTAATTCTTCCATATTCAAAATATGGATTTATTAAGTGCTCTTAAGTATAACAGGTAGTTCCCATAAACAAATGTTTAACGTTTAGATGAGACTCCTTTTAAACATTATTCGTGGTTTTATACATGGGCTATAATGTAAACATTATACTTCGAACTGAACTTCATAGAATTCATTCCTTTTACCATATATACTTGTGAGTTGTGAGTATTGATATTTAATTATTATAAGAAAGCTAGTTTTTACAGCTCAAATGTGCAACATTACTCTGGCAATTTCTTTATACATTTTTTTGCAGATACATTCACGTTAAATACCTGGTAATATATATATTTTTTTTAAATATGACATCTCGCATTTTTGGTGTCATTAGCTTATATATATTGATTGATCAAAAATAACCAAAGCTTGTAGGTATTTTTCAGATAATTAATGTCTATTCAGTTACTGATCCATTTTATTATTATTTGTTTGCTGTATTATTGTTATATTTTGAATTGAATTATTTTGCGATGAAATGAGTTGCAAAGAACTTTCAGGCGGTGAATTGAGGGCGGTGAACTTGACGCACACCCTCTAACAAAACGAAGCCCTATTTAATCTCAATTGTAAGAGATATAGAAGTGCTAACTATTTCACGGATTTCTGTATTACAGCCAATATTAAAACATGTCATTCTTTCTGATATTATCCTACCTCTTGAGTGTGGAGAGTTGTTTCTGTCTTATAGAATGTAGGTAATAAATCAACTTTATTTGGTTATTCGGCTGTGAAAATTATTATTTAATGATAAATAAAAATTATTATTTATTTTAGTAATCAATTATAAGTAAAAGCAAATTTTAATAATGGATATAAATAAAAATTAAATAAATGACTAATTCACAAAATATAATTGGTGTTGATAAAAATTTCTCTCCAATACAAAATAAGAAGAAAATTATACGATATCTTCTCAATAAGTGACATTTTCAAATAAGACAAAAATCCTTCTTTTTTATGTATTTTATTGGACAATAATTGCATATTGGCTCTAATATGTCCGGAAAAAAAAGACAGTAAATAATGTAGCTCCGGTTTTTATAATATTCTTAAAAGGAAAACGAAGACTAATAATTATGAATGCAGACACAGCGATGAGATTCCTGCACTAAAAACCATAATAGCAGACAAAAACGCACATTGAAGAATATATTGCTATATTGAAAATTGGTGTAAACCACCAGTTCATATTTCCTCAGTACAGTTTCATCCAATTCACTAGTTTTTATTTTCAAGGGGGGATTTAATTCAGAAGAGAAACTTTTGCATTCTCTGTGAGCTCGTATTTTCAGAGGCTTTTCCTTTGTTCAAAAATAATAATCGAATCTCGCTAAGATCCACAGATTATTGCACAGAGGAAACAATCTTTACTACGTCTTTCAAACCGGTGAATATATTATTATAGTCTATATAGATTTGTAACATAGATTTAATTAGTACTATTGTATGCGTGACTAAAACTGATCGCTTGGTGGAAGAAAATGTTCCCCATTTTTGTGAAATAAATATTGCTATTAAGAACCAAATACGAATCATTAACTTTACAACGCAGGAAATTCTCATATTGATGTATTATAATTATTCCCCTTGCATAAAGCTTTGTTCATATATTAACACATACGCTGCATTAACTATACTACGAGAGGCACATTACCGGCAATCAAAAACACATTAGATGCCAGTAATTTTTACACTTACCTGCCATATGCAGGAGAGCTATTCTGAGAATCTGAATTTCACTCTGATGATAGCTATTACAAGCGAAGGATGTCAGAATCTTTGGACTTTTGTTCAACACTGAACTAATGAGAAACGCAAAGAACCCTTTGTCTATGCTGTTTGATAATAATGCTCACGGTAAGAATATGACGTTAACTAAAGTATTACCCGTCAAAAATAACAAAATCAAAATTATTTGTTTTTCATTGTCTAAATTATTCAATTAGTTTAATAGGATTTTCAGAAAATCATTTATTTTTCGTTATCCAAATTTTTAATCGGATTTCTATTACCCGAAGATTTTCCAATTATTCGGTGTTTGTCTTCATGGTTTTCTTAGATAAAATAAACCGTATTCTTCATCCAAATTTTTATTATCTAAATTTGTTTTCTTCCTATATCCAAATATTTATGGTAAATTACAAATTTCTCTGTTTTCTCTTCTTACTATGTTTTTTCCCGAATATTTCAGTTATTTCTAGTTTATTCCGTTTTCGCTTATTTCTGTTTTTTCAACTATTCCGATATTTTGTTTTTCAACTATTCCTATATTCTGTTTTCTAGATTTATCAGGATTTCTTTATTATTCGGTTCTCCTGATATTTTGGGTTTCCAATTCTCGTTTCTTCAGTTTTCCTGGATTCTTTAGTATTTCGAATATTTCGGTTTCTTATTTTGTTCACGGATTTTACAGTTTATCGATTTCTCGATTTTTCTAAAAAAAATTGTATGTTGCAGTTATTTTGAATTTTTCGATTTCGGAATTTATATCATCCAGAATTCTGTAATCCATATTTTCTTAATGCAAATTTTCGTTATTCTGACAATAATTTTTATCCTGTAATTATGTAAATCGTCTATTAAATGTTTAAGCGTGGCAGACCACAGTCTGGCAGACAGTCAAATAAAGATTTGGAAACTATTTATGAGTGTGATTATATATTGAAAAATTAAGTTATTTTTCCAATATATATTGGATTCTATGGAACCGTTAAGTAACTCAGAATCGTCATTTCACCTTTGACCCCGACCTTTGACCTGTTCGGTCCGAAAATCTGATAAAATGGTTCCTTTATAATGAACATTCGTCCTACCAAATCTCAGACAATTTACTTGAATGCTTTTTGAGTTATCAATAACGTTGACGTTGCCTTCGTCCCATTCACTCCTAAAATTATACCAGATGGTATCTAAACAATAACCAAATTTCTGGTAATTAAGTTGAATATGTTTTGAGTTATGCGAATAACAAGTTGATAAATGAATGAATAAAAAACAAATGCCGCCTAAATTTTATCCCTCTGCAATATACGAAGAATATAGAAGTCAATAAGAGTTTAAGAAAATAGTTACAATCACCCAAGCAGTTTTACTATTTTCAAAATATTTTTTATTTTGTCAATATTTTGATTAAAATTCTCTTCGGGTAGTTTTATATTTTTTATTTTAAGAATCGTTCGCCACAGTAGATGAAACAATTTTAATAAAACAAACTTCACTACTATGAGTCCACGGGATTAGGGAAAATTTGAATAAAGTTTCACTTTGTTATCTGAGCAGCAGATATCAGTATGTATATAATAACGATTTAACTTCAACCTTGAAGACAATGAAAATAGAGGATCGATATATTAAGTCCAATTTTATTAAAATTATATTCTAATGATGTTTGTAATTTAGGCATTGGAATTGATTTTAATTGTACATTTTTCAGATCATACAGTTTTGTATTGTAGGAATAAATATTCTGCCAGTTATACATTTCAGTTTAATAATTTCATTTGCAAGTTATCTCAATGACTGGATTTGAATAAACTCACCCTTAACATTTTTAAAACCAAAATAATGTTTTCA
Organism: Caprella mutica; assembly: GCA_947561585.1. Lineage (NCBI taxonomy): Eukaryota > Metazoa > Arthropoda > Malacostraca > Amphipoda > Caprellidae > Caprella > Caprella mutica. Next base: position 97,608 of record CANNZV010001309.1, on the reverse strand, counting down.
ACTCCCATTAACAAATAACTTTCCTATATATCTATTTTAGCAATGCAATTTTTGAAAAGGTTAATTTATTAAATATGTAGTTATTTTTTATCAAAAATAGGTTAATTTTAAAGAAGCATCTCAGTTGTACGTGATAAACTAAAAGAAGTGAAAGGAGTTTTATATACAGCAGTCTCTCATTTTATCAGAAAAATCTTAGTTCTCATGTATAATTCCATGGCGTACTCTCTTTTTATTTAATCTACAGCCCGTGCCACGATACTAGCTTAAAACACATTTTGAAACCTAAAATGAAAATTATTACTGTTAGAGCGGCACTGTTTTCATGGTATGTTTGCGACCCGACCTGGAACTTTTTCAGAAGTTCTCAGGTAATTTTATTGCGTTGTTTATTTTTATATATATTTTAAATATTTTAGGGGGTTTTAAGCCGTGCCACGATAATAGCTTTTTATTGAATTTTATTAATTATCATCATCAAAAAAGGTTTATAATAAAATAATATGACTATAAAAGGTTTATTTATGTAAATAAAGTCTTAGTTTATATTGAAATAATGGATTTGGTATTTAATATTTTACATAAGAACCTTTCTTCTGCAGAACCAATTCAATCCTCTTGTCGACAGATTCTGTTAATTTTTTAATTTCAAAACGAGGAATGGTGCTTGCAGATGTCTTTATAGCATTCCATATGTCTTCTTTAGATGTTTACTGCGTGCCATCCTTGTAATTTGCCTGTTTCAGAAGCCCCCACAAATTTTCGATAGGATTCAGATCGGGCGAACATGCCGGCCAGACCATCAAACGATTACCTTTAAATCCCATCGATGCCAAGAATGCTTGAGTCGCTTTTGCCGAGTGAGAGGGTGCATTATCGTGTTGAAATATCAACCTGTTACTTATCGCCAATGGGACATCATCCAGCCGTGGAAGCAAAACGGAGTCAAGGAGTTGACAGTACGCCTGGAATGTTATTTTGACACCATCAGGCACCCGCACAGGACCAACAAGTTCATCTCCAATAATACCCGACCAAATCATAACGCCTCCTCCCCCCTGTTGGCGACGTAAACGAGTATGGCGTTCTTGGCCATTTGCAACCCAACATTTTCCCCAACCGTCCGGCCCATCCAGAGTCGCCCGGGATTCATCGGTGAATAGTACCATCTGCATGTTGGTCTTCATGTGCGCTCGAGCCCATTTCAAACGTGAATCTTTGTGCCTGGCCGACAGAGGAGGTCGTTTTTCAGCTGCAACACTCTTGCCCATTATTCTCAGCAACCGACATCTTGTTGTTTTCGAAACTTCAGGAAGATTTGCTTGGTTGAAAATTTCTTTAGAGGTCAGTCCTGGGGTTTTTGACATTAATCTCTTCACATTACGGAGATCCCGAGTTCTAGCTGTCTTCAGAACGCCAGAGTCCGAGCGTTTTTTCCTTGGCGACGGGTCCGCGAGATAGCGCTTTACTGTGTCAACAGGGCGGCCTATTGAAGCAGCAATATCTTTAATAGGCGTTCTTTTAGCCATATATTTCACTATTTTGGCCTTTTCCGCATCAGTAAGGCCTCTAGCACGTCCCATTGTGAATTTTGTGTACAAAAGCTAATAGCGTGGGACACCAAATAAACACTTTAAATGGAATAACACATGAAATAGTGAAAAGATTCAAATGAAGAGCCGGTGGCAGTGTTGCCATACGTAAACACTTTAACCAGAAAAGTTTCAGATTAAAAGGAAAAGTCGCAATATATTTAACAATAAAAAATTAGTGTAGCTATTATCGTGGCACGGGCTGTATAATAGTATATAGAAAATTTTCTAATTTTCTGCGCAGGTCATTGAAAACTACTTATATCATTGTTTTAAGAATTAGACCTTTTAAGTGGTATAATAAATTTTCAAATGATGATAAAGTAATTAATTATTATTGGAATAAGACGATGTGCGTGACTACTTAAAAAAACGCCCTTTTTAGAGAGCGTATACCTAGCTGTTCATTCCAAACCAAATAAATTCATCTTAATGTACCATATTTAATGACGTAAAGAGAAACAATATTGTTTATAGTGTCATTCATCTTTCAATCAATAAAAACACATACAACTTACTCTAATTCCACTCTTTCATTCTTCTTCGTTCAATGATGAAGTGCGAATTTTATTTTTTTATTCCCTCTGGGAACATCTATTTGGACTGAAGGTTTGGATTTCATCCTAAAAAATTGAACCGTTAAATTCGTAGACGGAAATACTGATGAAAAGACTACTATTATTAATTATCTAATAAATATCTTAGACTCTCGTAACTCGAAACTTGATATATCCCTTCTGTGAATCCCTTTCCATTGAAAACCGTAATCTATTTTCCTTTATTGTTTTTCGTAACATAAAATAAATTTGATTTTTTGAATATTTGTATAAAATGTAAATGAAATATTCGATGTCTTACCATAGATTGAATTTGATGAAAACAATACTGTTAAGAAAAGTGACTAATTGATAGCGGGCAAAAATAAGACTCAAGAAATATTATTTTTCTGACTATTTTCTCCAACTAGTGTTCACGTGTTATAAAATATAAGTTAACAATTTCAAGGACACCAGCTGACGGTAGTTCAATTAATGTAATAATTAATTAATTAATGTAGCTTCAACTACAATAACTTAATTTGAAAAAGTGTTATAAGAATGTATTTATAAATAATTTAAGAATAATAAAATAATTGAATTTTTGAAATCATTTTTTGAACTCGCTTCATTGCAAATAAAAAAATATACTATCAATCAAAAGAACTCCTGTATAATCTGCATCTTAATGATTTCACTCCTTTTCAATCCGCCACAACTGATTCCACTACTGTACAATTTGCACCCCAATAATCAGTACTCCAGTATAATCAGCACCCAAATAATTTCACTCCAGAACAATCCGCTCCGCATTTCTCTCCTATATAATCCGCATCACAAACTGTACTAATGTGAGGATTCTACAGGGGATCAAAAAAATTCAAGTTTGGCTGTTTGAATGAAAACACTAAATTCCATAGTGCACATCAAGCAAAATAGATAAAGTAATGTTGTTTATCATAAGAAAACCAAATTCCACTAAACACATCAACCAAAATAACTAGAATTAGGTTGCTTCATCATAAGTAGACAAAATTACCGAACACACAACATGTAAAAGAATTAAAGTAACTTAGATTGCATCACTGTAAGAAGACAAAACTTTATAGCATAAGCCAACCAAAACAACTAGAGGTAGTTTGCTTCATATAGAAGTTGTCCATAGGAGGGAAGAGATTAATCCTGACCCTCTCAAACAAGTCCAGATGTTGATTTAGGGAAAGTGATTCATTTTGCCAGAGCAAACGCTCAATTTCGTGAACAGAAAAGCCAAACAAAAGATGTTTATTCAGTGAATTCAATATTAAAGGACCTTTTCATACCAAATGACAATCTTTGAATTAAGGAATGTATTAGGTATGGGAGAACAAAAAATGTTAGTTATTTTTTGATGTTGTAGAACAACTTGCAGGGAAATCAGTTACGATACGAATATCATTAGACACTATATTTTGGTCTCCCGTACTTTCATTAATAATAAGTTTTTTGAAATTGTAGACATTGGACAACAATAATTGAATTAAAATATAAAAAGACTGAATATTAATCATTTATATGTGGAATATTATATGATAATGAATGAAAATATAGAATGTGATATAAAGTTACGTGCATTTAAATCTGATTCAAATTAGCTTTAGAATATTTACTAATTCTAAAATTAATGTTTCTATTCCACTGAAGGTTATATTTTGATCGACAATTTTCATTATTTATTTATGATTTTCATACATAATCAAATTAATCAAGCTGCTTACATAGCTTAAAAAGTATTCAACCAAAATGCCTAAAGTTTGATGTAATGATTTGTCATATTGCACGAACCATTTGACTAGATTTAGTGAGCGGTCGAATCAGAGGTCTTTTGTCAAGCTAATGATACTGTCAAAATCGATTGAAACAGTGGGGAAGGTATCTTTTGCCCCATTATCTTTTGTTCCTTATTTACTATTGTTTTGAGAAGGATGCATAGAATCTTTTGAAACCTATTCGTCTTTGTAAGGCATACGAATTGCTTGACTATTAGTGTGAAAAGAGGTAGCTTAATGCATAGTCAATTTCAATAAACCATAGTAGTGTTGTTCGTAATATTTTTCGTTTTCTTTTATTCTTATGATTTCTAGGTACAATTATTTTGGTAATTTATTGAAGTGTGAGCCAAACTCAAATGCCTGATGTTTAAATTTTATTGGTTTCTAGCGCTATGATGATGGATGCTATTTATCTAATAACGAAATGTTTCCATTGCACAGATGATGGTAAATATATTATATACATGTTAAATTGTACTAATGTATGGTAAACTATATTCTGAACTGCGTAAGGCATAAAGGTTTGTACGAGAAGAGTGTGTAAGATCTGGATTCATGCTATGGGAATACACAAAATCAAAAGGAAATGTGCTACATTTGAACCGTACTGAGTATAACAATATTTGCAAACCAGAGAGTTTGTAATGAATTAAATGCAATTATGGAAATATTTAAAAAAATAATTGGAAAAGCAGGTCAACTTGTAATTATTGATTATTCCTTTTGTTGTTTTGCAATTCTGGAAAGATTAGCAGCTAATCAATAGTATGTACATACTACTTCAATGCTTGAGAACCGTGCATGTTTTTATTATTAGTGATGTGACCCTTTCCATTACATTTTACTATGCATTTTGTGATTAAAATGTTGACATCTTATAGAAGAAAATGATAGTTTCCATGGCTAACACCTGCAACTTCTTAAGTCTTCAGTAGATTAAATCACATTCAATAAGCAATAAACATTATTCAGCAAAAGCTAGATCAAAGCATAGTAGATGCTGGGAATGTGAATTCTACTATGCTTGTATATCTGAAATATATTTATATTTATCCATCCTAATTTATTAAAAAAAGTAGTTCAATATTCAATTATGAGATAATATTTTGTTTTAGTTAAGAATGCAAACTAATAATTATAGTTTTATTGCATTCAACAATAATCTGTACAGGTAAAGATCAAATATTTTGAAAAATGTTATTTTGCTTACGTTAGTGCGATTGGTAACTGTAGTTACCAGACTATATTTCTTGTATTTGCTAATACATTTTTCAAATGAGTTACTCAATGTGTTAAATCAAACCTATCCCAGGTAACAAAAAATGTCCCCCAGGATATTCCGCGAAAATTCCGTAGGACTATTCCCTCAATATCGCAAGCGTTATCGAGGGGATGCCCTATTCTGACGTTTTTGCGATATTGGGATATCCCCAAATGATATCGAGGGAATAATGATGGTATTTAAATATATGGGGCAACGACAAAAGCCCTAGCGACAAAAGCCCACAGCGCCACACCGACAAAATCCCACACAGACAAAAGCTCACACCGTCAAAAGCCCACACCGACAAAAGCCCATACCGACGAAAACAAAATTAGTTTTTCTGCAATATATTTAATCCATATATGTAAAGTTGGACTAATAATAACTTTTTTTTTTCTACGGAATCATTGTAAATTTGTATTATTCACCAAATTAGGGCGCTGCTATTGCAGAACTTAATTTTAAAACACTTTAATTTATGTACTGAAATTTTAATGTATACTGGAACATTTAGTCAGACGTCAGGTAACCAGCAGACATCTTGTTCAGTTGTCATTTAGGATTACTGATCGAAAGATCATACATCAGCCTCTGTATACTTTGCTAGCTATAGTCTTAGATTCTATAACAAATTGTTCTTTGTAAATACTTTATTTTGCTACAATTATGTATGCCTGTTATACATGTGTTATTAGTGAATTAGTATGGTTGTTGAAGTCCTGAATACAGATTTTATTCTAATTTTTCACCAAACCGTGGAGCAACAGTTAGCATATAACTGTAAAATAACCAAAATGTTTCGTAGTTCTTTATTTGTATATTGTATTTAACTTATACCAGGAAAGCAACGACAACTTACAATTTATTTGTATGTACTTGCAGTTTCCATAGTCTAGTATGTTAAAATTAGGTTATGCGATAACAGCGCCCTAATTTGGGGCATGATACAAATTTACAATGATTCTGTAGAAAAAAATTAAACTAATATCTTCCTTCGATCCATTTTTACATATATGGATTATTTATATTGCAGGAATGCTTATTTTATTTTAGTCGGTGTGGGCTTTTGTCGGTGAGGGCTTTTGTCGGTGAGGGCTTTTGTCGGTGAGGGCTTTTGTCGGTGTGGGTATTTTGTCGGTGTGGGCTTTTGTCGGCGTGGGCTTTTGTCGGTGTGGGCTTTTATCGGTGTGGGCTTTTGTCGGTGTGGGCATTTGTCGTATGGCCTTTTGACGCTAGGGATTTTGTCGTGTGGGCTTTTGTCACCATTTCTAAATATATTATCCCTGGAAGATTCTCTTTAATGCCGAAATTATTATTCCCTAGATAACAAGGGAATAAAATTGGGATAGTGAGGGGATATTCCATCAATATCGTTGGGATCAAATAGGAATATTCCCTGGATATATAGAATAGATGAAGGATATACAAATAAGAATACCAAAATCATATACTGCATTTGTACGTGTACGTATGACTTTACATGAAATTATTAGTTGAATGAAATATATTGTTATATACAAATTAAATGGAAAGAAATGAAGTGATGTTTCTGGGTCTCGAACCAGAACCTTGTTGACTTCTGCTTGCGACGCTAACCACTCGACCATCCTGAACACAGTATAAGTAGGATTTTTAATGAACTTTATGCAATATGGTAACTCAAGTTTATCTTTAGGTTATCATCGATAAATATAGTTTCATATTTCATACATTATTTCTTTTTTTCTTTTACAATCGTCTCTTATATAATTTTTTATGGGATCAACTATTTCCACTAATTCCTGGAATATTCCCTCAATACTGTTTGGGAATCAACCATTTTTTAGTAATTCCTGTAATATTCCTTCGATATCCTTAGCGGATCAACAAATTTTCAGTAATTCTCGGAATATTCCTTCGATATCGATAGGGAATCAACTGATATTCACTAATTCCTGGAATATTACCTCGATATCAGAAAGGTATAAACTAGTTTTCATTAATTCCTGGAATATTCCCTTGATATCATTAGGGGATCAACTAATTTTCATTTATTGCTGGAATAGTTCCACGATATCGTTAGTGGGTGAAGTAATTTTCACTAATCCTTGGAATATTCCCTCGATATCGTTTTGGATCACCTAATTATCACTAGTTCCTGGAATATTCCCACGATATCGTGTTCAACTAATTTTACAAATTCTTGGAATATTCCCTCGATATCGATAGGGAACAACTAATTTTCACTAATTCTTGGATTATGCCCTCGATATTGATAAGGATCAACTAGTGTTTACTAATTCCTGGAATATTCCCTCGATATCGTTAGAAGTGATCAACTAATTTTAACTAATTCCTGGGAAATTCCCTTGATATCTTTAGGGGATCAACTAATTTTCACTAATCCTTGGAATATTCCCTCGACATCATAAGGGATCAACTCATTCTCACTAATCCCTAGAATTTTCCCTCGATATCATCTTAAGATAGAGGATAATGAGGGAATATATAGATATCGAGGGAATATTCCGGAAATATCTTAATGTTTACTGTGATATAGCTAATTTGAAGTATGAAATTATAAAAAATAGGATTTACTATAATTATCGGCATTAATGCATATGTTTTTTGTTAAAATGAATGAAAGACCGCATCAATAATAATCTCCTGTGCGCATCTTCACCTTGTGAAGAGAGAGAATAGGAGTCAAAAATGTTAGATATATTGAGAGTTCTCATTAAATGAGGGATGCCAATAAAGTCCATTGATTCTTTGATGTCGCTGGTAGAAGATGTTCTCTCCACTTATAATAAAGATTGGTTCTGTATATTAATTCATTCTTTCATGGTTGATTTATTTAAGGAAATTATTTGATTGTCTTCAGAAGTTTCTGGTAGACAGGAGAAAACAAATTAAGTAGTAGAGGAGGGCTAATATCGACAATCCTCTAATTATTCGCACCCACTTATTGTGAGCAAAAGGAAGAGATGAAGGTGCTGTATAATTAAAAAAGTTAATATATAAAAAGTGTGGTAAATGTAAAGTATTGTATCACGCATGAATATTATGTGATCATCGATGAAACGGGAAATATGTCCCAAAAGATTTTTCCTAGCAACTGATGGAACATGCAAGTTGCCCATATCAGATGTACCCATTAAATTTTTTTTTTATATTCTCGGAATTTACAAGTAGCTATATTTAACTATGTATTTGTAAAAAAAAAATACTCACCACAATTGAGTAAGTCACACAAGCAAGTGTTGTTTATAAAAAATAGTTACTAAATTATCATATGGTATGGAATCTCACAAATTAAAGTTTAATATAACCCCGGACATTTTCACAACACACTATCTAAATTTCAATTCTATAAGAAATCTGATTGCATTCATTTAAAGAAGAGGTTCTTCTTTATTGAGCGAAACCTATACCATACCAAATATCTACTGCACACGTTCACACAACGATTTTTTTAAATGCTCAAATAATGTATCAATTTCCCTCTACCAGAGTAGTTTAGCGGGAACAGCTGCAAAATTTCAGAATGTTATCACCAAAATTCTTTTGTGGAATGATTTAAGTGACGATGGAAAGATAAATTTTCTTAAGCCGGGATTCCACTGAGGCATCGCAGACAACATTTAGCATGCGATTTTAATGTTTTTAACAAGAATTGAGCATGCGGCTTTCAACAATGAGTCAATAAGCATTAAGCATGCAACAAGGCAACACCTTCGTTGCTTGTTGCTTGACTCAAGAGCGACAAGACCAATTCCACCAGTTCAACCAAAAGAAAACCAGTTTCATTAAAATACTCATGTGAAGATAGCGAAATATTATCTGATGTTACAAATATTCATCTGTACCAGCCTTTTTTGTTTTATATATAATGTTATAACTAAAAATGTATTATTAACTATACAATATCTCTGCATAATCAATTATATATATATATATATTTACATAAAAAAAATATCTTATATTGATATAGATGTATGAAAAAGAAAGATTTAATCAAATTATAATATTCAATCGACTTTGTGTTATTTTTACTGCATACTGTGACTTTTTAAATATCCGTAAATATCATACAATATACATAGTTAGTCATTGACTAATTTCTCATCTAAATTATTAGGCAAATGAAGTGCGTAATTCGTGTGACGGCGTATAATGCTACAGATGGTAATACATTGCCCTGTTTTAAGTCTTCAGTTAGAGCATAGAGTTGATTTGGCAGTTCAGAGGGGCAATGCTTTCAGTATCTTGAAGTCGGTCAAGGAGAAGTGTGATGACCGCAGTTAGGGTGTTGCCCTGTGACCTGCTATAGGCCCCTCACAGTCGGTTGGAGGCCACTACCATTGGCGACGGTCGCATAGCAGAGAAGAGAGTGGTCTGACTTTTTGTACATGAGTTTACTGCAACAAAAAACTTTTCATTGAAAGCCCCCTACCAGAAGAAAAAGTTTTCTTAAAATGATAAAAAAAAACAATTATCTTTATTTGGACAATGAATATTAAGAAAAAATATGGTCGTATAGCAGAGAAGCATATTTTTTTTTTAATATTCATTGTCCAAATAAAGATAATTGTTTTTTTTAATCATTTTAAGAAAACTATTTCTTCTGGTATGGGGCTTTCAATGAAAAGTTTTTGTTGCAGAAAACTCATGTGCAAAAAGTCAGACCACTCTCTTTGCATGTACAAGTGCCTCCAATAACCAACTGACAATCTTCATATTGCCAGGGACAATCTTTAGTTTCTATCTGTCTCTGTATGAGATTTTCCTTTAAGAGGATCAGACCAATTCCCTCTTCAAATTATGCAAGAAGTTCCGTGCCACAGATGAACTTTAATTGTTCAATCTGGAATATTTGATCTTTCAATTGAATTGACAATTAGTCATATTTAATGAGTTTTGAAAAGTCAAAAGAAAGAAAAATTGACTTCTGTTTAAAGATTTGGGAAAGTATGTTAATCGAAATGAAAATATATTAAGTAGTTAAATCTTGTATTGCCACAGTAAATCATAATTTTTTTTTAATATTCAGTATTTTAAATATAACTTATTAAGAATCGAAGTTTCATTGTTACATTTCTAAATTAGATAAGCTTTTATACTATAATAGTAACTGTTCACAAACAAATGATAACAGTTCACAAAAAAATGTAATTGTTTATAAACTAATGAACTGTTTACAAACTAATGATAACTGTCAACCAACTAGTGACAGCTGTTTACAAACAATAATAACTGCTCAGAAACAAAAGATAACTGTTTGCAAAGTAATGATATATGTTAACAAGGTAATGATAACTGTTCAAAAACTATTGATAATTGTTTACAAACTATTGATAACTGTTTACAAACAAATGGCAATGTTTTATAAATAATTATATCTGTTAACAAACAAATGATAACTTTTCACAAACAAATGACAACTGTTTATTAACCAATGATAACTAATTAAAAACTAATGATAACTATTAACAAACTAATGAAAACTGTTTACAAATTAATGACAACTGGTAACAAAGTATTGAAAACCGTTAACTAACTAATGACGACTGCATAGCTACTGCATAACGTAATTTAGTCACTATTTGTAATATCTGCTTTCTCTCAATGATGTAATTTGGAACTAAATAATATCTTCTCTGATACCAAAATATAATTTTGTAAAAAAAAATATGATTGGTTTAACTAAAAAGTATCAACAGTGGAGCAAATACATTTGTTTTTCTTGCTTCAAGTAAAATGATATGGTAAATTGAGAGATTAGGTTATTCCATATGGCATATTTTTACAGAAAAGTAATTTATGCTATGCACTTTAGATATTATCCCATTCATTAAAATGGTTTGAATTTATTCACATGCTACCTATAGAGAAAATTATTGTATATTATTATACTTATAATATTTACAATCATTTTGTAGATGTGTATAAAAATATTTTGGTATTTATTGACTCTCAAGTGCGAAAAACCAAACCAAAAATAGTTATATCTGACAAATTTTTCACCACTTGAGTAGCGCAAATGCTTCTTATAGTCTGAAAATTCATACGCCTCCCTGAAAATTACGAAAAAAAACCCGTTTTCCGATCTAAAATCTTTAAATTTATTGCTTTGTTAGCTGATCTTTTTGGAAATTGCTTTGTCAGCTTCTCTCGAATTACACTAAGTTAATTTTAATTCACCTCTAATAGTGATGGAGTCGACTGATGATGAACAAGAAGGCAAATGTTATGTGCAAAAAAGGGAGTATGCAGTGATTGTGGTGTTTGTCAAAAGCAAAACTAGCTTTTTCAAAAAAGAGAAGAGATTACTGGATGAAAGAGATTGACATTAAGTCCCAAAAGCAAATCATTCTTTTAGATGAAGCACATTTTAGAAGAAGACAATGGTTCCAACAAAAATGTGAAGGATGAAATGAGCTCTGATGTAGACAATCAAAAGGAATAAGCAGCATCATCCATGGTAGATCTTAACTGAATAGATAATGGCTCATATCATTTCCTCGAAAAATTCGTTCACGGAAAACTCGTCTGTTTACTTAAATTATGAATAGAATGAAGAGTGTTTCTTGAAGTTTTGTAACTAGAATTTTGAAATCCGTGAGATATGAAGTATTTTCAATATTCAGTTTTTTTTGTTTTTCTCTCCAAAATATGTAAGGGATGCTTCTATAATGTTACTAAATAACATTTATCCTTTCATGTTAAATCTGTTTAGTTATAACTTGCCCCCAGGGGCTCTATGCTGAAGCTGTCTGTGGTGAATAGAAGAGAAGGGGGGTAGCGTCCCTTGGGCCCCGAAATGTTGCAATTTGGATTATGGATTGTCTTTTTTCATTTTTACCATGTTTATCATTTTTTTAACGCTACCTGCAGTTTTAGAGGATAGCGCTAGGGTTATGCTCTTCAACTACGAGGTCTTAGACTTTTGTGTTAGGTAGGCTCGTAGGCTTCATTTACTATCACCTCTTCATTTTCCTCTTCCATCCGTGAATGCAGCCACCGGTGCTTGTGTCCCGTTTCGTCACATTCCTTGGTAAGTGACTGCATTCACGGAGTATCTTTTCTGCATCCATGAGCATTGTCACCGACAGTGGTAAGTGACTTTGTTCATGGAGCCACTTTCCTTTCTAAAAGCTTCTTCTAGTCCCTTGTATTTAATTTCCTTTTGACGTCAGCGATATGGCCTTCGGTTCCGAAGCAGAAGTTAAACCCCTACTAAATCAAATAGTTATAACTTTTGTTATTTATCTCTTGTATTATTATAATCAAACAAATTATTATCTTACAATACACATCAATATACACACAGTATATAATTCTCTATCATTATATTAAAGCTACTTATAAAGAAAATGCGTTTGACATTTCAATGATAATTGTTTCGCTGCAGAGACTCATCGGTAATATAATTTATCTTCAGTCAGGGGAAAAATTCCTCATAATTTCCATATTAATATCAAAAACTGCCGTCACATTAGGGTACTATGAAAGTGTGATATTAATAACTTCTATAGGATAAAAAATAATTTATTAATAAATAATTAATAATAGCGAGAGAAAAATTGTTATTGGATCTATTAGATATTTAAATAAGACTCAATATTAATTTTTAAATTACTTTTTCAACTAAAGTAAATTACAATTAGAGCAAATATTCAGGTGATATCACTGCTCTTTAAAGCATTTATTTGAATACATTAAGAGATAAATTTGAGCCGAATAATATTTCACATCCATGGATTCTAAATCCACTATGGCCCAGACATACTACAGTAAGTTTGATTATATAACTGAAAATCTATTAACTAAAACAATTGTTTTTACAATTTAGAAAGATAGCTAGATATGAATCAGTAATAAATTTTATCAGTATTGAAAATTAAATTTTCAAGATAGAATTATTTATTATAATTATCAAAAAATATACACCTATTTAAGGTACAATTTGTTTAGGATTTTCGTTTTTACAAAGTCCAACCCATAGAGAAATCATGATGGACCATAGAATAGTCATTGATTTGTCTTTTGTTAATTTTAAATTTCCCCATCATACACTCAGAAAAATTCTGATGCTCCTAGGTGTTTCGAATTCATCCAATGACTTTGTCTCCAAAGAGAGACACTGTAGTGTATCAAAATATAGTTTGGATGCGCTTAGGCTCGAAAGTGTATCAGTTCGATGCACTTTAGAGACACATATTTTCCTTTGTTCGAATGATGAGAATAAACGGGCCTTAACCATGCAATGAACATGCGAAGAACGAATATTCAGAGTGAATACTTAAATGAGATCAAAATTTCACTGAAGTTGTTCAATTTCCAAATAGTTTCCAAGGAAGAAGTGTAAGCACCTTGTATTATAATGTCTAAAATTATATTTTTTTTTCCTTTTATTCACTGCCTTTTAATAGGTAAAATCACAAAGTTAGCTATAAGAATAACTTTCGCGCAATGAAAAAAATAATCACCCTCACTCTTTGCTTACCTGTTCTTAAGCTATGCCCGTCAGTTCAAAAATGCTTCTACTTGGTAATAACACAATAAGAGGCGAAGATAAAGAGACCAAGATGCAGTTTTTTCGTCTATTGGCTAACGATTTACAAGTAGATGAAAAAGCAGAAACATTTTTTTGGCCCATACTGTAAAGTGGGTACTGACATACATTTATGCGTACAAGAACATTTTCGAATTGGGCGGTGAAGGGTTAAATAAAACATCAGTACCTGTATATAATGTGAACATTGAAAGGTTGAAAAAAACATCATGCGTTGATAATGAAGTGTTCATTAAAGGATTTAAATGGGTTAACTCTTTTACTGATACAGAATGTTAAATGTAATTGAAAAATATTCCCTCGATATCGTCAAGTTGTCGCAGAACAACCTTCCATTTTCATAAATCTCTCTCCACATGACAGAAGAAATCACTCCCAGGAGGAAGAAGTCAATTGCTTTACTTTTTTGTGTGATCACCAATGGCTTTCCTCCCACCAAACTAACTGTAAACTATTGATTTGTCCTTCTATGTATCTCCATGGTAAATAATGTTTTTTTTCTTGGATGAATCAAACTATCACAACTATTATAGTTTGTTCTCCATCCTCCATTCTAAAAGAAATTATATAACTGCTTAAATCTGAGATCAGTTAGGATTTTTAATAAATCATAGATAATCTTTCCATTATTGATTAACATATTTTTTTCATCCTGATAGGACTATTAATAAGATAGTAAACAAAACAATAATATTGATTATACCATGTTCAAGCTTATATGAATAAAATCATGATATATGATATATCAGTATATTTAAAATTACATCAACAATAAGCATATTAACTAGGTTTATCTAAATATTGACAAAGATTTATGTATAATAATCGCTTCAGTTATATCTACGACACATTATTTTCAAAGGCATTATTAACCTCAATTTACTAATCCCACTTATCCTACTTGCTATTATTCTCACTACGAGAGTCCCTCTTCATGTTAATCTAATCTAAGAGGATTAATCCGTTAGAGACTCATTAATTAAAGGCTCTATAGGACGAACAGACAAACTAACCGAGAATGTTGAATGATGAAAGCGTGAGTGGAATGATCAGTGTAGACCAGTCAGAGTGAAGACATCAACTAGAAATAGAAAAGACTGTTGATCTGCTGATGGTAGCAGATTTAGTTTATGTTTTTTACATGGATATCACTCTACTCATCGTGTATTTTACCTGATAGTATCCGTAAGAAAGACATTTGGAAGAATTAAGGGGTATGAAAAAAGAAGGCATCCACAGTTCTCAAATTTAATTGGACTCTTTTCTCTAATAGTACATCATCACTATGACTCGTCTCTAATAATTCATAAACACAGTGATTCTTCTTTATGATTTTACCTCATCACAGTGATTTTTTCTCTAATAGTATATCATCACAGTGACTGTATTCTTTGGTAGTATACATCATCACAGTGACTGTATTCTTTGGTAGAACATCATCACAGTGACAATTTCTTTCTGAAGGCAAATCATCATGATGACTCTTTTCTCTATAGAACATCAATCCAACGGTATCTCTTATAAACGGTGATAGTTACCTAATTAACGTCCCCATCTCCTATTAACTGTAAAAGTTATACGAGAACCTTTTCAATCTCTTATGTACAGTGATAGTTACAGCAGTACTAATTCTACCTCTATTTACGATAATAGTTACAAGAGTACCAGCTAAATCTTTTATCTTTCTGTAATAGTAACGAGAGTGCCAACTCAACAACTTTTTTACGGTGGTACTTAAAAAAAGAGTTACAAACATAATTATAATTTACGGTGACTTTGAAAAAAATTCCAATCCTATCTCTTATTTATGATGATAGTAACTGTAGTACCAACCATATCCTTTATTCATTATTCAATAGTGCCAGAGCTACTCTCACACACTATCGTTTCAATCTGTTGATCAGTTTTATAAAAATGTCTAATTTATGTAGATTTTGAATCTGAGGTTAAATCAAGTTGATTCAAGCTTCACTTATGTCTATTTAACATTGGATAATAAAGGCTTAAGTCTATCATAAATAAACTCAAGCAATAAAACAAAAATCATTGTTCTGGTAGTGACAGAGAATTTTGTCAAGCAGAATATTACCCAGTTGAATATTGCCAGTGTGGGGAATTTTTGTTCGTGGATTATAATTTTATAGGTATTAATTTGTAAATTGTAAATGAGAAGTTTGAAATGTGAGATTCAATTTGAATAAATATAGATATAAATACTGTGATTAACATATTGTACTATATCGAGATTAATAGGTTCTAGGAAAATTCCACTGAGGAAAGTTCCACTGCAGAATTTTTCGCTGAAGAAAATTCCATTGGAGAAAGTTCCACTTGGAAAATTCCACTGAGGAAAATTCCAATGAATATAAATAAATTTATAAATTTTACTGCATGTTTTCTAAAGCAATATGTTAGAAGTTATCATTTTCAAATTATATAAGCTTTGGTGATATTCATTACTAAGGATGTGACAATGTGCAGCATAAAATATTTTTAATTTTTGATGCGATATGCAGCATATTATATGCTTATTTCTGCATATAATATGCAAAAAGTCAATGGGCATATATGATGAACTAAATTGCATATTGGAAATATGTATATTATATACCACAAATTATTCGATAATATTTGGATATTACATATACTCAAAATTAATTACGGAATTTAAAATAAAGATAATCTGTATACCTTTATCTTTTGAATGTAGTTGTACTTAGGAGTACAACTTTTCTTTCTACTTCAAATTGTTTAACTTTTAAAAGCAAACTATAACAAAGCTGTTTTAAATTTCCCCTTTTCTAATAGTAAATCATTGTCAAACATACAAATTCAATTTCAAACAATGGAATTGCACTTTATTATTAAATAGTATGTATTTCAAGATTTCAAAAGTGAATCTCCTTCTATTATCTGCTAATGTATTTTTGTACTGGGAAATCACCCATTCAACATCAAAAGAAACCAGAGGAGCTAATGTTTCCTTCAGCCAAATTCAGTTTTCTAAACTATCCTACATTCATATATGATATATCAAATTCCGTTCATTACTTTAATCATGACTCGAAAATAATAAACCATCTTGTTAGACCAGCAGTACCCTTTGACACACAGTGGACTGGTGGGTCATTTTAACCCGCAAGTTATTTTTGACTCGTTAACATTTCTAAGTTAGTGCATCAATATGTATGAAATTGACTGACTTTTCAAGAATATTCGATGTCAATATTCATGAGAAATTAAAAATATATTTCTCTATTCTTTAAAGAGTTATTTCAACAATTACCTCCAAAGCCCAGCGGGTCATTTTAACCATCTATCATAAAATTTCAATTTAACTTAAACTTGGGTGCTGCCAAATTTAGATAATGAATTGACAAGTCTAAACAAGGTCGCACAATACTTATATGATAATAGTTGGGCACATGCACACTCATTACAGGGCTGTCAAAACAACCAAACCAAAAAACAAGTTGCTAATAACGCTTACAAATGAAGAATAAATACATTTTTTATATCGACACTTTTGGATAAATCATGAGGCAAGAGTTTCGTAACTATTGATGAGCATCTCTCTTCAACGAATTCGTGATATCAGTTCACTCAATACATGGCTTGTGAACCAGGTAGGTAATTTGGTAACAATTCAGGTTACTTGTGATTGCAACGTTTAAATATTTGGAAAATGGATTTCCTCATCTGAAAGAGATATGTTGTTATTCGCACAAAGAGAAATCATTATCAATACGTCATTTTCGAACTTAGGATCCTATTTTCTGGTACTCTGGTACAGGACAGAATTTCACAACATACAACCTGAGAATTTACTGAAGAAGATAATTGTCATCGAATCTATGTATTGCATTAAACATGAAATTCCCCCATATATAAAATCACCCAAGGCGCCTCCATATGCAAAAAAGGTACTCAAGAATAAGAAGAACATATAAAATAATGAAGTTCTCTCTGCTTCATACTGATTCGTCTATCTCAATTACTGATCCTAAAGTGTTTCAGACTCTGTAGAGCAAATTCAATAACCAATTATATTTAGAGTAGATCTTTTTTATCAAAGGGTAAAAAGGTAGTCAATAAAGGAGTCATCACGTCGTTGTGCCCTGCAAATTTTATTATGATGTTGCTACTCAATTTGTCAGATACATTTGTAAAGGTATAAATGTTATCCAGATATACGAATTGTGCTATACTGAGAGGTTACAGGTACTACAATATAAAAAAAAAATCATGGTGAAACAGATCTGAAGAGGAAAAATCAGATTTTGACATGGTGCCTTCAACAACTGAAAGAATTGTGAACAATTTAGTGATCTACACTTGAAAGAACTGGAACTAAACTAGAAAAACGATGTAGGAGTCTAGGAGATGCAAATGTGCTCCTGTCTGAGGGGAATTTACTTCATGTATCATAATTATTTGAGATAAATATTAGTCAGTATGGTTATCTGATGATATTTTCATATCGCTACATACTACATGTAAAAACTACGATATTTGGATGATATTTGTCTATAATATTTATTATAAAACGATAACATTCGGCTTTAATATTTGTGTTTGGTCTACTTGCATTTTAAGCTTTGATTAGTACATTGAAAAGTAGCCATTTTCTAATTCCACAAGCCTATTTGTTTTGTTCTAGGTACCCTAGTTAAAATCTGCAAATTGCATAATGATCAGTGATATATAGCAGTGGTCGGAAACCCCCGGTCCGCGGACCGTTGCCAGTCCACGAGACAATTGAAGAGTAACTTTGATTAGTGATCTACGCAAGAGTTGTATAGTGCTCTACGCGCGTAGATCCCTCAATAATTATGCAGAATAACACCAAATGTAAAGTGCTCTACGCGTGTAGATTACTATAAAAACGGCAAATCGTGACACGTAAAGTGATCTACGCGCGTAGATCACAGGCGTTGCAAGTGAGTGAAGTGAAGAGTGATCTACGTGCGCCAGTGTTATGCGTAGATCATTATTCACTGTATGTGCTACACCGTGTGAAGAGTGCTCTACGCAAGTTATGTTACGCGGCCTCTGATTGGTTGAAATTCATTTTCTAAAAATATTGCTCATTTATTGAAAACTATTTCAATGGTGGACTGTGATAGAGGTAACTATAAAAAAATCAACTTTTTATTGAGGTTATAAATGTAATAGTTATTGTCAAAATGAATATAAAGTTTATAATGAAAATTTTATGTACGGAGAATTATCATTTTTCTTTCAATTATTATTACATTTACAAATATTTAGTGATAACATGCTTCATAAATATTTATTATTGAAATTAATAACTAGACACCTTGTCAGCTTCTACAATATTAATCTCACAGGAGAATATTTGGAGGGTTGAGAGGTAACTGTGCTTCTAAACAGTATTGTCCATACGATGAAAGATATAGTCGGGAAAGAACGAACCCAACTATACCTTTTACAGGTCTAGTTGATCCAAATGAAATAATATTTGATCCAAGAGAATATCAATTTTATCAAAGTGAATTTGACTTTGCACCATGTGAAATTGAATTTGATCTTTATGCAATTGAATTTGATCCATGAGAAATAATACTTGATCCAAGTGAAATTATTGAATATTTTATCATTCCGATACCTCACATTTTGTGTCTTTGTCTGTTGGTTGGTTGCAAGAAAAATGTCACGCTTTTAACATTTAATATATAAGAAAAATATTTGTATAACTTATGTGAGATTATGATCGGCACATCATAATTTCTCATTGACTCCTTAACATTTCATTGTTTATCATAATCTTTGATTGCCCACCATAATCTTTCATTGCCCACAATAATCTTTCATTGCCCACAATAATCTTTCATTGCCCACCATAATCATTCATTGCCCACTATAATCTTTCATTGCCAACCATAATCTTTCATTGCCCACAATAATCTTTCATTGCCCACAATAATCTTTCATTGTCCACAATAATCTTTCATTGCCCACCATAATCATTCATTGCCCACTATAATCTTTCATTGCCAACCATAGTCTTTCATTGCCCACAATAATCTTTTATTGCCCACAATAATCTTTCATTGCCCACCATAATCATTCATTGCCCACTATAATCTTTCATTGCCAACCATAATCTTTCATTGCCCACCATAATCTTTCTTTGCCCTCAATAATCTTTCATTGCCAACCATAATATTTCATTGACAACCATAATCTTTCATTATCCACCATAATCCTTCATTTCCCACTATAATCTTTCATTGCCCACCATAATCCTTCATTTCCCACTATAATCTTTCATTACCCGTTATAATCTATCATTGCTCACCATAATCTTCCATTGCCCACCATAATCTTTCATTGCCCACCATGATCTTTCATTGCTCACCATAATCTTCCATTGTCCACCATGATCTTTCATTGTCCACCATAATCTTTCAGTACCCACCATAATCTTTCATTGCCCACCATAATCTTTCTTTGCCCTCAATAATCTTTCATTGCCAACCATAATATTTCATTGACAACCATAATCTTTCATTATCCACCATAATCCTTCATTTCCCACTATAATCTTTCATTGCCCACCATAATCTTTCATTTTCCACTATAATCTTTCATTACCCGCTATAATCTTTCATTGCTCACCATAATCTTCCATAACCCACCATAATCTTACATTGCCCACCATAATCCTTCATTGCCCACCATAATCTTTTTTTGCCCTCCATAATCTTTTTTTACCCTCCATAATCTTTCATTGCCCACCACAATCTTCCATTACCCACCCTAATCTTCTATTCATTGCCCATCCAAAAAATGTTTCATTGCCAACCATTATAATCTTTTATGGCCAACCAAAAATACTATATTATTGCCCACCATAATAATATATCATTGTCCACTATAATAATCTCCAAAATCCACCATTTTAATTGGCCTATCAATATATTTTATGATCCCCATTATACATAAAATTAATTTACATAAAATTTATTTACATGAATAAATACAAATAGCTCTTTCCTACTTCACGTCCCTAAATGAAATAGGGACGTGCACTAGGAAGGGGGTATTTTTAAATTGATTTATCTCAAATTTCATGAAATTTCATCTGATTAAAATATATTGCACAAATAATTATTAATTGACAGAAAAATTAGTATCTTAACTACAAATACAAATAATACCAAAAAGGAATATTTGAATTTGAAATTCAGCAAATTAAAGAATATAGATTTGGAAAACAGATTGAAGTATATATTATATAGTTTAGTACTATATACTCCTGCTTTTTCTTGAAATGGTTATCAATATGAGAAAATTATTGATTTATGATTATTTCATCCTAGTTCACGTGGAATTACGGTCAGTTGGAATGTTATTCCACAACGTGCAAAAAAGTCTATGGGAGAATGTAACCACATTTAAAAATGTATTTTTTTTTTAATTATGTTATCATTTTTTTTGAGAATGCGAATTTGATGAAAGGACTATTAAATAATTGTAGAGTGAAAATTTTTGAACAAAAAGAAACGAACCATATGTCTCTATGTCAAATAATGAGAGAGAAATAGGGATTTTAATAAAATTTGAATTTTGCGGGTTTTTTACGGGGGGGGGGGGGGGAGTTAAATTAGTGAGACACTCCCTTCAAAGACTATATTTTTACATTAAAAAGAAAGAGAAAACAAATGAGTTTAATTCCAAACGTTTGGTAGAATGTGTAAATATGATACACAGATAGACAGTGGTTTACAAAACGCAAGTCCACCCCAACTGACTGTATAAGAACAAACCTATTTACAAACATTCAAGCTTTGAATGACCAGAAACTAATGCAATGAATTACATTAGATGTTAACACGAATGTATAGTATATATTTGTAAATAAAATAACAGTTTATAAAGAAATAGAAGTATACAGTTAAAAACATTATTTTTTCTCTCTGTAATCATACTACCTAGTTTAATTATTCGATTGAAATATTTGTTATTTAAGATTCTAGAATAATCATATCCTATAATAATTAAATGTTAGTTCAACATTTGAATATAATTTGGTTATAGCAATACAGAGACCATTTGACAATGGTATAGAGTCATAGACTATAGCTTTTATTTGCAGTTCTAGGCTCATTAATTTGTTAAACATTACGATAGGTACCTAAAAACTACTGATAGAGGGAGGGAGGGGGTGAGATGATGTTTGAGCGTATAATACTATATAGGGATATACAGATTTGGGGAAAATGCATTTTCACAACTATGGTCGTTGTAAAAAAATATTATTGAAATATATAAAATCAAAATCTAGATAAAAAGATGTATTATTGTGACTGTTATTTGAATGACGATTTGTGATATATTGAGTAAATTTTATACTGATTAGTGATGACCATTTTACCTATGATATGGTTCATACTACCTAGTTTAATTATTCGATTGAAATATTTGTTATTAAATTTAAATAAATATTTTGATATAAGAATATTGATTAGTTATGTACAATTTAGATAGCTGACTAATTAGGGTAAGTTCCGAGTTATCGAACGGTTACATTTTCGAGCACGTAAAATATGTATTTTAATTATTATTTTATACTCATAATATCCTTTTTCACTTGTTCGTAAAACTGGAACCGTTCGATAACTTGGTACTTACTCTATAGATAGGTACAATATTTTTGGTTATTTTCCCTACACGGCTATACTTTAGTAACTTGGTACCTAGTAACAACAGTCTTTTAGTTAAAACTTATGGGATCGGATACCCATAGTACTCGGAAAGTGAGGGGTTAAGGGGGACTGGGGAGGGTAGCACTATGGTTAATGGCAGGGGGTGAAGGTCATAACCCCCCCCCCCCCCCCGGTCAGTGGTCACGAAACCCCATGTTTTTTAATCCTTATTTACTTATATTATTTAATCCTTCTCGACACTTTTGTAGTTCATTACTGATTAAACATAATATATATACGTATATCGGGGGGCGTGCCGCCCCCCAACTCCCCTGCCAGGTCATTAAACTATAGTTCATTTAGTGTAACAAATAAATACACTATTTATAAATTATAAGTCATAATAATTTGTGTTATTTACCGCTATAGTGAAAATAATTTTTAAAAACAGAATATAATGAAGTTTATATTATTTTCGAACATGAAAGTTTACAGTTTTTATGTTTCAGAAGAATTAGTGTAAACAATGAAGGTAGTACGTATAGTGCAACAGAGTAATAAGTTCCATGGTTGGTACTAAGGAAGGTTAGATATCGATATCTAACCTTATTATCCAACTATTGACAAGCAATGCAATTCCTTTTTTAGATCTCAAAGGCATTGTTACTAGTGTATGCACGGTATACCTTCCTGGACACGACACCTCTATAGTCCAGCAGATTGTGTACCTAGGTAAGTAACTCGTGCAACTAACTATAGTGTACCTAAGTAACCAAGGGTGTAGGCCATAGGGTATGGTCTCTCAGTTATCTCTATCTAGGTAGCTTCTCTCAGTTATCTCTATCTAGGTAGCTTCTCTCAGTTATCTCTATCTAGGTAGCTTCTCTCAGTTATAACTGCTTAGGTAGTTACTCTCAGTTATTTCTATCTAGGTAGTTTCTCTCAGTTATACCTGCTTAGGTAGTTACTCTCAGTTATTTCTATCTAGGTAGCTACTCTAAGTTATCTCTATCTAGGTAACTTCTCTCAGTTATTTCTATCTTGGTAGCTACTCTCAGTTATTTCTAGCTAGGTAGTTACTCTCAGTTATCTTTATCTAGGTAGCTTCTCTCAGTTATTTCTATCTAGGTAGCTTCTCTCAGTTATACCTGCTTAGGTAGTTACTCTCAGTTATTTCTATCTAAGTAGCTCTTCATTTCTTTAACTAGGTAAATAAGGATTAAAAAACAAGGGGGGAGAGGGGTGACCGGGAGGACTTATGTCCCAGGGGGGTAACCGACTATACCTTTTCCAATTGAAGTTCCTCCAAATGAAATAACATTTCATCAAAGTGAAATATAATTTCATCAAAGTGAAATATAATTTCATCAAAGTGAAATATAATTTCATCAAAGTGAAATATAACTTCATCAAAGTGAAATAGCATTTCATCAAAGTGAAATATAACTTCATCAAAGTGAAAAAACATTTCATCAAAGTGAAATAACAATTCCTCCAAGTGAACTATCAATTCCTCCAAATGAAATAGCGTTTCCTCCAAATGAAATATCATTTCAGCAGAATAAAAATCGAATCAATACGCAGTCAATTAAATTTATTACGTGAAATATTCATGAAATTTATTAACATGATATTTATTTACATGAAATTTATTAACATGATATTTATTTACATGAAATTTATTCACATATAAATTAATTTACATGAAATTTATTCACATATAAATTTATTTACATGAAATTTATTTACATATAAATTTAGGTTTTAGGTATATTCCACCCCGCTATATTCAACCCCTGTAAATTCCACCCCAGGTATATTCCACACCCTCTGACAATGCTCATTTGGGTGACAATAAAAGTCTAAAGATTTTACTTTTTGATGGCCATTTGTTAAATAATTCGTACCAATGAAAAAATAACTCAGACGATATCCTGAGACATTTAGACAATATTTAATAATAAAATTACAAATATTCTAAATATGGTAGTTTTTTTCAAAGTATACGTGTTGAAAAAGTTAATATTAATACCTTTTTACCATGAAACTGCACATGTGCTCCCACAACAATGGTTGGATGAGGTGTGGAAAGGGTCGACTGGCAGAGACAACACACTCAGTGTTTTCGCTCTTTGCTAATAAGTTACTGTTTTGGATTCTAAGACTAAATTCCCCGTGATCAAAATCTCTCATTGTGAAAAAAGACAATTACTTCTCAGTCTTGAAACCCTGTGCAATAACCCCCCTTCCCCATCAAAAAAATCCTGGTTAAAAAAACATGTAAAAAAGCCTCCGGTCAAAAACCACAACTTTTACAAGAAGTTAAAATTCCAAATGAAATAAATAAACAATAAATACTATATGACATCATATTACAATTAATATCGCTGTTGTGTTGGCGATAGTGTAAAAAATCTGCTTGAGATTGAAAATCTAAATACTCCAACTGATAAATGCGTTCAAACAACCGTTCTTTCTGCTGTTCTGTCACATGTGTAGTGAAAAATTTAATTTTTGTGATTAGCCAGCAAAATGTTTAATTTGATACAGTGAAAATGCAAGTTACCTAGCATTACATATAATATTAATGAATGACTAATATTAATAAGTTAATAACTAAACAAACCTAACCCGTGTAGTGGGGTGGAATTTACCGGGGTGGAATATACCTAGGGTGGAATATACTGGGGTGGAATATACCGGGGTGGAATATACCTATGATGCAATATACCGGGGTGGAAAATACCGAGGTGGAATATACCAGTCACCATAAATCTATTTACATGAAATTTATTTGCATGAAATTTATTTACATGAAATTTATTTGCATGAAATTTATTTGCATGAAATTTATTTACATGAAATTTATTAACATGAATTTATTTACATGAATTTAATTTCATTTAGTCTTCTTTGCATCAATTAACTACATAATATTTTTTTATATATATTTAATTTTACATATTTTTCAAGTTTACTTATATACTACCGCATTAATTTTAGCGGCTTATTAATAGTAAAAGAAAAAATATGCAAATAATAATAAATAAAATATATGAAAAACGTATCAAAAATAAATTTAAATAATTAATTACTAAAAAAAATAATGAAAAATTATGTAACAATTATATGTGAATTTTTTTCATGTAAACAAATTTTATATATATTTTTTTATGTAAATAAATTTCATGTAAATAAATTTCATGTGAATAAATTTCATGTAAATAAATTTCATGTGAATAAATTTCATGTGAATAAATTTCATGTGAATAAATTTCATGTAAATAAATTTCATGTAAATAAATTTCATGTAAATAAATTTCATGTAAATAAATTTCATGTAAATAAATTTCATGTAAATAAATTTCATGTAAATAAATATGTTAATAAATTTCATGTAATATTTCACGTAATAATTTTAATTGAATGCGTATTGATTCGATTTTTATTCTGCTGAAATGATATTTCATTTGGAGGAAACGCTATTTCATTTGGAGGAATTGATGGTTCACTTGGAGGAATTGTTATTTCACTTTGATGAAATGTTTTTTCACTTTGATGAAGTTATATTTCACTTTGATGAAATGTTATTTCACTTTGATGAAATGTTATTTCACTTTGATGAAATTATATTTCACTTTGATGAAATTATATTTCACTTTGATGAAATGTTATTTCATTTGGAGGAACTTCAATTGGAAAAGGTATAGTGTATCTAGATGACTAACTAATGTATCTGGGTACCTAACTTGTGTATCTAAATACCTAACTAGTGTAACTAGGTACCTTGGGTGTGTGTGTGGGGGGGGGGTGCTTATGTCCTACAATCATTCGTTAGGTAATACTAATTCGAATAGTTTTTTCATCAAAAAAATGGAAGAAATACAAATTACAACATGCCTAACTAACTATACTATGAAGCTCATTACAATATATCATCCGAATCTATTAATGTAATAAATTATAAGCATGTAATAGTTTTACTGTATGCTGGATGAGTAGGTATATAACTATCAATAATGTAGTCTTTAAAATTCCATTACCTAAAATATTTTATATATTTCAATATGTTTATATAGGCATATTCATATAGTAATTTTACAATCATTATCTCATTGTTAATAAAATCTAACTATTTTATTTTTTAATTAAAATGTAACCATACAGTCGTGTTCCTAATTTCAAGAATGACGTCCTAATCTGGTGATGGAAGTTAAAAGGGGTGTCGTTAATTTTTCAAGGGCGATATTTCATTCACTCAAGCCAACCAAATGAACTGTTTGTACAAACTCACATACATCTACATATTTAAGCATGCAGCATGCTCATTGGTCAACCTCAGACTCAAAGGAACTAGAGGACCAAAATTAATATTTTTTTTTCACCAATATTTTTTTTTTCACAGTCGTTTCTAAAATATCAGTCTAAAAATAAATATAAGCACAGAGTTAAATGGATAATTCATTTTTCTCAGTGTAATCATTTACTCCACTCCTTTTCTATTTGTGAAATAGTATGTGTATATATGCAACATCACCTCTGCCTTAAAATTGATTTTTTTCTTTCATTTTTTATTTTTCTATTTCTTCTAGTTATTAGTATGATGCAATCCCTAATTCGATTAAATTGTTTAATGTAGTTTTTGTATCCGCTAGTTTGTTGTACTGCACACTTCATGATTGTTCAATAACCTGACAGGGGGGTTTGTGTATACGTACATTTACGACTCTCAT
Organism: Caprella mutica; assembly: GCA_947561585.1. NCBI lineage: Eukaryota > Metazoa > Arthropoda > Malacostraca > Amphipoda > Caprellidae > Caprella > Caprella mutica. The sequence goes on along the minus strand of CANNZV010001309.1, from coordinate 70,443 downwards.
ACATATACTCGATATACATATGTACAGTCACGACAATAATATATGCGCTTTTAGATTCATTGAAAATGCGCGACAATCTCGAGATTGTGCAAGGCACGTAAAGGGTATGAAGCAGGACCAACAGTGATGTTGGTCAAATATCAACATCAAATACGATAGTTAAAGCTTTACATAATAACTTAGCAGTATATTATTGATAATTTCCGGGCGAAGATCGCTGATTGAAGATCGCTGCATGCAAAACGTACCTTTAAGGCCATCGGCTAGAGCTGCTGCGTCTAATAGTAATTTTTACAGCTCCCTTTTATTTGTGGACGGTAAATAAATGAAGCGTTAATAACAGACAAAGTTTGCTGTGAATTGAGGTATCTTTGGTATTGCATTAATTTTCAATATAAATTAATTAATTAATATTAATATATTAATTAATTAATAATTTAAGTAATTAAGTGAAACTGACGGTAGTAGAGCGGCTACAGTCGATCGTAGCATTGGAAAGCATTTCGACGGCTACAACTGTATGGCTGTAGCCGCTGCATTGGAAGTTCAACTGTATACATAAGTTGTGACGTGTAGAATAGTGTACACAAGTACCTGACGCACACGTGTAAACTACTGGAAAACATCTTCATGAAATTATGGTTAACTATTTCATATAAGCATTAATATATTAGTCGTTTATTGAATGCATTATGGTAATTCTATGAATCCTTAAGATATAAGATCCAAATAACAGATAATAGAGATGCCATGAGTCACGATGTCACTGTGTATGTACACTTCTAGAAGGGGCGCGAAACCCCCCACCCTCTCCCCCACTCTTGCCTGTGTACGTTCCTATTTAAAGTAATGATTGCATAGTAGGAATGGTCAATGGAATATATAATCATATTGATTATTATACTAATATGAATGGATTTAATACTACCAGTTAAAAATTTAGATATTGGATTTTCGTTGATAATTTATTTAAAATCATGGCGTATGAATAGTGGCGTGATGGGACAACTCTAATTCAATAATTTAATTAATTCAATAAATAGCTCATTACAGGTAGTACCTACTCTATTTTTTCTCCAAAATAGCACAATATTGTCTTCATTGGAATAAGTCATAATAATTTCTGAATCACCGAATAAAGTGACAGTTGCAGTTAATAACTTATTTATTTCCTTGATGGCATAGGTACCATATTTTTTTAATAATCAATTTTTCATAAAGTCCTAGTGAATTAAAGTGCATCGTTGCACTCAACAAGGAATGGGGTCATTTTATAATAAAATATATAGTTTTACATTTTGTTTAATATTTTAATTGGTGGACATTAAACCAATTATAATATCTAGAAAAAATATTAGATTATGTATTTTAACTTACATGACCGAAAATGTGGAACGATCCGATAACTCGGAGCTTACCCTTTATTCTAAAAAAATATGTTTCTCTTTTTTAATTGCCATACTAAATATTTTATCTTCACAAATATCGCAGCGGTGATCTACATATATTGAAGGGTGCAATAATATTACAATTTCTGAACAGTTAAAATCTGAACTTCACCGATCAGGTAGCTTTTCTGCATCCATGAGTTTTATCCCATACGGTGGATGTTGATTTTGCTCACAGAGCCACTTTCCTTTCTGACTGCTTCATCCAGTTCCTTGTATTTATTTTCCTTATATCATCAGCGATATGACCCTTGATTATAAAGTAGACGTTAAAACCCTTACTAAAATTTAATATTTAATTATTTATTATGCATCACTAAAACAAATACAGTTAGCATTAATTCGTATGCATAGTTTTGAATTTATTTAACAAAAATGTACGTATTATGTATTCGAATATCAATCACAATTTTCATTCAAAATCTTTTTACTACAGTGATGATATATGGTGAGTACCTATTAGTATATTACAATTCGATCGATCTATCAGATGATGAGTAAACTGTCTGGAATAAAAATGCTTGTATACATACTCAGTATTCCTTCTTTGAATATTGTGATATGAATGAAAACTTGAATTTAATGTTGAGTTACTATAGGACATCACCTATAGTAATTGCAATATATTTGATATTTTTAGTGAGTTATTTTGAAATAATAGAATAGTTACCTCAGAGCTCAAGATAACGGAGTACGTTCAATAGCCCCCCCCCCCCCTCCCCCGGTCATGAGCCCCCTAGGTCATAAGCCCCCTCCCTTTTTTTTAATTCTTATTTACCTAGTTAAACAAATGAAGAACTACTTAAATAGAAAAAACTGAAAGTTGCTAATGTAGCTTGTTGTACCGCTATTTTGTTGTACTGCACACTTCATGATTGTTTAATGACATGGCAGGGGGGTTACATATACATATATTTTATGTTAATCAGTAATGAACTACAAAAGTGTCAATAAGGATTGATTAATATAGGTAAATAAGGATTACAAAAACAAGGGGGGGGGGCTCATGACCAGTTGAGGGGGGGGGGGGCTCTTATAACCTACACCCCATGATAACATATTACTTCGGCATAAAAATATCTTGGCGGTATTCAGTGTATAACGCGTGTTCTTTGCGCGGTTTTATTTTGTAAGAATGTAGAAACCAATGTTTATATTGACATTTTATAAAAAGCATTAAGGTGGATTAAGGTTATTATTCATAATAATTATTGATGAATGATATCAATTCATAATTTTGATAATGTTTCCCTTTAACTCATATGCTCTAAAAGTTCAATCAGTTTAAAGTTTTGGTAAGATAGGGAAGGTGAGGGGGGGGGAGGTATATTAAATAATAGCCAGCACACAGGCTCCTCCCCGCATAAGAGCGTCTGTTGGACGCAGACGCATGACCACATGGCCAGAGAAGGGTGCACGAGCGTCTTTCTGACGAAACGGAGAATTAACCCAGACGCATAGGGAGTGACATGCACTAAACACACTGTATCTAAAGTCACCCTGTAGATAACCTAACTAGTCACACTGTAGTCTATTTAACTAGTCACACTGTATTAAACTAGTCACATACAACTCACCATAAAATTTACTAGTCACCAAGCAACTCACCACTCACCATGCAACACACCATACAATTCACAACTCACCATGCAACACACCATACAACTCACCACTCATGATACAGCTCACCATACAACTCACCACTCATGATACAGCTCACCATACAACTCACTACTCACCATACAACTCACTACCACCTCTACTATCTTACAATAATCTCATTGATGAAAACTTATTTCTTTCCTAATAATAACTAATTTGTTCACAATAAATCAAGTACAGGTGATATTCGCAAATCATGTGATATTTCTAGTACTTAATAACGTATTGTTTTCTTATGTGAAGACAACACCACTCACAACTAGTTAGTGCGCTAACTTTTAACTACCCAACTAGGTAGTGTATCTTGGTAGCTTATAAATAAAAATAAATAAATAACTCATGAGTAACCATCTTGTGTATCTAATTATCTAATTCAATTTGTAATAACTCAACAAGTGTATCTAGATATCTACCTAACCTTAGGTACTCAGCTCATAGCCAAACTATAGTATCTAGGTACCTAATTAATAATTAACCAAGTAGTGTTTCTAGGTACCTAATAATAACACAATTGGTGTATGTAGGCGAATAACTTATAACTAAGTACCTGACTATAGTATCTATATACCTGTCTAGTAATCAACGAACTAATGTTGCAAAGTAATTTATACTATCCAAAAATAATGTTTCTATGTACCTAGCAGTCCTAGCTAGTAACTAACTACTCAACTACATTTCATACTGTGTACTTTTCTATAAACATCCATTGCCTAAAATAATTTGAACTTCTATATATTTACACTATTTAAAGCGCTATAAATGGACATTATTTGAAATAAAACAAATTATTCATTTAATTATTATCACGAGTATACTACCTAAGTCATAAAAAATACATTTTCTTCAATAGTCAATCAGTGTTTTAAATCTTGAATATGATAGACAGTGGTTTACTAATTAACACGAAAGTCCACCACAAGTGACCGTGCGAGAGCAAACCTACATACAAACATTCAAGCTTTGAATGACCAGAAACTAATACACTAAAATTACATTATATGTTAACACGAATGAGTTGTATTTATTGATAAATAAAATATCAGTTTAGTAAGAAATAGAATTATACAGTTAAATATATTAATTTTCTTTCTGTAATAATTTACCGCCAAATTATTTCCCCCAATATCACGTTCACACACCCTGTCACCCATCCACCCCCCCCCCCTCTATCAGTCGCTCCCTATCGTAATGTTTAACAAATTAATGAGCCTAGAACTGCAAAGAGAACCTAAAACATGACAACTGATAGATCTGTAAATTATTGTTATAACCAAATTATATTATAATGCTGAACTATCATTTGTTTATTCATGCATTTTGACCACTTTTTGTCGTTGTAAAATATCACATTATTGAAATATTAAAATCGAATTTTCACATTGTATGGATAATATGAGTTATTGTGACTTTTTATGTTTGTTTTTATTGTGACTAATACATATTTGACTGAAGATTTGTGATATATGTATTGAGTATTTTTTATGCTGATGACCTTATTAGATAATATGATTGATTGAATTCATTAAGAATATTGATTAGTTATTTACACTTTAGGTAACTGATTAATTAGGATAAGTTCCGAGTTATCGAACGGTTTCACATTTCCGAGCACGTGAAAATTATTCTAATTATTATTTAAGTCTCATATTAACCTTTTTTACTTTTTCGTAAATCTGGAACCAGTCGATAACTCGGAACTAACCCTATAGATAGATATGATTTATTTTGTTGTTTCCCCTATACGGTTATACCTTAGTAACTTGGTACCTAGTAACTTACAGTCTTATAGTTAAAATTTATAGGAATCGTTGCAATGTTTGAACGCCCATTGTACTCGGAAACTTGGAAAGTGATTTTTTTACAACACAACTAGGTAGTTTATACTATACTAGGAAATGCTCTCTGTTCTCGGTTATATTTACTATAAATAATGTAATTATTATGTTGAAGATTTCTTATTAATAAAATAATAGAGAATTATCTTTGTAATTTATAAGTTACAAAATGTATTATTTTTTGTAACTTACATATCATGGGATATTTAAAAAATTATAATAACCCATTTGCTCTCTTCTCTCTTATTTTTAAGTTAATGAAATAGAAAAAAAATATGAGTGCTTTACTTCACTCACTATATTTGGTGCCCAGGCTATTTTACTAACTAACTGACATATTATAAGGGGGGAACTGCTCAAAAAAATGTCAGGCAATTTGATTGAAACCTTTTTGAGTTATGCAAGTACCAATCAAGATTACAAATAAATAAATGCCGCCTAAAGTATAACCTCCTGCAATCTGCGATGGTGAAATGATAAGTTAAAATCAGAACCTAGTAATAAAATAATTCATTTTATGATACATTGTAAGATCAATAACTGTATGTAAGTAAAAAAGGAATAAATAATTCAGCAACGTTTTTATCTTACACATAAGAAGGTTTTCTATACAGTTGCACGTAATCATTCAGGAAGGTACTTTGTGATTTGGGGGCGGGGCGGGGTATAGGGTGAGGAGAGATGTAACTAGTAACTCAGGGGAGGGGGGAGGTTGAGGAGAGAAGGAGTGATTACACAGATAGAAATTATCTTCTAGTTAACTACATGCTAACATTTTTTTATAAGCTGATATTTTATTTACAACATTATACAAATAGATTTGTATTCACTTATGATTTAACTTAGTGTTGTAATTATTGGTCATTCATGTGAAGTGAACAGTCACTTCCACTGGCTGCCTGACTTATGTCACTGCTTGTACCACTGTCAATCATCTGTCAATCATCTGAGACACTACTTACTTAGGTATCACCAATAGACCGAAGGGGAAATGATTAGATTATTTATTTGTTTATTTATAGTAACAAATATATAAACTATTCATAAATGAATTTAGAGCTAATTATGACTTATTATATTCCTTAATAATAATATTATATTCATCAAATAAAAACAGTATATGAGACATTGATGAGGTTCTATATTATTTTCGGACATGTAAGTTTCTAGTTTTTATTTTTCAGAAGATTAACTGTAAATAATGGAGTACAGAGCGTGTTTACAACAAACTAGCGGATACAACAAACTACATTAGCAACTCTCAGTTATTTCTATCTAAGTAGTTCTTCATTTGTTTAACTAGGTAAATAAGGATTATAAAAACATGGAGGGGGGGGCTCGTGACCGGGGGGGCTTATGACCTAGGGGGGCTCATGACCGGGGGGGCTCGTGACCGGGGGGGCTCATGACCGGGGGGGCTCTTGACCGTACCCCCTCGTGACCGGGGGGCTTATGACCTAGGGGGCTCATGACCGTGGGGGGATGGGGCTCTTGACTTTACCCCTTAGTATATAGTCACTCGGATACTAGTCTCCCTCTTGTAACTAGCTAACCAGAGTTCCTAGGTACATAACCACTAATCAGTGTACGGTGTACCTAGGTACCTAACCACTAACCAGTGTACCTTGGTACCTAGACACTTACCAGTGTACCTAGGTACCTAGACACTAACCAGTGTACCTAGGTACCTAGACACTAACCAGTGTGCCTAGTGCCTAACCTCTAACCAGTGTACCTTGATACCTAACCTCTAACCAGTGTACCTAGTGCCTAACCACTAACCAGTGTACCTTGGGGGTGTAGGTCATAAGCCCCCCCCGGTCAAGAGCCCCCCCGGTCATGAGCCCCCCTAGGTCATGAGCCCCCCTAGGTCAAGAGCCCCCCCCCGGTCACGAGCCCCCCTGTTTTTAAATCCTTATTTACCTATATTATTCAATCCTTATTGACACTTTTGTAGTTCATTACTGATTAGACATAAAATATATGTATATCGGGGGGCGTGCCGCCCCCCCCCCCCGAACCCCCCTGCCAGGTCATTAAACAATCATGAAGTGTGCAGTACAACAATCTAGCGGATACAACAAACTACATTATTACACTAACCAGTGTACCTAGGTACCTAGACACTAACCAGTGTACCTAGTGCCTAACCTCTAACCAGTGTACCTAGGTACCTAGACACGAACCAGTGTACCTAGGTACCTAGACACTAACTAGTGTACCTAGGTACCTAATCATTAACCAGTGTACCTAGGTACCTAATCATTAACCAGTGTACCTTGGTACCTAACCTCTAATCAGTGTACCTAGGTACCTAGACACTAACCAGTGTACCTAGGTACCTAGACACTAACCAGTGTACCTAGGTACCTAATCATTAACCAGTGTACCTAGGTACCTAGACACTAACCAGTGTACCTTGGTACCTAATCATTAACCAGTGTACCTAGGTTCCTAACCACTAACCAGTGTACCTAGGTACCTAGACACTAACCAGTGTACCTAGGTTTCTAAACATTAACCAGTGTACCTAGGTACCTAGACACTAACCAGTGTACCTTGGTACCTAATCATTAACCAGTGTACCTAGGTTCCTAACCACTAACCAGTGTACCTAGGTACCTAACCACTAACCACTGTACCTAGGTATCTAACCACTAACCAGTGTACCTTGGTACCTAGACACTTACCAGTGTACGTAGGTACCTAACCACTAACCAGTGTACCTAGGTACCTAATCATTAACCAGTGTACCTAGGTACATAACCATTAATCAGTGTACCTAGGTTCCTAACCACTAACCAGTGTACCTAGGTACCTAACCAGTAACCAGTGTACCTAGGTACCTAACCACTAACCAGTGTATCTAGGTACCTAACCACTGTACCTTGATACCTAACCAGTTACCTGGGTACCTAACTAGTTACCTGGGTACTTAACCAGTTATCTAGGTACTTAACCACTAACCAGTGTACCTAGGTACCTAACCACTAACCAGTGTACCTTGGGACCTAACCACTAACCAGTGTACCTTGGGACCTAACCACTAACCAGTGTACCTAGGTACCTAGACACTAACCAGTGTACCTAGGTACCTAACCACTAACCAGTGTACCTTGGGACCTAATCATTAACCAGTGTACCTAGGTACATAACCAATAATCAGTGTACCTAGGTTCCTAACCACTAACCAGTGTACCTAACCACTAACCAGTGTACCTAACCACTAACCACTGTACCTTGATACCTAACCAGTTACCTGGGTACCTAACTAGTTACCTGGGTACCTAACCAGTTATCTAGGTACTTAGACACTAACCAGTGTACCTAGGTACCTAATCATTAACCAGTGTACCTAGGTACCTAGACACTAACCAGTGTACCTAGGTACCTAGACACTAACCAGTGTACCTAAGTACCTAGACACTAACCAGTGTACCTAACCTCTAACCAGTGTACCTTGGTACCTAACCACAAACCAGTGTACCTTGGTACCTAACCAGTTACCTAGGTACCTAACCAGTTACCTAGGTACCTAACCAGTTACCTAGGTACCTAACCAGTTACCTAGGTACCTAACCAGTTAACTAGGTACCTAACCAGTGCGGTAACCTCGTTAAGTAACTGGTGCGGTAACCTTGTTAGGTAACTAGTCGGTAACCTTTTTTGGTAACTAGTGCGATTACCTTGTTAGTTAACTAGTGTAGCTAGTTAGGTAACTAGTGTAACTTACAGTAATTAATAATGAAAACGAGTATAAATAGTTGAGTAACTAGTATAACTAGTTAGGTAACTAATGGAATTAGGTATCTAACTAGTATATCTGGTTACCTGACTACCGTAACTAGTTACCTAAGGAGAGTAACTAGGTACCAAACTAGTTTTTTTAAATGTGTTTATTAAGTTTAATATATACACATGAGCTTATTTCAAGATGGCTCGATTCTTATACCATCATATTAGTACCTATCTAGTTCTCTTCCACGACTTCATCTTGCTAGCAGCAAGATGAAGTGTGTACTGGGAAAGACTAGTGTATCTAGTTCCCTAGTCAGTAGCTACCTAACTACAGTATCTACCTAGATTCATAGATACTCTAGTTAGGTAGGTTTTCCTAGATACTCTAACACTCTTTCAAGCATTGTTCGTTTTCCCCATTCATGAGTTTCCCGTCAGTGTCAGCCCCGCTTCATACACTTACATACATTTCGTAATCACGAGTAATTATTTAGTAAAGTGCGCGGAGTTTATATGTTATACTGTATAATGTATACATTATACTTCAATTATATTATAAAATTGAATTGCTTGGCTCCTAAAAAATTGTTAATATTTATTACAGAAATAAATACCGTTTCCCAAGCAGTTAATTTTAGGTGAATCTAATATCAATGATAGATCATCAATAGAAAATCGAAGAAATACAAGTTACTACATGCCCAACTGACTACGAAGCTTATAGCAATATACGCACACACAACAATGCATGCTCAACCCCCTTGATCTTAGTGCCAAAATTAAAATGATCTTTCATTAATATTTTATATACTGTCGTACATTATTAAATATCAGTCAACAAAGAAATATGAGCCAACAGTTAAATAGAGGCATCATATTTCTCAGTGTAATCATTCACTTCTTATTCTATTTGTGAAACTGTAGTAAATACATAAAGGATTCCTCTCCACTGTATCTACCCCCTCCCCCTGTTAGTCCCCCCCCCCTCACAGTAACCGTTAGCTACCAACAAGGAAGATAAACCAAAATTATTAACGCGGGAATTAATTAAAAAGAAACACTTACATTGACAACTGATATACCAACCATTATTAATCGAAAAAATTGATAACGACCAATAGTTACTATTTGATACTTAAAATAATATTACATTATTGGACTAAATTATAATTATTATATGATTGTGTTACAATTGTTGTCACACTTTTTAGACGACTTTTCAAAAGTTTCAATAAAATATTAAAACTTAGTGTTTGGAAAAAGTATACAATTTTTTATCGTTAGATGTGTAATAAAATATAGTTTTAATTACTTACAGTGTCATTGCACACGACTTATTTTCAATGTACTAACTAATAACATTATTATATATGTATACTTTGACTGTCACAGTTTGTATTTAGTTTCATTTACCTACATCGATATTTTAAATATTGATAGTTATTTTCTTACTCACCTTTACTATTCAAATTATCTGCAACATTATTTGCACCGTTCATATTATCTAAACTTCAATTTAATATAAATAATTGTTTTTTAATATATATAAAAAATATCATAATGAATTGTTTTAATAAAAATTACTCATTGTTACAACAAATTTTTTTCATTAACTTTATATTATAAATAATAATTATTGTAGTACAGTAATAATAAAACTCTCAATATCCTGCACTGTAATAATATACCAATAATGTTAGAACTCACTGTACTTAATGTCTAGCAGCTCTAGCCAATCAGAAGGCTCGTTACAAATTGCAAAATTATTCTTAGCGTAGATCAGTTGCAGTCTGTGAGAGAGTAACATTGATACCTGAATAATGATCTACGCTTATATTACCGTAGATTACTATGTTTGAATGCGAAGTGAGAGTAATGAAAAGTGATCTACGCGTGTAGAGCACTTTACAGTCGAATCATTTGGAACTTTTGTAAAGTGATCTGGAGCTGTAGATCACTTTACACTGTTACTAGTCAGCGATGGAGAATTTTGCGTAGATCACTAATCAAAGTTACTCTTCAATTGGTACCGGACCGCAGAAGAATATTCAACAATTAATTGATAAATAAAAGTGTTACCTCACATAAATAGAAAATACATGTAAGTTGGTAGACAAGTTCAAATTTTCTTAGACAAATACCTATAAAATGATAATATAATATAAAGAAATCAGAGGTGTTTTGATCAAAATAAAGTTTAGACGCGTTAAAACTGACTACTATTATGTTATTACTATTTTTTCGTACTTGAGTATTATTATATCTATTTGGATAATCTGTAGAATCCACACCTAAATGATTTACTCCTGTACAATCTGCACCTCAATGATTTCACTCCTGTGCAATCTGCACCCCAATGATTTCATTCCTGTGCAATCTGCACCTTAATGATTTTACTCCTGCACCATCTGCACCTCAATTATTTCACTCCTGCACAATCCGCACCACAATAATTTAACTCCTGTACAATCCGCACCCCAATGATTTCAGTCCTGTACAATCCGCACCCCAAGGATTTCACTCCTGTACAATCTGCATCTCAATAATTTCACTCCTGTACAATCTGCACCCCAATGATTTCACTCTTGTACAATCTTCACCCTAATGATTTCACTCCCGTACAATCTGCACCCCCAAAATGGACTGGGGTGCAGATTCTACAGATGATCCTTATTTGGATCTGATTATGGTTTTTCCGTACCTGAGTAATGAAATTATTATTTCCTGCGTATTATTGCTATTTTTTGAACCAGATTGTTATTTAAAAAGAAATATTCATTTAAAGGATTATATTATATAAGCCCATTTTGATATCATAAGAAAGCAGTACCCTCCTTGAACCGAACGAATTTTTGGCCTACCCAACAATATTAGCTTTATTCATCACTCCGAGTCGCGATAATTTTGTTGAATGTTTACCGGTCCTCGATGATAAAAAGGTTGCCGACCACTGATATATAGTATGGGCAACAAAAATGTTTCCGCTTTTTCAAATACTTTTAAATCGTAAGCCAATGGACAAAAAAACTGTATCTTGGTCTCTTTTTCTCCGCCTCTTATTGTACTATTAAAAGGTAGAAACAATTTTGAACTGATGGACATTATTTAAGAGCAGGTAAGCAAAAATTGAGGTTGATTATTCTTGTCATTGCGTGAAGTTTATTCATAGAGAAAACTATGTGATTTTTTTAACTAAATAGAAGGCAGTGAATAAAAGGAAGCTTACACTTTTTCTTTGGAAACTATTCGGAAATTGAACAACTTCATTATCATTTAAGTATTCACTATGAATATTCGTTCTTCGCTCGTTCATTGCATGGTTAAGGGCCCCCGCACACGAGCGTTCCATCGCTGCAACGTCAATGGAAAATTAAGCCCGTTTTCAGCTTCCTTCAGATATCAGTTACTCTCGTAGGTTAATTAATTTGGTATCTGTAATATAGAAAAGTAAAGCGATCTACTATGCCAGACACTAACCTGCCAGGCATCAGAAGGTCAATGTTGAAGTCACCGTCCACAATCACGTTAAACGCTCTTAAAATAAGCACATAAACGTTGAAGCGTATGACGCATTTTCCAATATATCAAAAAACAACTATCCAATAAATTCAGATTAAATATCGTTAAATGTGTCAGTGTCCAAGTATTCGCATTGGCTATCTTCAAGTGATAGCATATCGGACACACTAATCAATAATCATAGAGCCATTCAATCATCGGTTCTATGTAGTTACTCTTTTTTTTTGTCTTGAACTTCCTTGCATAATTTTTCTGAAAAATCAGTTACTCATAGGAATGTCTCATTAGAAAAAAAACTTTAGATTCATTCCTGTCATTAATTCTCACCATTTATACTCATTGCAATCGATTACAACTTTACATGATGCAGTCAAACCTTTTATATTCTTTGAATTAGTACTTTTGTTTCGATTTGCCCAGATCTTAAGTGATTTTGCATCAATCGAGATAGTTTGCTTTTTGGTGACTTTGCTAGATTCTCATTTCTCTTGTACTGTGTTCTTTCGTTTAGTAATTTCCGCGTCTTGGGAAATGCATGCATATTCATTTAATACTCTTGTCATATCTGGCGATCGAAGACGATGAAATTAAAGAGAACGAGTACATCGGCATTACAATATCATCACTATTAATTTAGTATAGCACGTACGTAGTACATAATTCTTAATAACTATTCAGTAAATAATTGAAATATAAAATCAACTTCTTCAATTGACGTTCATTCAATATTTACTAGTAAAAATTATTACTCATTAATTTATCAATGATTTCATCTCTAAATTCACTCAATTGATGTTTTATTTCACTAATAATTTCATTCTAGGTGTTAAAATTGAACAATTTTTGCATGTGTTGCATCCTATTTATTTTCAAATTAATTCTCCCACTGAATGAATGCAGCTTTTATTTCACTCAATAACTTTCAATTAAATACAAAGTAGATAAATATATGATTTTTATTTGACTCAATGAAGCAATCAATTGCTAACAGGTAAACACCTGATTAATATTTGTAAATGTAGGTATAGGATGGGGGTTCTTTTGAAGTATTTGATAGGTGTTACTTCCACTAGATAAAGTAATATACATAGAGTGATATAAAAAAAAATAGTAGTACTAATATTTTTAATAATAATTTTAATTGAAGAAGAATATGAATTACTACATTATATAATAAAGATTTAGTTACTGCTTACATTGTATGTTATTTTTATATCAATTGTTCAATGAATTAATAATTACATATCCCTATTTTTCTTTCCTTCAGATTGGTACCATATCAATCACATGTGTTGTAATTGACATATGGATCTGATAATATGGTTTCAAAATGCAATAACCATGAGTAACTTATGTTTTATTATTCTGTTCAAGCAAATTTAATGTGTATTGCACAAATTCATAGTGTGAGGTCGCAAAATATGCCAAGATAATTAATAATATATTGAATTTGACTAGTTTCCATGTATATTAACATTATAAATCGAATTCTGCTGGTCTTCTTATTCATATTATTTCGATTGGAAAATCCAATAGATCACCAAATAAAGTGAGTTTGGTTCTTTTTTAGAATATCGGGGGGAAATTTCTATGATATTATACCGGGGTGAAAAATTAGATGATAGAACATCCCTTACATTGGACTATTAACTTACTCTTGGAAAATTGGATTTATTTACTCTTGGAAAAGTCGATATATCGATACCCAATATCTAAACGCATACATTGTTACTAAGTTCGTTGGAAGGATCATTTAAATAAATAACTTATGAGCAATTTAATTAGAATCAACGTCAATTAAGAGACAAATCCGTATATTAGGTAATCGGCGCAATATCTTATGACGCGAGAAAATTGAAAGAATGGTTACCAAATAATACAATGATCTATCAGTTTTGGGAGAAAAACTTATAATTATTTGAAGTATTTTTGTCTATTTGTAGTTTGCTATATCCGCTAGTTTGTAGTATTGAACGCTTCATGATTGTTTAATGAAATGGGAGCGGCACGCCCCTCGATACATACAATTAACAAGTTTTATGTATACCGAAATCTCAGAGACCGAATTACGCTCAAATCTCAAGTTAAATAAATGTCAAAACATATCGAAATTACTAATGTTACGTATCATAATATAACGGTTGATGAAATGAAATCCATACATTTGAAGATGTTATTAATATTAAATCTTAGATCATTCTGAATGAATGAACTGTTACTCTGATCTAAAATATTAGTAAATTTGATTCATTGTGGCCAAATGATTTTATATACATAGGGAACATCCTCCAATATCATAAATATTAATTAGTTGATAATTTTCCAATAAGTATAACTTGCTATAAAATGATTGCCTCATTGATTCAAATTGAAATCGGTACTTGAAATATATAGGTGTTATAAATAGGGAATACATGCATTGACTTATTAAATAGCATGATTTCCTTTTTATTTAAAATAAGAATATAAAATGATCATTTACTTATATAACACGATTATCGTTTCAAACAATGCTTCAAATTTTTATAGGTCATATAAATTATTATATAATCAAACAGTGTCTCGAATCTTTTTTGTCCAAATCTTCATTTTGCCAGAAACCAAATGGAAATTGCGAAAAAAACTACTAAATTATAACAGAGCAATAAGTAACTAAGATACCTACCACATTATTTTATTTAATAAAATAACAAAAGGGGAAGAATATCTTCGACGATCTCAGTCGAAACTTTAAGTGGACCGAAGCTGGAATACAATTGGAAGTTGTGTAGCGACATAACAATGCAGCTAAAATTGGTCAATGTTCTCACATTGAAGCTTTATCATGAAAATATATAGTGTGGTTATCTCCAAGGTAACAAAAAATTATTCCGGGCCTTTTCGCTGGGGTTATTAACTCGATATCCCCAGCGCTATGGAGTGAATGTCGCATTTTGACGTTCTTGCGATTTAGGGATATCCCCATATGATATTGAAGGAATAATGGTGGGATTTGAATATATTTTCCCTGGAATATTCCCTCGATATCAGTGGAAGGGTTAAGAGTACCGAAATCATAATTCCCTCGATAACCAGTGGGTAAAAATGGGAGAGTGAGGGGATATTCCCTCGATATCAAGGGGAACAAATAGGAATATTCCCTGAAATTTCCCTGGATATCAAGAATAGAGCAGGGATATAAAAAGCAGTATACCAAAATTAATATTTCCTAGCATATAGTGAATATATACGTTGTGCTTTATATGAATTAGCTTGACCCATTCCAAGCGGCAGTAGGTGAATGGAATGGGACAAAAATATAAATTGTCTATATAAAGTCACCGCTGCTATGAACTGTTTTCAATTTTAACTACACTATTTAGTTACCTAGCTATATCATGGATTCAAATAAGCGTCTATATATTGTCGGTGCCGCTGGCTGGTTATATATAGAGTTTATATATAGACCGTGCCGCTTGTTGGTTTGGTGACATAAGAGTTTTGTATTATAATTGAAGGGCAAATATACCGTATATACGAAGTTTCCTAACCCACAAAATATTGAATTTTCGAGCTTTGATACACACAGAGAAAGGATTAGTTGAATCAAATCATATTTGATTTGTTTTGACTAAATTTTATGGTTTATCTGTGCGCCTACCTACGTGGTGAGTTGCAGGTACTATTTAATATGAGTTAAATTGACGTTGGTTAAAACAACACATATGTGAGTTGATTATTTTTAATTCCCGATGGTCACAACAACTACCTGTGATAGTCAAAACTGCTCGTGATGGTTAAACCAATTATATGTAATGGTTAAAACAACTACAGAACAAGGTTACGTCAACTACTTGTGTATGTTTCTCCAATCACTCCTATGTGTTATACCAACTACTCGTGTAGGTTATACCAACTACTCGTGTAGGTTATACCAACTACTCGTGTAGGTTATACCAACTACTCGTGTAGGTTATACCAACTGCTTGTGTAGGTTATACCAACTACTCGTGTAAGTTATACCAACTACTCGTGTAGGTTATAACAACTACTCGTGTAGGTTACATTAACTACTCGTATAGGTGATATCAACTACTCATGTAGGTTATATCAACTACTCGTGTTGGTTATATCAACTACTCGTGTAGGTTATATCAACTACTCGTGTAGGTTATACCAACTACTCGTGTAGGTTATACCAACTACTCGTGTAGGTTATACTAACTACTCGAGTAGGTTATACCAACTACTCGTGTAGGTTATACCAACTACTCGTGTAGTTTACATTAACTATTATAGTGTAGGTTGAAATATCGGTCTGGTTAGCAGTAGCCAGACTTTTTCAGTCACTATATTTACTCTATTAAATTATAATCTCGAGTTAGGTCCCGGTATCAATTAGATTAGACTATTTATTTTCTAGGACCAAATCTAACATGTTCACATTTATTTTCTACTTTTGCTTCTGTGATATGCATACTATTTTAATTTTAAAAAATAATTGATCACCTAGACCTATCCTTGCTTTTTGAAATGTTTTCGATCCTATGAATTGATATATGGTTATCAGTTGTAAATTAATAGATTAGATTGAATAAGTAATCTCATCAGGTCAGTTTATAAATAAGTAGTTAGATGACATACACATACATAACTTTACGTAGTGATAAATAGGTAGGCTAGATGAATTAATTAACCAGGCTAGATTACAAAAGTTGATAAATCTTTGATATGCTGCAATTGTACTATAACTTAATGAATAATAAATTAATGATAAAGCCTTTATCTTCTAAACCATATTTTAGTGCAATTCATCTTACTCATAGGCACTGATATTGAAATATGCTAATAGAATTACCAAGGTCAAATTGAAAACGAAATATAAACATTTAAGTTTTAGATTTATTATTTAAAAGTTTAATTTGAATTCTCGTCACTTTCTTTCACGACTGTAGGTTGCCAATTCCTGAAATAAGAGATTCGTATATTAATATATATTGAATAGAAATTCACAGTATCGTTCATATACATTATCAATAACATCACCTACTCTTTTTCCTTTTGTGATGAGATAGCGACAACTTCGATATTCTTTTCATGTCTGGAATCCCTAAAAGCATATGAAAAAGTAAAAGCTAATCATATTGCAAATATATATTTAAAAATCATCAAATATTTTCAAATACTTACTTTGACCTAGCATAATTATTGTTCCTGAACCATTCAAAGGAATTGAAGAGGACTCCGATAGTTGATGACGTTGATACACTTCATCAATTCTTCATCAAGATCTGAAAGTAGATTCAGAAAATATAGAAAACCATATATTAATAAAGAAATAAAAATAATTTTTAACTGAGAATTCTTTCATACAGGTAAATTATTTATATAAAATGTTAAACTAATTATAAATCTTCAGATGCAGTATAAATTTAGCTCTAATAAATGCAATGGATTTTTCTAGCTAATCCTCATAATTTTGTTCATTATACACTCATAATGTAGACTTTAATTAAATACCAAGAAAGTATAATATATCAAAAAGCTCACCTCTGGTTGGAGTTCTCTCTGCTAAATCCCTGGACGGTGTTCTCCTCCGACTACCTCCCTGGATGGAGTTCTCCCAGTCATAGAAAACTAGGGTCAAGTAGGTAAATTGCGGCACTTTAACTAACTGCGGTCTCTTATCTCAGAAACATTAATAACCATCATGACTTCAAGGCACTCGTGAAATGAATAGAACCTATCATAAATTGAGCTTAAATTATGATGTTCAACAATTCAGTATATAGCTAAACTAATTTCAGAATGATTTTGAGACTCTCTGAATAGGGTCACAATTAGAAATTAAAGAACCGAATTTGGCTGTGTAACCCTACCTATAGGTACACCAACTAGTTTTAAAATATATAGATTATCAGACCACTTTACTCAAGATACTAGGACAAGTTCCGAAATATCGGACGGCTCCACATTTTCGGTCGCGTAAGAAAAACTATATCCGAAATTTGAAATCGCCTGATAATTTGGAACTTACCCTATTCTGAGGACAGCGCAGTAACTGCCTAGCCTATGTAGAAGGGGTGTAGGTCATAAGCCCCCCCCCCCGGTAATGAGCCTCCCCGGTCATGAGCCCCCCTAGGTCATAAGCCCCCCCGGTCAAGAGCCCCCCCGGTCATGAGCCCTCTCGGTCATGATCCCCCCTGTTTTTAAATCCTTATTTACCTATACTATTTAATCCTTATTGACACTTTTATAGTTCATTACTGAATAGACATAAAATATATGTATATCGGGGGGCGTGCCGCCCCCGAACCCCCCTGCCAGATCATTAAACAATCATGAAGTGTGCAGTGCAACAAACTAGCGGATACAACAAACTACATTAGTAACTCTCAGTTATTTCCAACTAAGTAATTCTTCATTTGTTTAACTAGGTAAATAAGGATTAAAAAACAGGGAGGGGGGCTCGTGACCGGGGGGGCTCATGACCTATGGGGGCTCATGACCGGGGGGGCTCATGACCGGGAGGGCTCTTGACCGGGGGGGCTTTTGACCGTACCCCATGTAGAAAGTATTGACACTGAAAAAAAAAACAGCTAGGTAGGTATGATGCTTAAATAAGTTAACATATAATAATTTAGGAAAATTAGTTTGGATATCAGTTTACAAACTGGAAGGCAGTAATCAAAATTTATTATTATAAAAGTTATATACTGATAATCAGCTCTTCAAATAACTACCTATATAAAGCCACCAAACTATCAATCACCAATATTTTAGAATATTTAGGGAGACATTTATCAATTTATTAATGGAATTAATTATTAATCGATCGGCAGCGATAATACTATTTAATGCATATAACGCTATTGTTTGCACTCAAACTAAAATGGTATTGAGGAGCGTTCACATTCAACACGTAACACACTTGAAACAAGATTTGAACTGAAAAGTGTTATGCGAATAATTTAGCTTTGAGGAAAGCATAAGTTGCCACTTACTCATTTGATTGAACTCACACATAAACTTAAAAAAAAAGTAGCACTAACTCTCATAGTAAGTTAATTTATACACCAGATAAATAAGATTAACAGTCTTTGTGGGTTACATTATCACACTATGTCATAGTTGTTTTAACTCACACCTAAACTTACAAAAAAGTAGCGCCAACTCTCATAGTAAGTTAATTCATACACTGCAGAATACATTGGATTAACAGTCTTTGTGGGTTACTATAACACACTATGTCATAGTTGATTTAACTCGCACCTAAACTCAAAAAAGTAGCGCCAACTCTCATAGTAAGTGAATTAATACACCATATACATTGAATTGACAATTTTTGTGAGTTACTTCAACACACTATGTCATAGTTATTTTAACATATGTTCAAACTCCCAAAATGTAACTCCAACTCTCATAGTAAGTTGATTCAATCCATAAAATGATTTGAATTAACTATGTTTGGTGACACACACGTCATAGTTGTTTTGACACACGTGAAAACATGAATATAGTCAAACCAACTCACGTAATAAATTGATTCAAAGCATAAATTGTTGACCCATTAAATATGAGTAAACTTTTTTCTCTGTGTAGGCAGAGCGGGATAATCAACATCGCTTTGCATATACACTGGAAAAGGAACAGCGCAGTTCGTTAGGTCACCTTATCGTTAAAAAAATAGTGGCGTTTAACTAACTAGCTATGGCATAACTGCTGAAATAAAAGCCTTGTTACACGGTGCAAGTTACTGTCGTGACAGTGGACAGCAGTTGTCCCACTTTTACTCGCATGTCAGTAGCTCAATGTTCATAGCATTGAATTTCCATGACAGTTATACGACTGATGTGGTCACACTGTGCGAGTAGCTGCACTACAGTAACTGGCTAGGCAAACTCGCATATTTACTCGCATCATGTAACAAGGCCTTAACTGCAAGTTAACATGACAACGATGAGCAGATACACTTCGCAATTGTACGTAAAGTTATCGTATAATTTCATTTGATAAATCTAAAAGGTACACATGCAAGAATAATATATGAAATAGATAATCAGGTCTATTTTTTCTTATAGTACATCATCAAAGTAATTTTTCCCTCTGATAGTACAACATCACAGTGACTATTTTCTCTGATAGTACATCAGCAGAGTGACTCTATTCTCTGATAGTACATAATCACAGTGACTCTTTCTTCTGATAGTGCATCATCACAGTTACTCTTTTCCCTGATAGTACATCATCACAGTGACTCTTTTCTCTGATAGTACATCATCACAGTGACTCAATCTTTCCTCTGATAGTGCATCGTCACAGTTATTCTTTTCTCTGATAATACATCATCACATTGACTCTTTTCTCTGATAGTACATCATCACAGTGACTCTTTTTTCTGATAGTACATCATTACAGTGACTCTTTTTTCTGATAGTACATCTTCATAGTGACTATTTTTCTCTGATAGTACATCATCACAGTGTCTCTTTTCTCTGATAGTACATCATCACAGTGACTCTTTTGTCTGATAGTATATCGTCACAGTGACTCTTTTCTCTGATAGTACATCATCACAGTGACTCTTTTGTCTGATAGTATATCGTCACAGTGACTCTTTTCTCTGGAAGTACATCACTCCAGTTATATATATCTTATTTACAGTAATAGTTACAAGAGTATCAACTCTATATCTTATTCACTTTCGTATTTACAGAAGTAACAACCCAATTTTTTATTTACAATGATAATTACAGGAGTACCAACCCAAAAAATTATTTACAATAACAATTACAGGGATACCAACCCAATCTTTTATTTACCTTGATAGTTACAGGAGTAGCAACCCAATCTTTCATTTAAAATGATAGTTACAGGAGTACCAACCCAATCTTATGTTTACATTGAAAGTTACAGGAGTAATAATCCAATCTTTTATTTACAATGCTATAGTTACAGGAATACCAACTCTGTCTCTTATTTACAACGATAATTATCGAAGATCCATCCCTATATATCTTCAATTTACGGTGATAGTTTCAGGGGTGCCAAGCTGGCACCCCTGAAACTAAAGAAAAGATAGGGGTTAGCACTGCCACTCTCTATCTCATCATTATGACAATAGTTACTGGGTTTATCAACCCTGTTTCTTATTTACGGGGATAGTTAGAGGAGTACCAACCCAATCTCTTATTTACGGTGATAGTTACAAAAGTACCAACCCCATCCATTATTCGTTATTTAATAGAACCAGATATAATATCACTATCATTCACCATCGTTTCAAACTGTTGATCAGTTATGCATTATAATCAATTTACATTGAGTTTAAATCTTAGTTCAGATTATGTTATTCCAAGCTTCAAGTATTTAATAGTGGATAACAGAGAGTTAGACTACCATTAATACAGTCAAAAAATAAAACCTAAACTATTAATCTGCTATTTATGCCACTCTGACTTATAATGCATTGCACTGTGACGCATTATTATGTATGTACACTGTTGATTAGACCACGCTGCTTCGATGACATCTAGGCTGCTATGTGGTGAAATAATCATTCAAGCCTCTCTGCCAGTTTTGATCCCTGATTTGTCGGTTAGGATACTCTTTATATTTGCCCTCCAATTGATATAGTTGAGCTAGAGATATAGAACAGTGATCATTTTTCAGTTACATATATTGAATTAAAGTTACTTTTATTCGTATATGTATGGACAAATACATGAAATTAAATGATTAATAGAATATTTAAAAATAGTTTATCCTTCATTTCATTTCTACTGTGCTTTTCGAGTATTTTTTTCAATGTTGGATTTACAATTTCATGTACTTCTATTGTACTATTAACAGGTGAAAACATTTTTGAGCTGATGGACATAGTCTGAGAACAGGTAAGCTGAAATTGAGGGTGATTATTTCTGTCAATTGCGCGAAGGTAATTATGAAAAAAAAATAATACACGGTGGAAAAAAAATTAAACTCTTTTTCAAACTAGTTTATTTATAAACTATCAAACCTAGAAATTTTATAAAAATACAGTTTTATTCTCTTACTTTTTTTGCATCATCTTGATAATCTGTTAAGAGTTACGACAAAAATTAAACATCCTGAAGCGAATTAAAAAAAGGAACATAAAAATGGATTGCGCGAGAGGACCAAATATACGAAAAAAATCATAAAAGGTATAATTCATTTTAAATGCATGTAAAAAAATTATTTCTACTTTTTACTGTAACAAATAAGAGAAAATCATAAAAATTGTTACCTTTTAAAGTTGGTTTTTGAGATAAACTTGTTATTTTATAAAATTATATCGCCGTTAATTTTTATCTCCTATTCTAAACCTTCAAAATGCAGCTTTCAAAAGAACAAAGAGTTTTTGTTGTGTCAATGCTTTTATACACCACACTGAAAGAAAAGTGTACTTAACCGAACCTATATATAGTTTCATACAAACCACAATGTTGGTCGTTTTTAAACCATACCACAGCTGTGGTTTGAATCAAACATCATGAATTTATAATGTAATTTTACCTACATGCATGTACTTTATCTTACCTACATCTATCACCATTCTAACTACAGCTGAATGTCTATTTTACCTACATTCAAGCAATTCAAACCACAGCTGTGGTTAAACATTACCTACATGCTTATTAATTAAACTACAGCTGGTTGTCTATTTTACCAACATGCATGCAATTCAAACCTCATGTAAAAGAATATTTAACTGATAAACTAATCCTTCAAACTACAGTCGCTAAGCAATTTTACCTACATGCATTTTATTTTAGCCACGTGGATAATGTTTACTTTAGCTACACTCAATCACAAAATACTGTAGTAATCAAATTCATAAGAATTAATATATAATACAGCATGAAGATTAACTATTAAATATAGAGTGATAATACTTCTGTTAAGTTTGTTAAAATAGATACAATATAAATAATTAAATTGGATATTTAGCAAATCTTTCCATATTTAACAAATCATTGTAATAAAACTCAAAATTAATTTATTACATTTAATATAAAATGAACAATTTGGTAAACATTAGTAAGTAGAAAATTATAATCGTTTCTCAGAAGCTATAAAAATTGAAGAAGTTACCAATTTATGTATTATTAAACATGAATAAAATATTCAAGAAATATAACAATTCTATTAACTCATTTAATAGATTACTAAATTTGAGATCACACCATCAAAGGAGAAACTGCAACTAGATTATAACTCGAGGATTAAAGTAGAAGTTATATATAGTTATGTTTAAAAAGGCCCAAATAAAGCTTCCTTATAGCTCCAAGATTTAAATACCCAAACAAATAAAAAGTCATTAAGTAATTCATGAACTGAATTGTTCACAGCTAGCTATTTCTCAAAGCGACTCACCAAATCAGTGACGCATGGAGCTTTCATAACATAACATTGAAAGAATATCGTACAATGATGCTCACAGTAAAGTAAAAAATGTTGCAATATTGCAAATTCAAAACTTGGAATAGTTTAAAATGCTATATCAATCGCCTTCAAAAAGTGTGGGCACCCAAAACATAATGTCATCAGAGGATACTTTATCAACTTCAGAAGACTTTGAAGATGGGTGGCTGGAATGAGACTAAGAAGGAAGATTACTTCTCTAGCCAAGCTATCCTCTTCAATAGTTAGCCATATGACTGAAAAGAAAATTACAAAGCATCGATTAATGAAGATCTTCCCATTCATAGTTAGCTAGAAGTCAAATAAATAGGTAAAACTTACAGAAACTTACCTCTAAAAGTTAACACCAACATCAGCAGTAGTGGGCCTCAATATCTTGTTGTTGTGATGTTAACAAAAGTAGGCAAGCCACCCCAAAAGTCTTCATTATAATGTCACTGGTGTCTGCAAAAAATATGGAATTAGGAAATTGTTGAGAATAGTTAGTACAATTGAGAGATTAAGGCTAATTACTGACTAGCTATGTAGCAATGATTAGCAAAAAAATAAAATTCACAATGAATATAATGATAATTGACTTAATTGTTAAAATAATCATCCGCAAGAGATATAAACAGTCTTAGATTAGGTAACAGCAAGAAAATATTTCCTTTATCCAATAGACTTCTCTAAATTAGAATTAAATATGGTAGATTTGAAAGCAGAGAATGAATATAATTGAATGAGAAAAATAATCAATTAGCTATCATGCAGCTATTGATGACAACATATAATTAAATGTAAAGAAGTAGTACTAGCTACTGAATTTCAATCACTTTGTAGCTACTGTTACCAAAAATTCATATCATATTTCTCTGAAAAAGAGCCATATGAAAGTCATGGTATCTATAAAAAGTTAAAATTCTATAGAAGCAGTGGGAGATTCTGAAATTTAGGTTGATTTCAGAGAGCATTTCAGTCCCAATTAATTAAATTTTTACCAAGAGCCAGAAAGTAACTATCTCAAATCAAATCTGCTGAATATTAATTTTTTAAATATTTTCTGTGCAAAAAATACTTATTTTCTTCAATTTAAATTTATTTTGTTGAAAACAGAATGCAAAATAGAGAATTTTAGAACAATTTACCAGTTTCAGTAGTCTGGTGTTTAAATTAAAATATTTGATAGTAAAGAATACACTATTTAAAAATCTATTTTACTTTGGCATCAGTCTGTATTTTAATATTATCTGTGCAAACAGTTATTGATTTCTTCTCTTATATACATGTATTTTTCTTAGAAGAGAAGGTAAACATAGAGGATTTCTTGGAAAGCACTTTACCAGTTTCTGCAATCTGGCCAGGGCAGAGAGTCAGAAATTAAGAGTGACACTGTGGCAGACAGTCTGACAGAGACTTCAAAAAGTTTACACCAATATATTATATTGTAATTAGGATTATATTACATACAAGCACCCTAGAAGTAGAGGCTAGAGTAAACTAAAGATTATAGTCAGCTGCCTAAAGGCTATGCTGCAAGGTATTGGAGATTCTGCCTTGGACCTTTTCCAATTATAAATAGGTAGGCTGATTTTCTATTTTTCAGAATGAATTGATCACAGAAAACTATTCTAGCCTATTTCATGTTCTGATATAAATTGCTATTTCTATAAAATTCAAGCACTGGACATAGCTGAAATTAAATTAAGGTTACTACCAAATTACACACCTACCTTCTTTGATATTTCACTGAAACTGACGCGCCACTCCAGTTTCCCGCCTGATTTACATTAAGTTTACATACATGTGATTAATAATTTCATAGTAATACTCTAACTACATAAACTACGGTTATATATACTGACAAAGGAAAATGATTTACCCACATGCAAGTTTAATTTTGATTTGTATTGTAGGTAAGGTGAACTGACATAGATGATGCGTATTGCTAACCACAGAAATATAAAATTTTACCTACATTTTGTGAGTTTATACTGACTAGAGAATTAAACTACATGCTGTAGTTCATCTACACCTAGCACATAACAAGAATTAACTATTTTAGCGTATAATCAACCCACAATGAGTTAAACTACAGTGTGTTGTTTGATGACCAAAAATTATTTCTCTCAATGCAGTAGCTTTACACAGGCTCAACCTCATTCTGAACAACACTTTCTGTAAAGAATTCATCAACTATAAAACCATATTGACTTATGTGTAAATTAAACGACTTGTGATAAAAATGCTTGTGTGAAACTGGTGTTAACCATGCAATGAACAAGCGAAGAACGATCGAATATTCATAGTAAAAACTTAAATGAGATTAAAATGTTCGGAAGTTGTTCAATTTCCAAATATTTCCAAGGAAGAAGTGTAAGCACCCTGTATTATAATGTCTTAACATTATAATATTTTTTCCTTTTTTCTACTACCTTTTAGTAAATAAAATCACAGAGTTAGCTCTAGGAATAACCTTCTCGCAATGACCAAATTAATCATCCTCTCTTTTTGCTGACCTGTTCTTAAACTATGTCCATCAGTTCAAAAATGTTTTTTCCTGTTAATAGTTCAATAAGAGGCAGAGAGAAAGAGTCAGAGATAAAGTTTTTTCGTCCATTGGCTAACTATTTACAAGTATTTGAAAAATCGGAAACATATTTGTGGCCCATACTGTATATAGACGCTCCGCTAAATGGGACTAATTTTCGGAGCGTCTTTATATAATTATGCCGCTTGAAATGGGTTAATGATACATATTATTATATACAAATTAAATGGAAAGAAGTGTAAAAGGAAATAAAGTGATGTTTCCGAGACTCGAGCTCGCAACTTGTAGTCTTCAGTTTAAGTCGCTATCCACTCAACCATCATGGATATAGTAGAAGTAGGATTTTTAATGAATTTTAAGCAATATGATACCTCAAGTGCATCTTTAAGTTATCATCATCGATCGATATAGTTTTATATTTCATAGATTATTACTTTTTTCTTATATAATCGTTTCTTTTATAAATTTCGCTGGATCAACTATTTTTTAACTAATTCCTGGAATATTCCATCGATATCGTTAGGGGATGAACAAATTTTCACTAATTCCTGGGATATTCCCTCTATATCGTTAGGGAATCACCTTATTTTCACCAATTAATGGAATATCTTAATGTTACCTGGGTTATGATGTATATTTGTTTTTTATTGAATTTCAGTTTTTGTTCATTACGACAAGTCATTTCATGGTATAATGTATTGCCTTTAGCATTTTGAAAGAATTTTCATGTATTAATTTTGCATTTATATTCAGTTTCAAATAACATTCTGTTTGGGTATTAACAGTTCACCAGAAAGTGAATTACAATCAGTTCGGGCATTCATTCACCTCAAATTGAAATCATAAAACTTCATGGATCCGAAGAATTTGAAAGCGATTGAACGAAAAGAGAATTGAATAAACGGATAATTGATTAATCGAATAAAGAAATTCAAAATTCAGGGGTTTCGTCATATCAATGGATATAGAAAAATTATAATTATTTTTAACCAAACATTTGTTGTTGTTTTCTATTCTAATTTATACAATAATTATCGTGAAGAAATATAATTACAAGAGAAGAAATGCTTAAAAAGAACAGTATGCATATTACGTAATATTGCGTATTTAATTGACATGTTCAATGTAACATTATTATAATAATCTATATAATTCTTCGATACCATTACTTTATTAACCTAGCCCTTTCAAATTTGCTCAGTGACCTAACGACTGGCACTAAAATTGATTTAAAATCGTTGAAAAATTAATTTTCAACTTTTTCACTTCATATAAACCTCCATTTGATATTTACACATTCATTGGTAAACGCCAGAGCATAATTATTTATTTGAAATAAAATTAAGCAGCAGAGATAAGAAACACATTTTTCTTTGGTTTTATAATTATTTGTTCAAAAGCCATTTTCACCACCCATCAATAAAATCTTTAAAACATTCACAAAAATGAATACAACTTAATGCATATTCAATTGTGAATAGAAAAGGGTTCAACATTGGAAAATATACCAGAAAGAAAGATGCAATTCTAATAGTTTTTGAATATACTAATTTAAATTTGTTTTCTGTTTCATAATATGAATATCTTGTCATCTATAACCTTTTTTGTATAATCGTATTTATATATGTTGAAAAGTGAGAGCTTTCAAATCGGTTTGAAAAATTAAAATTACTAATATTTTTTTCATGAAAACTGGCCGCCTGGACCCAGTCCCTATTTACTTGTGTTAATAAGGCTCACGTTATTCGGAAAGTGGAAGTTTGCATTTCTCCTTAAATGCCATTGAGAAATTTCTTAACATCTATATTAATGCCCACTTTCCAAGTACTTTTTGTATCTCTTGATATAATCAGCAGTGCATTTAGATTCCCTATAATCCATCACATTATTCTCATATCAAACAAATATATACATAATTTGACATTTTAATTCGTTACTTATTATTTTGTGATATAAATAAGGAACTGATGGATAATTTGTTTTTTACTCTGATATAGTCATCTGCAAGTTAATATGATGAGTTAGTTGTTCTACGTTACTAATTAATTTCCATCAGCAGATTCACTTCAGTCATTTCTCCAAAATTAATAGTATTGCTTATACAAGTACATGAAATGGAACTCAAGAAAGAAATTATTAATATGTTCGAATTCAGACTAATTGCAGTTTGGCTCAATATTCATATTCTGTTTGAAGAGACTTTTTATCTTGGTAACAGGACTGGAAGTGCATGAACTGGAATTAATTTCCGTGATTTTGTTGGCAGTTTATCCAATTCTAATCGAATGAACGTGAGTACAATTAGCTAGGGCATTTGCTCTGATAAACGATATGCTGAATACAGGTTATGAATGTAATTTTTGAATTTACAGTGTGAATCAAAATAGTTTGCATCTATCATTTTTCGAAATCTGGAGCAATTTATAACAGTAAACTGAAATTTGTTTTACTTAAATAGGTGATACAGATTATATAATCAATTTCTGACTATTGAAATGTGTATACAAGGGTACCCGTCTACTTTAAAATTAAAATCAGCGATTCCATGTGGGTGAAAAGTGTTTGCAGCGACTTCAAGTTCTGCGAAATTGACGAAAGGAAAGATGCTTACACAAAGTGAAAAATTATCATATTATCACCCTACTTAACAATAATAAAAGTAAAGTAGAAAATAGCAAAATCGTCAAACGTGATCACCGTACGGGCAAGAAACTTGCCGTTGAAGATGAATTGGAGAGGAAAAAGCATGATGGCGGAAGACCAATGGTGAGTAGATGTAAAATTTTAAGAAATATTAAGAGATCTTTATCAAATAATCGTAACGGATCCTACAAGGAAATTTTAGATCAAGCTGGAGTTACCAACGAGTCTAAAAATGCCCGAAATCGAATCCTGAAAATGATGGAAAATCAAAATAAACCGACAGTATGCCTCCTCTGAGCTAACTCGATGGACAGAAAAGGCTCTCATGAGCAACAAAATATTTCAAAACTGATTTCTGAACTGTAATTTGGGGGATCCTGAAAATTGATCGAAAGCAATTTACTGAAAACCATTTATCGAAAGCAATTGATCGAATGGAAAGTAGGTTGAATTGAAAATTGATCGAATCAAAATTGATCGGAAATGATAATTGATCGATTTAGCAACACTAACTGACGATGATAACTAAAACCATGCATTAGCAGAGAAACTTACTTGCAATATATTACAGCTAGTAGATCATGTTACCATGATTTATATATAATAGTAATTTATATAATATGTAATAATAATTTATATATAACATTTCCTCAATCAACTGTTTAGCTTTAACAGATAATTATTATATATTTTGAAAAATATCATAATTTGGAGAACTTTGATTTTTCTTATTTCTAGAATCTAGATAGTTCTAGATCACTTGTGAAATGAAAGTTAAATCATTATTTAATTACATTAGTGTAGGTCTAACGTCTATTTCGGAACCAAAAGCCATATCACTGACGTCAAAAGGGAATTGAATACAAGGGACAGGAAGAAGTTGTCATAAAGGAAATTGGCTCTAAGAACAAAGTCACTTAACACCGTCAGTGACAATGCTCATGGATGCAGAGAAGCTACTTCGTGAATGCCGTGTCATTTACCAAGGAATCGAACGAAAAGGGGCACAAGCACTGGTTGCTGTACTCACAGACGTAAGAGGAAAATGAAGAGGTGATAGTGAATGAAGCCTCTAAACCTATCTAACATAAAATATAAGACTTTGTACAGCAAAACCTCCTAATAGACCTGCCTCCTAGTAGATAAACCTCCTATTAGACCAAGAAAATGTTGTCTTTGGTCCTCTTGTAGTTTGAAAGGTCATTGACTTCTCGTCTTTTTTAGTTGGAAGAAACACAATTTACAGGAGCCTCAAAAACATGAAATAATAAAGTGAAGTGTCAATTTTTTTATAGTGGATAAATATTCAATGCCCAAATGATATCGAGGGAATAAAGATGCGATTTAAATATATCATCCCTGGAATATTACCTCAATTACAAGGGAATAGCAAGGAATACCGAAACTATTATTCCCTCGATAACAAGGGAATAAAATTGGGATAGTGAAGGGATATTCCCTCAATATCGAGGGATCAAATGGGAATATTCCCTGAATATTCCCTGGATATCTAGAATTGAGGAAGGATATAAAAAAAAAGAATACAAAGAATTAATATATCCTAGCATATACTGCATTTGTACGTGTACGTTTGATTTTACATGAATTAGTTGAATGATACATATTGTTATATACAAATTAAATGGAAAGAAAATGGAGAAAGAAATGAAGTGATGTTTCAGGGTCTCGAACCAGCACCTTGATGACTTCTGCTTGCGACGCTAACCACTCGGCCATCCTGGACACAGTAGAAGTAGGATATTAAAGGAAGTTTATACAATATGATAGCTCAAGTGCATCTTAAAGTTATCATCTATAAATAAAGTTTCATTATTCATAGATTATTTTTTCTTTTCTTTTATTGTCGTTTCTTCTATAATTTTTAGGGGATCAACTATTTTTCACTCTTTTTTCACAATTCCCTCGATATTGTTAGGGAATCAACTATTTTTCACTAATTCCTGGAATATTCCTTCGATATCCTTAGGAGATCAACAAATTTTCAGTAATTTTTGGAATATTCCTTCGATATCGATAGGGAATCGACTAATTTTCACTAATTCCTAGAATATTCCCTCGATATCGGAAGGGGATCAACTAGTTTTCGTTAATTTCTGGAATATTCTCTCGCTATCGTTTGGGATCACCTAATTATCACTAATTCCTGGAATATTTCCTCGATATCGTTAGAGGTTCAACTAATTTCACTAATTCCTGGAATATTCCCTCGATATCGTTAGGGATCAACTAATTTTCACTAATTCCTGGAATATGCCCTCAATTTTGTTAGTAAATCAACTAATTTTCACTAATTCCTGGAATATACTCTCGATATCATTAATGGATCAACTCATTCTCACTAATAATTGGAATATTCCCTCGATATCATTTTACGATAGCGGATAACGAGGGAATATATAAATATCGAGGGTATATTTCGGGATTATCTCAAAGTTACCTGGGAAATTTGATATAAAGGCAAAGTTTTTATATTTTACCTTTAAATTACCTGTAATACCGTAATAAATTCCATAAATGCCATAAAGATGAAAATGTCATAGAAAGGGCCATCTTATTTTTCGAAATAAGATTTATTTTCAGACTGGTCGTTCTGAAATTTATACAGTACATGTAACTATGCTATGCAAAAGAAACACATTTTATTCGTGTAACTTTTTCGATTTCGTATTTCGTTTTTGAATAAAATGTAGTTTTTCATACTTTTCATATTTTTCATATTTTAAAAGTCGATTAGTGTATGAGCGTATATGCTCAAATGAAAACGAAGACAGTTTTAGAATCCTTGAAGCATTTAAAGCAAATATTTTCAAGGATTTTTTTGAAATTTCCATCTGGTTTTCCTTTTGTGAGCATTTCTGATGATTAACTGAAATTAAAAAAAAAAAGAATTTTCTATTTTAAACTACGATAAAAAGAGAACGAGTATGAAATCTGATAAATCCTTTCATGTATTTGTTATGAGTGTTCCAATGATTCCAAAACTGTCCATAGTTCACTTGTAGCGTGAAAATTGACATTTCACTTTATTATTCCATGTTTTTGAGTCTCCTTTAAATTGTTCACTTTTCAAATAAAAAACGAGAAGAAAATGAGTTTTCACGCTACACGAAAATCAAAGACAGTTTTAGAAGCCTTGGAACATTCCTAAAAAAATTTTAAGGTTAATTGGAATTTTTTCTTCGTTCTCTCTTTATAGCAGTTCAAAATCTAAAATTTTGGATTTTTTTTTTCGAAAATTTTATTTAGTCATCAAAAAATGCTTCTAAAAGAAAAACCATATGGAAATTTGAAAGACCTCTCTGGATATTTATTTTAAATGTTCCATGGACTCCAAAACTGTCTTTGTTTTAATTCTAGCATATACACTCATCAACTTATATTTTTTTTAATTTTTGTAAAAAAAATCTAAAATTGGAAAACTATATTTTTTCCGAAATCGAAAAAAATAACACAAATAAAATATGTTTCTTGTACAAAGTTACATGATCTGAAAAAAATTCAGAACGATAGGTCCAAAAATAAAATAGGTTGAAAATCATGAATTATCGATGGGTTATATGTACTGTACTGTATAATTTAGATATACACCCCTTGAATGATACGTTTCTCCAATTTGAAGCCAGCAGGACTACATGTAACTAAATTAACTTCAAATTGCTTCAATTGATATTCATCATCATAATCTCTCCATTTGATTCACATAATTGAATATAAATGTACAAATTAAGATTCAAAGTAAAATTCATTATTGAACGGATATCTCGAATCAATTAGTCGCCCTTATGTCAGCTCAGTGTTTAAATTAATTGATTGGCTTTGGTGTAAATCAACTTTGTTGATGACGTTTCAATTTTTTAATTTGATTTGCTATTGGTACTGATTTTTCGTAATTTGTAGGTACAGATTTTGGCTAATAAGTTGACCCTATGAGATGTGAATGGAGGTAAGATTGGCATCTATAGAACCGCTAATGAAGTTAGTACAGCAATGATTGGTCATTCCTTGGTTAAGAATATAGGAATTTGCACAAAATGGGATAAATTAGATTTCTTTTATATCAATTAATACGCTGTACTGAGGAGCCGAAGGCCATATCCCTGATGAATTTTTTAAATAAAAAGGACTCAAAAGCAGTCTAATAGA
The DNA here is from genome assembly GCA_947561585.1 of Caprella mutica. Lineage (NCBI taxonomy): Eukaryota > Metazoa > Arthropoda > Malacostraca > Amphipoda > Caprellidae > Caprella > Caprella mutica. The sequence goes on along the minus strand of CANNZV010001309.1, from coordinate 37,480 downwards.
AAGAGTATGAACTCTTTTATAACACAATTAAATTAGAAAATAGTGTTAGAAAAAAAAAAATTAGCCAATTTCAAGAATAACTAATGAATAATCAAATCAATCTGATTTATTTTAGTCTTTTGTAAACTTTTATACTAAATTTGGTATATAAATTGTTCATATAAATTTTTCATATAATCATTGGAAACTCATGATTAATACTAAACTGCTGACTCTGAATTATTCTGAAATTAATATCCAAGATAAGGAATTGTTTTCCCAATTCTTTATATTTAACCTTGGAAAGACCAGCGGGGCCTTAAAGGCCTAGTCTGAATTAATATATTGACTCATAAATTGAATACTAATTGACTTCAAGTTGTTGAAATTTCGTGGCATTCATTGTCTATGTTATCAGTGAAAATAATGCGAAAAAAATTGTTTCATTTTGTTTTATACTTTTGGTTGTAACTATTCATGCATTCCTTGAATACAGTAGTTACGTTCACATTAGTACATCTCTCTGTAGTGTATGCGTGTGTGTGTTTATCAGCGCGCTAATTAGAGGAGGGGTGCCGTCAGCCAACTAGCTTAGTGTTCGCAAAAGGATTATATGAATGTAATAACAATACTCTATAAATTATCGTGTATTATCAAAAATTAATTTCATGTATCTGCTAGAATTTTTTTACTCAATATATTTTTACTCAATATTATTTAAAATATAAGAGAATCAATGAAAAAGGGCATCAATCTGTCCAACCGTGAATCTACCGTACCTGAAAGTAGCGTGAAGGATAGGGTTAAATATGTCTTAAACTAGAAAAATCTCTGATTTACAGCAACCCGACTGAATGTTATTTGTAAAAAGTTGTATTTTCTACTCGATATAGAGCTTCATCATTAATATGTCGTAGTTCCAGAATTATCCGCTGATTGACAGTGAATCATGCATTCCTCTGATAGTTCATCATCACAGTGACTTTTTTATATAGTGTATCATCACTGTGATTTTTTCTCTGATAGTACATCAGCATAGTGACTCTTGCCATTGAAATTATATCATTCTAATCATATTTCTCAATTACTGTAATAGTTAAAGGAGTACAATCCTTTGATCTATCACATACAGTGATAATCACTAGAGCACCAGACATATCTGTACTTTTGGTGAGAGTTAAGAGATTTCTAAAATTTTCTTATATTTCATGTAACAGTAGTACCAACCAAATCTATATTTTACGATGATAGTGACACGACTACCAATCCTATATCATATTTGTTGATTAATATTAACAGATATACTATTGCTAACATCGTTTGAAACTATTGACCAGAAATGAACTATATTCAATCTCCATTTAGCTTAAATCTGAGTAAAGATCATTTTATTTACAGCTTCATATATCACTATCAATTACATATCCAAGAAATGAAACAGAAAGCATTAATATGCTATATCAACCACTCTCTTTTACGTGATTAGGCACCTCGAAGACAACTTGTATGTGGTGCTATGATGTGGAATTATTCTTTATGCGACTCTTCCAGATTGTACCCTAGAGTAGTGAGTTAGGACACTGTATAATGTTTATTTGTCATTCAATTATTTCTAAGTTTCAAGATGGAGCTTAGATAATTTGCATATTTAATGCAGCATAAAATCGGCTTCTGGAGAGGAACATAAATTGAAAAGCTCTAGAGCTTCTATATTATCAAATCACGATTGGAAATATAACCACAAACCATATACTCCGCATGAATTGATATATCCAACTTAAAATTCACTGATGGAAAATGAAATATAATTTCAAAAGCTTGAGTTGAAACTTCTGAGATATTTTATATTAATTTTGTGAACAAGGTTATCTATAGACTATAGATTTAATATATTTTTTAAACTGAATATTTTAACAATAACTTCATAAATACGATGTGTTCTCTCAATTAAGTATTTTGATGAATTATTGTGACTGTTAGCTGCAACCTTATAATGGTTGTAATTCATTCTGATAAATGAGATCTGAATGGAGGAGTAGATTCAATGAAATAAGGTGATATGTTTTGGTTCTTTAGGTCACAAGTTTAAACTGGAAAGATATAAAACACATTCTAGAAAAATAATGCATTAACGAATTATTAATTTTAGAAATAACAAATATGTTGGTAGTTAAAACCCTTTCTCTCATGAATTTTACAAACTGATAAAAAAAATTATTTGTAGGATAAAATAAACTCATTGTGGTCTATAAAACATGTTTAATCCAAAACGTATCAAATTTTTTACATATTCAATGGAATATGAAGTGTTGCTCAGGAGCAACATTATGAAATAGGGGGTTCATATTTGGGAAGATTTATGAATTTATTGAGAATGAGAAGAAAGTCTATTTGAAATGAAATTCTACGAAGCAGTTGCGGTCTTTCAAGAAACATAAGCTCATTTTACATTTGCTACACTTAACAAAATTTAATGTATATCCCTTTGGACACAAACGGCATCGCTGTTTGTTTTCCATAAATTCTGGAAAGTGAGAAACGCAATCATAGCGAAAGTTATCCAATGGGATTGGGAATGCGACTGTAGTTTTTGATCTCTTTGGAGGGTTAGGAACAGAATCAGAAAGGCGTCCTCTTCGAACATAACACACTGTAGGCATTTTTCCACACAGTGTAAGATCATTAGCGATACTAGTTTGGAAGTCAAGAAGAGACATGAACTTTCTTTCTTCTCCTGGGTGCAGCAATTCTACATGTCGCCTGTACATCAGCCATCCATTTGTTACAGCAAGTTTGATCAAATAGTGGAAGATTGACATGTACCACTTATTGCTCTTGAGTTTAATTCTGTACAGGGATAGAAGCATTTCACACAAGTCAACTCCACCCATAAATTTATTGTACTGGTAAACCATTTCCGGGCAGTCAATGTCAATATGGCGATTATCTTTCCAAGACCATCTCCTTATGGTGTTCCCTGGTTTTTGATCAACAAAAGTTGATGCCAATTGAACAGTGGCATTGTCCTGCCACCTAATTACGGTGATGTTGCTAGAGGCATCAACCCTCCAATCATAGGACCCTTTGCCCTTAGATTTCAGTGTTTTCTCATATTCCATTATCTTTTGAGCTCCGTGCATTCTATTCGGCCTTATTGTTCCAAGTGCTAATATTCCCTCTCTTCGAAGCTGTTCCAACAATGGCAAAGATGTGAAGAAATTGTCAAAGAATACCTTGAAGTTCTGATCCTTTGGAATGAAATTGCTAAGCCTCATTACTAGGTCACCAGTCATACCAAGAGAAGATGGTTTCTTTTTAGGATCTTTACCAGTGTAAATTTCAAAATTGTACACCATGCCTGATGCACCACACCGAGTAAATACTTTGTAGCCCCACTTATGTGGCTTCTTTGGGTTGTATTGTTTCAAGGATGATTTTGACTTCGCAGGAATGATTTGTTCATCTACAGAATGATATTCTTCCGGCTCCAAGCTCCTACATTTACTCAGAATTGATTCAATGATTGGCCTTATTTTGAAGAGTTTGTCATAATCTGTTGAATTCCTGTGTGGAATATTCGTGTTATCATTGAAGTGAAGAAATCTTTTCGAATTTTCGAACCTATTTACACCTCCTTTCAAGGCCCTGGTAATCTGAGGAAGATTAGTAGCAGGCCTCCAGTACATTCTATATTGCGGGTTGGGATATATTCCCAAATACAAAAGGACACCAACAAGTTGTTCCATCTCATTTTTATCAGTAGGTTCAAATTTGACTTTTAGTCCTTTTGACACGGATTCTTGAGTGTAAAACAAATGATAACCGAAAAGGTTATCATCAAAGAACCTTTTGAAATATTCAATTGGAGACAAAGTGTTTTCAACTTCAGAAAACTTCTGTCCTCCAAATGTAGTGAGAACAATGGCAGGGTCTCGTTTCCTCCATCGAGCAGGTTCCGATACATTACTGTATGGCGCAGTTAATTCTTGAGCTTCACATGCAGTAGAAGTCGAAGGATCTTCCATGATAATGGGATGAGAATCATGACCAGATGGAGATACGTATGTTGGGTCATCGGTGTCATCATCATAATCATCCTATTGATCAGGGAGATCATTCATTTCTACTGTCTGTGAGATCCCATTTCCTCTGTTGCGCAACTGAATCTGGAACCAAAGAATTATGTTAGGAATAAGTCAGATAGCCATTAGATATTGGTGATATATGTAAGATACTAAGATATAGGGTCTATAGGCTATCAATATTGGTAACAGAAGATACAAATAATAATCAATCATTGATTTACTGGACAGTTTTCATGATTCTACAGAATAGCTTATTTATCTCAAAAATATGACAAAGAAATATAATAAATAATTACTCTATGCCTCTGAACTTCATCCTCTTTATCATCATTCTCATCTTCAGACTGCTCATTGTCTGGTAGCCCTTCAAATGTTCTCTTCTCCATCACTATTCCTTCATTCAAATTGATACGTATTCTTGTGGAAGAATTCCCATAAAATGAAGAAACGTTCATTCTGTACAAAAAAGAATCATATGTAAGAAATACAATCATTCTACTATGCAATTGTAGAGCACATTACATGTATGGCAATCTAATTGATAAAAACACATTCATGTCTATATCTATTCCTTGCATTCATGATGTTGCTCTCAGGCAACACTTGGAAAAAGATTCCGTATTACCGGGAATATTCAGAAGAAACTGCAAATACCTACTCAATTATCTTATATAGGTTATAAATGAAGATGTAATTGCAAAAAACTAATTTATATTTGGTATCTAATATACTTATAATACAATAGAAAATAAGCGAAACATACCTGATAGAAATGCCGATATATACTTGCGGAGACAACACAACACCAACCTCACCCGTGTCTATCTAGAGCGCTACTAACCGCCATTTGGACCTCTTTCACATAGCAACACAAGCAGAATTATCATATTGTCGTCTATAATTTCGCTAGGGCTATAGTTTAGAAGTGTTGCTCCTGAGCAACGTTATGAGAGAAAGGGTTAATCAACCGGATTATAAATTCACGTAACTTTATATAGTTTTGTAAACTCCTCCCCGTAATCATATTATATTTTATACATATTTGATTATTATTCAGTAATTTTTAATTCAATTATGGCTCTCCAGTGTCCATACAGATTGAAATTATTAATAACTCATACTAAAATATCATATCTTATTAATAATAATAAATAATGTTTATAAGAAATGTAATTTCTGATAATAAATGTTATGCATGATCGTATTTTCCTTCTAACGATTTAATATTACATCGAGTTACTGGATAATATATTATAAACTGAAATACCTGCAAGTAGTTCTACAACCATCAGATTAATTACCAAACGTTATTGTTATCTCATACATAAAACATTCCTCCCTTCAAAGATTGTCATTCAGTATGAAAATGTATTTCAATATTTAAACCATTGAATAAACGTCCTTTGTTCTGCTTTTCTATTCACGAAATTGAGCGTTTGCTTTGGCACAGTGAATCACTTTCCCTAAATCAACATCTGTACTTGTTTGAGAGGATCAGGATTAATCTCTTCCCTCCTATGGACAACTTTAATATGAAGCAAACTAACTGTAGGTCTTATATTCGGTGTATACTGTGGATTTTTTTCTTACGAAGTAGAGTGCCCAATGAATAGTTTCAATATCTAAATCAAATTTCATTTTATTCAGTTGAGTATTACCGGACAAAGGGAAATAATTATTATATAAATTGAACTGTTATCAATGTCTATTAAAATTATTTATTCATTTTTTTAGGGCACGAGAGCACTAGTAGTAAACAATTAAATTATTTTCAATAAATTGAGTCAACAGTAGTGACAATTAATATTTTATTTAAATCTAAAAAAATATCCAAATAATTGCATTAATATATGTTATGAAATAGATTTAAACAACTTACAGTTTTTCAGGGAACAGAGATTCACAAAGTGATAGACACACCAAGTTTCGATCTACGAGAATCAAATACTTTTATTAGCAAAAGTGGTCTTCGTCGAATATTATATCTATTTGATTGAAAATGATTAATTATATTATTGGCGGAAGGTTGGTGCGATGTATATTCACGTTCTATTTTATTTTCCAGGGTCTAGGACATTTCGTCCACGGACATCTTGTCCATGTACATTTCGTCCAACGGACATTTCGTCCAACGGACATTTCGTCCAGGGACAATTCGTCCACGAATTGCTTTATTTTGTATTTGAAAGTGTGCATGGGTTATATTTCATATTATTTTTCACTATTACATTAGTAACCAGGTGTAACTATATAATATTATTATAATTATTTAAGCTAAACCATTTCATAGGAACACATAAATAATGTTTATCTATCGATTGCAGTTATGAACTTTGATAATATTCAAAACGGGTTGACTGTATCATTATGTTATTTACCTTTAATATTTTGCACTAATTAATAAGTTACGAGTATCCAAAATATGAAATAACTGGGTAGTAATAAGACTAAATCTTGAAACGTAAGGAAGAGAATAAAATGATTTTAATCGAAAGAGAATAATAATTATTTTATATGGTTTTATTATGAATCTGAAAAAAAATGAACAATCCGATAACACAGATGTTTTGACGTTTATATAATTAAACGTAACACTAAAATGCACCAATATTTAGCTAATTCTTTTAAATCATATTTAAATTTCAATCACTTGTTTTGTAGTATATACATGTTTGTATTTTGCGCAGTCTCTGTTGAAAAATTGTCAATATAAAAACTAATTTCTGAACCAATATTGCTTCTAATAAACTAATCTGAGTAATGATATTGATGTTTATGGTAGTTACTGTGAAAATACATCGCAAAAAATGTAGTTATTGTGCATATATAAAGAAAGTCTCCGTTTTCTATGTTTAAGTAGGTGCTATAATTAGTTCGAGATATGTCCCGATATTATTACAGATTTTATAATACAGGGACACAATAAAATCGAGGCCTGCCTGCATATCATTAAATAAAGTATTCAGTTTTATTATTTTCTTGTTGCCGTTCAGCAAGAGCAGGAGGAAAAGAATGCTATAAGAATTAAGGCAAAGACCATAAATTTCTAATTACCATCAAAAAAGGGTGTTTTCTACAATCATAGTGCAGAATATATATAAATAATATACAATAAACCATACGTACACATTATAATTATAATACAAAATACGGCATTTCGTGGACGAATTGTCCGTGGACGAAATGTCCGTGGACGAATTGTCCGTGGACGTAATGTCCTTTCACGCATTTTTCAATATCATTAAAACCCCTAATCGATGATATAAGGTGAAGTAACGCTCAGATTTTCCTTATCAAAATTTTTTTTTTTCAGAATTCAAGTCAAGATAGCTAACGAGTACAGTTTTAGATACCTCAGATGGCTCCTTTTTTGTGTGCTCTAGCCAGATCATGCATTTGATTCCATAGCTAGATATCCCTGACTTGAAAATACAACTATTGAAGCTAATAACGAAAATATAGATGGTAACAAACTAAAGAACTACTAGCTATGTGACTAGCGACTTAAATTACTCCAAAGGACTCAACACCTTAAACCTTTATCGTGGTCGGAAGATTTGCTCGCTTCCAATAATTATTAACAGGTATATTGCAAGAGGATTTCAATTTGGTTATAATCGTCAATTCTCCATAATTACTTGTCAATATTTCTTTCAAATAATACTTGCATTACTAGTCCTCCACACATATGAATATAATAATTGCCTCCTTTTCATAATTAGTGGGAATTATTCCTTAAAACTATTACTTTCATTACTAACAAGTGAATTACTATTACTTATTGATACTTAGAATCAATCGTAGTTGGATTAAAAATATAAAACAATGTAATAAAAATTCAGAATCATTTATAAATGTGATTAATGGATTTTATAAAGATTACTAATGGGCTTAGCAGTGGCCCAAACTTTCTTCAGAAACAAATGTGTACACTGTACAGTGTGTAATTCACAGGCAATTAAAAAATTTTACTCCCAAAGATTCAGGGGCTTACATAGTTTACATCTGCTTATATAATATGCATATTAATTAAAATAGTACTATAGTAGCTATATTTATAAAAACATGGTGACGGATTGTAGGGAATCCTAACCAATAAGAAACTGATTTTTTTTGTTGTTTGTAGGCAAAGTTTTTTTTTCTGGAATCAATATTTTGGTAAAATTCACTGTTTCTTCTCAGACTGCTTCTTCAAGTCACTTTCATTTAAATTAAACATCAGCGATATTGCATTTGCCTCTATATCAAAGTGTAGTATTTAATAAAATACAATTCTAATTTAGTTAATATTTTAAACTTATACATTTTTTCCACAGTCGAAGCATGCTCAATTATTGCTTTACTAACTTCATTAACGGTTATAAAATGCCAATCATTCCTCTATTCACATCTAAAAGTGTCGGCTAGTTACCCTAAAACTAGACCTACATATTACCAAAAATCAGCACCGAGATAAAATCAAATTAGAAAATTAGAAACGGCACAAATTCAGTCAATTAACACCACAGTCAATCAACTAAATATATTATGAGTTTATATGGAACCGAGCAGTTGATTGGGAATGATAGTCCAATAATGAATTTTACTTTGAATCTTAATTTGTACATTTATATTTAATTATTGAAATCAGACGATGAGATTGTGTTGATGAATATCAATGTAATCAATTTGAAGTTCATTTAGTTGCTGATAATTTTCATGGCTTCAAATTGGAAAAACTTTTCATTAAGATATTTGAATGATAATAGCAAGAAATGATTGAAATTATGAACGTAATTTATGGCATTGATTGAAATTTTTAATTTAGTGTTTGTAGCTTCTTCATTTAAACTATGCGAATCAAATAAATGGTATTAAATTTGTAATCTTTTGATGAAAATATCAGAGTAAAGTAATTAAAGATACTATTATGTGTAAGTTACTTCACTATAATTATTTCGCCCATCAACTATAGTAATACGCTCAAGTATTGCATATACAGATGATAAACTAAACTTATTAAAGTTTAAATAATAACTGCTCACAAACTAATGATAGCGTTTAAAAACTTATAATAACTGTTCACTGACTAATCACAATTGCAAAACAAATGCAATTCGTAATTTAGTCACTATTTGTAGTCTCTGCTCTCTTACAAAGACGTAATTTGGAACTCTAAAATGTCATCTCTGAAACAAAGATGTGGTAATATAACAAAGAATGTATCCTGTATAACCCTAGTAAACTGGGGACTGATCCAGATAGACCAGTCTACATGAAAAAAGTATAATATTTTTAATTTTGAACCAATTTGGAAGTTATCTTTTAACGACTGTTACTTTTTAATATAATTAGATTCGATTAATCAAAAAATGAGGTGATAAATTGTATGATACTCATATTATGAGCATTTATTCAAATATACAGTGTCTTAAAAAAAGCAGAGCACCATTTAAAGTTAGTATATTTCAAAATCTATTAAAGGTAAATACTTCATTCTTGTATCATTTGTATTTTTGAACCCATCTCCATCCACATTTAAATTTTCATCAAGTTTTATTTCTTTCTGTGAATGCTATAAGGATTTTATTGATGGATGGTGAAATTGGCTTTTGCACTAATAAATAGAAAACCTATGACATAATGTTTTTATCTTTGTTTGTTGATTTTATTTCAAATTGATAATTAATCTTTGGCGTTTACCAGTGGATGAGTAAATGTCAAATGAAAGTTTTTATGGAGACAAAATATCGAAAAGTCAATTTATTAAGATTTTATAACAGTTATAGTGAGTGAGCCAATCGCTAAGTTAGAGTCACTCTTTTAAGGGCTCGGTTACTATAGGGTTAAAATAAAAAAAATGTTCACAGTGGAATAATCATACGCTTTTTCTCGATGTTAAATGGAATGGTTTTGTAAGTTTTATCATCCAATGATGAAAGCGATCTATGGATAAATTTTCAAGATATATGTAAATGCAACAAAACGACAATTATATATTCCAGGATAATGATATATAAATATATTATCTATTTTCGTTGAAATATGAATTTTTTGACTAATTCTTATGATGAGTTATTTCTATTCGATGAATCACAGTTTAATACAACAATATCTCTTGGCAGTATTTCAGAATGTAATACTGAAATCTGCAGCAGAATCGCCACTGATTCTAGTACAAGTACAAAGACTTGCATACTATGATACCAATATACTGTCTACTATCTAGTTTATATAAGTTAATTCAAAAATATCTATAAATTCAATATATATTCTCATACAATGTTTGTCTTACGCGGAATTGACATAGTTTTATTTGAAATGTGTTGCAATACAATTGTCTATGAGATTTTGAATAGTATTGGAATAGTCAATTAAATATCTCCCCTGAATAATATTTTACGATCTCTATCAAATTTATAAATCTGATTTGAGACATCATTTAAATTATAAATTAATTATACCATTTGCAACACATTTGCAACTAATAAATTAATAATATATTATCCAAATTATTACCAAGATATCAATACCCCAATGGGTATTCAACTATTCATATAATATAATATTGAATTATATAATTATTATCAAATTTGTATTAATGATGAAATAATAATATTTACAGATTTTGAATTAACTAATCAATTAAATCCCTTTGTAATATGAAGGTTCTCCTTTGTATCATATTTAAACATAGATCAACGTAGAATAAAGTATATAAACTATTCATGAAAGACGTGTACTTATTAACATGAATATTTTTACCTTTGAAGAATTATGAAAAGTTATGTTTAGATCGCTACTATTTCTATATTTATTTATTTGTAATCTTGTTCTTCCCATAATTACTCTCAATTTACGGAACAAAATTTCCTGAAAGTTGGTGGGATGCTTGAAAATTGTTCGTAAATTATTTGACCAGATTTTTAGAAAAATAAAATCAAAGCTAAAGGTTGAAATAAACCAACTCAAAAAGTGTTCAAAAAAAAAGGTCTCGGATTTAGATGGACGATCGATCAAAATCAAATAACCATTTTACTAGGTTTTTGCAGTGGTCCGGTCAAAGTTCAATATCATTTACAGTGTGTTCCACTTATTCTAAATTTTTAAATTGATTGATATTTAATGAAATACAGGGTGGTCAGACCAGGTGTAGAAAAATTTTAATGTTTAATTTTAAATCCTTTAAAACGTGAAAATTATCCATCTATTTACACTATTGGATAGCTCATTATATGCACTAACTGTTAAATTTTACATTCAGAGGTATTTCTAAATATTAATTTAGTTATGAGCTCTGTAGCGTCGAAAATTTAGGAACTGATTGAATCAGGATAGTCACCGGGTCAAATATGCAAGCTTTTAAAGGGTCGTGCGAGTAGATCTGATGTTTACAAGGCTCTGAAGCGTTTCATGGAGACAGGTTTAACCCTCCCAAAAGTTAGGAGCTATGGAACGATGCAGAAAGTGCTCACAAGTGATCTCACCCTTTCCCCATTCAAAAAGACAAAAGTTCAGCTACTGTCAGAGGCCACAAAAACCAAACGGCTGCAAAGAGCAAAGCTTCTTCTGGAAAAGCTGAGAGACGGCACGCAACCTCCGGTATTGTGGACTGATGAGAAGTTATTCACGGTCCAAGCCGTCCACAATCATCAGAACGACCGGATTTATGCAGTGAATAAGCGCGATATTCCTCTGAACGACCGGCTGATGTTTAGGAGACAAAAACCAGCTTCTGTCATGGTCTGGGCCGGGGTAACCTCATCTGGAAAGAAGAGTCCTCTTTTCTTCATTGAAGAAGGTGTAAAGGTGAACCAGCATGTTTATTTGAAGTTGTTGCAGGATCAGTTGGTGCCTTTGATGAACACAACGTTCGGTAAAACAGTTGTTACCCTCCAGCAGGACGGAGCCATGTCCCACACGGCTAATCGCGTTCAAGAATGGTGCAAGAAGAATATGGCTGGGTTCTGGTCGAAGGAGTTATGGCCTTCTTCCTCTCCTGATCTGAAACCTATGGACTTTTCCATCTGGAATATTTTGGAGAGTAAAGCCTGCTCTTCTAATCACTCAAATGTGAACGCTCTGAAGCAAAAATTGACGACTTGATGGGACGAAATTCCAGAAGAAACCATCCGTGCCGCGTGTCAAGTTCCTGACAGGTTGAGGCGTTTGGTGAAGGCTAAGGGAGGATATATTGAAAACTAACTAGGTATGGAATTTATTTCTTAGATGTATAATGATTTTTTTTGTTAAGTTAGTTTTCTTTTTTCTGTTATTTATAAGGATATATTTCAATAAATATTTGTCTACACCTGGTCTGATCACCCTGTATATCAGAATGTGGTATCCACAATACACATTGTGTTTCTTACGAACGGAACTTTTGATCGATATCGAATTTTTTCCTGCTAGCACTACTCAAGCTTACTGAAAAGCTTCCAATATAATGTTCTCACTTAAGAAAAGACATTCATTGTACGCCACCACCACACACGAAAGTTCGCCAAGACTTCTTTCGCCACTACAATGTCCAGAAAGGACGAAAGCAAGATCATTAAAAGCTTAAAACAGATTGAAAGAACAATTTGAAAAGAGCGGATTTGTGGTCTCGAACTCTAGAACTGGCCCAAGACCAAAAGGACAGCGGAGAATTTGAATGAGCTGATGAACATGATGGCCGGATGTGACCACTTATTTCTAAGGTAAGTGGCACCAAATTTGTCCGTTCGTGCTACAACTGCATATAAGATGCTAAGATATGAAGCAAATAGCAAATTCTATAGAATTACTTCCGTACATTCTCTTTCCGAATCACACAAAGAGCAGCGGCGACAGTTCTGTGAATGGCTCTTTGAACAGGGAGAAGATTTTGTACAGAAAGTAATATGGATGGACGAAAAGTATTTTGTGTTGCGCAAAAAACCTCATAGAATAAATTGACGGCAAGGGGTCTACCTCACGTGAAATGATTGAAAACATTGAGAGAAATGATATCAAAGTGATGATCTTCGTACCGATTGTCGATATAAAAGTTCCGATTATTCATCAATTCAGCACTGAAAATGGTCGTTCAGTTTCCGTGACAGGCGCCAGCTATTTGGAACTGCTCGAAGACACTGTGTGGCCATTAGGGTGGAGCGATTTTCAACTTTTTTTTCGCTTCAAATCGTAATAGTGCGGAAAAGTTGCGAATGGATGTAAGAAATGATGTGTGCAAAATATAAAAAAAAATATTTAGAGTGAGCGATGTTTTGTTCCAAAAAAAATTCCAAAAATCGATGTTTTGGCTTAGTGTTATTGGGAATTGATTGATTGGAAGTTATATGTGCCTTCAGAGCCTCCATTTACCATGCATCTTTCAACTGAAGACGTAAGGAATTAAACTTCAAATAGGGAAAATCAATCTTCAATTCTTCAATTTCCGTGCGACACTCAAGCAGTTGAGGGGCATATAAAACTGGTCACTGAGGCATCAAGTTCAGATGCTGGAACATCAGCTCGAGATAGTCTGACAATATGTAAAATTCAATCAAGCCCATCTTAATAACACTTGATTCTATATTAATCTAATATAGATTGTTTCCCATTCATGGTGGGGCGTATGGGAGTGGATATAGGGTGTCCCTCAAAAATGCATCAACCTCCTCGTAGTGAGTTCTGGGTGATTTTATTTATAAAGGCATTTGATCCGAGGTATATTTCTATTATTATTACATTTGAGAAGAAAATTAGCCCAGAGTTACATAATATATTGAATAATTATGATAAAAAAAAGTGTTTCTTCGATTTTTATAGCGTTATATAGTAAAGGTTGATAAATATTCTATTTTTATTATTTTTCAGGTAGTGATGGCTCTAAGGATCATATTCATCACTAATACAACTTCCTATCCTAAATTTTCATGTGTGCAACATTTTTTTGAAAAAGACAAAATATATGATTTTTGGGTAATTTTTCGAATTTTCAAAGTACCGGCGTTCACCCTAAATATTTTTTTTTATTTTGCACACATTATTTTTACATCCATTCGCAACTTTTCCGCACTATTACGATTTGAAAAAAAAAGTTGAAAATCGCACCACCCTTTACCACCACTTTCCACACCACCGCTTTACCACAACTAAAGTTAACCGTAGTTACATAGGGACTGGTCCTGGCGTACCAGTCCTCATGAACAAATATTAATCATTTTATTTTTAAATTAATTTGGAAGCTGTCTTTTACATGAATTTTACTTTTCAATAGAACTACATACAATTATACAAAAAAGAAGGTGATAAATAGCATGATAATTATTAAAATATTCATGGTGTATAGAAAAAAAACGGAACACAAGTTTAAGTTAGTATTTTTCAAAAACTAATATAGTTTCATTATTTTTTTTTTCCGATATCTTTTTCATTACTGAATCTTTCTCCATCCACAGGTAAATTTTCATCGAGTTTTATTCATTTTTGTGAATGTTATTAGGATTCTATTGATGGGTGGTTAAAATGGCTTTTTCACAAATAGTTAGAAAACTTAAGAAATATTTGTTTCTTATCTTAGCTTGTTAATTTATTTTAAATTGATAATTATTCTTTGGCGTTTACCCTTGGTTGTGTAGAAATCAAATAAAAAAAATTATGAAGTGCAAGTATCGAAAAGTCAGTTTATTAGGATTTTATAACAGTTTTAGTGAGCACTGGCGCGCCTGGACCCAGTACCTAGGTTACTGAGCAAACTTTTAAGAGCTAGGTTACTAGGTAATTTAACTAAATTGCCTGAAATATGTTGGAAGATTGGATAAAATGTTCTTATATCCCATTAAGGGTGATTGATAGGAACAACAAAGAAGAAATAATGAATGAAAATAAATTATATATTGTGAGTAAACTCAATAAACTTTATCCATAAATTTGCAATTTGTAAACTGTTTAATGATCTAGTTATATATGAATTATGCACGTTATTTGATTTCCTTTTGGAGAATTTGTTTATTTATACTTATTATTTTTATGAAATAAGAAATAATATTGATATGGTGACAAATATTGGAATTCATATTTTATACTCATATTCAAATTCACTCTCAAATTCTTTCGAGTCCAAATAGTTTCGAAAAAAAAACAATCCAAAACTTCCACTACAACATCTCTCCATTGTATTTCTATATTCGTGACGGAAGTTGATGATATATGAGGATATTTTTGTTTCAAGGCTTACTCATATTGAGAGCGATGAAGTTTGATTCACTAAGACGTGTGGTTTATCACTCAGATTTACAATGAAGAACTTTACGAGAATAAGAAGGCAATGCATGATTACAGAAGAGAAAAATCTTGCTGATACAATCATCTTTTGGTTTCAAAAGTGCATCATAAATTGAAAGACAAAGTGAATAACCAGTTAGGAATTGGTGCATGAGATATGCAGCCTCACACTTTTATTTAGTGCAGTGGTTTATTTGTCAGTGTGGTTTGAAAATAATAGTATACCAGTACATACAGTAGTGGACAAATTATAAGGATAGGCAAGAACAAGTTATCTAAATCTTTAATTTCTAAAAAAGTACAAAACACACATTATTGAAATTTTGCACGTATTTTCATGTAGAGCTCATATGTATTCTTATGAAATTTCTAAGCATTTGGACTAATACTCCAGCAATAGTTCCATATTTCATTTCAAACAATAAATTTGTTCTTGCCAAAAGTTAAAAGGATAGCCATCATAAGATTTGCAATATTACCGGATATTGGTAATTAACTTAATAATTTGTGAATATTTCTTTGCTATATCACTTCAATACATCTTCTACCACAAAATTCTACTGATTTTGCATGATAGGAAGGAGTTATCCAATATCCATCTTATATTCATCCTCATGAAATGTCCACTAATCTCCTCTCTGATAAAGTCTCCAATTGTCGTTGCAAGAGATTTCTATTGTCACATGAAGGTCCGAAAGGAATGTGCAACATATTGAGGTTCAGCATAAGCAGTAATGGAATGATTGATTCCAAACCGAAGAATGGAAGACTTCCAAAAGCATTGCCAAGAGTGAATCATGCAGCTCTTCAAAGTAGCTTGCAAGATAGTTTCAACACTTTTGGTCAAATTTTTTGTTAGATAGATGTCATGTCTGGTGGTACGATGTCCCAGTCTACTTTTTTGCTTCGACATCAGCAAGTTGGTTTTCAATCATTTGTCCCTGCATCGAAGCTTTTAATCTCTAAAAAGAAACGGA
This sequence comes from Caprella mutica, assembly GCA_947561585.1. NCBI lineage: Eukaryota > Metazoa > Arthropoda > Malacostraca > Amphipoda > Caprellidae > Caprella > Caprella mutica. The sequence goes on along the minus strand of CANNZV010001309.1, from coordinate 21,207 downwards.
AGCTGTTACTTGTGTTTTATCATGAGTATGTCGTTTGGTTGATTGATCAGTTGTCGAAAATACATTCTAGTGATGAATGAAAGAAGAAATAGATATCTTCGGTTCTAATGGGTAAGTACAAATTAAACGTAAAGTAGGGGAAATGGTAACTCTAAACTGCGTCAAGAAAACGGTTGACTTTGGAGGAGGAAGTATGATGGTTTAGGGGATGTTTTTTTCTGCTGGACTTAGTCCCATTATTCGTCTGCATAGAACCACAAAGTTCCAAGCAGGACAACGTACCCTACTACTCAGATAAAAAAGTTAGGACCCTAAGATGAAGAAATTACTCTAATGACCTGGCGTTCACAGAGTCCTGACCTCAATCGAATTGAGATTGTTTGGATAAGAATTGGAGACTGTACTCAGAGAAGAAACACAAGAAATGTGGAAGAATTGTGGACATTTTTTGAGGATTATTAGAAGATGGATAACTCCTCCAAATTGTGCAAAATTAGTAGAATTTTGTGATAGAAGATTTATTGAAGTGATGTAGCAAAGAATTATTCACAAATTATCAAGTTAATTGCCAATATCCGCAAATATTTCAAAGCTTATGATGACTACCCTTAACTTTTTACCAGAGCAAAATTTATTGTTTGAAGTGAAATATAAAACTATTCCTAGAATATTGGTCCAAATGCTTTGAAATTTCATACGAATACATATGAGCTCTACGTGGTGTCCGACACTTTTGTTGCCAAACTTAAGCATAAGGTAGTGTTCGTCGAAATAAATACTTTTCGTTCCATAAATGTATGGTCTTAAATGCTTAGTTAAAGAGTAAACAAGATTAGGAAAGTATCTGTAACATTAATTATTTTTAGTTAACATTTTTTTTTAATGTTGCAATAAGAAACTAAATGCTTTTAACCGTAATTAGTATGAGCACAAGAAACATAATCTTAAATTAGGTTAACTGTTTACAAAATGTGTTCAAACTGCAGCCCATTTGTTGCGATTCAGGCGTTATAACGTTTGTCTAATTATTGGCGGACGCAAGCAAAGACACCAGGAGTTTCAGAAATCTTTGCGGAGGCTTCGACAATCCTGCCGATCAGGTCCTGTTTGTATTGAATCGGTGTTTCATTCAACAAACTCTTCAAATGTCCCCATGAGTAGAAATCTAGGGGCTTAATATCAGATCTTGGTGGCCCCCTGTTACTTTCATGCATTCCGTTTCCTTCCCACGGTATTTTACTTATTGTATTTTTTTACTCAACTTCAGGTTCTTGTAAATCTTTAACTTAGCATTTTAGACAATACCTTCATAGAATATAAAGTGCTAATTTTGACGATCTCTGCCTTATGTTAAAGCTTGGCATTAAAAATACGTGCGAAATTTCAATAAAGTGTGTTTTGTACTTTTTATGATATTAAAGATTTAGACAACTTGTTTTTGCCTACCCTTTTATTCTGTCCACTGTAGTTATTTGTACTGGTAAAAATAAAATTTATTTCATATTTTTTTAAGTTGACTATCAACATTATATTACTATTATTGATTCCTTAACCCAATATTAATATTAATTATTAGCAATTAAGCAATGGTAAATTGTAACAAAACTTTATTCACTTAACCTCAAATCAATATATAAATGAAAATTTTTTGATAATGATTTATTCATAATTTAGAATGTCATAACGATTTTATTCGTGAGTGAAGAAAATGGCTTTGCACAAATGGTCAGAAAAATAGATATTAAAGTAAGTTTAAACTTAAAATACATTTTCATTAGACAACAACTCTAAAAGTAAAATATGTTAATTTTCAGGTTTTAAAAGCATTAATATAACTATTTCTTTTATGTATTATTGACAATATGGAAAAATGTGCTTATGTACAAAATTAAAGGCACATTTTAAAATTTTATCAATGGTTGTTCAGGCCACATCAACAAAATGGAAGTCAGAGTTAGGATTTTAATTCTCACTGTGAAAAAGTTGGTAAAAGTTTAATCTGTATGGATATTCGTTTGAGCATATAACAGAATGTTCTGATTAATAACTTTTAGGTTCATATAAAATATAGCTTCGTCCCCAATGATATCATTTCCACAAAACGAACAATCCTTAGAAAGATCCAGTTGATAAATTTTGTACGGCGTCAAAAATCTGTTTCAAGAAGTTGGTGTCTGACTTTTATTTTTGATCCTATTTTCTTAAAGGAGTTGCTGAACAAAATTGATTTCGTCTTCACATTGTACTGCCTTCTTGATACCTGAACAACCCTTGTTAAAATTAAAACTTGTGTCTTACTTTTTGTCTCCATAATGTCAATAGTTTATAAAAAGAAGTTATTTGAATTTTTTTAAATCCTCAGAATAAATCTATTCTATTCATAGAGTTGTTGTCTAATAAAGATGTATTTTATGTTTGAAATTACTTCAATATCCGTTATCTTACCATTTGAGCAAACCCATTTTCACCACCCTTCAATAAAATCTTTATGATTTTCAGGAAGATCAATAAATGTTTATGAAAATATAACTTCAGATGGAAAAAAGATCAACAAGCAAAATGATTCTTAAAATGAAACTGTATCTTCAGTAGTTGTCGAAATAAGCCAAATTTAAAGTTGTGTTTTGTTTTACTAGATAACCCTGTATACATGTAAATTTCTTCAAATATTCTTATATTTGACATGTAAATGAAATAAATAAAAATTTTGATCTGACTAAAACATAATATGTTCTACCACTCTACCTGTATTTTATTCAATATTTTGTCCGAAGGATGATAACATGAAAAACAAAAGCAATAAATTCATCTATCAAATAATTGAGGGTTAAAACGGCCATGGTTGTTGTACTTTTTTCACGCAATCATTTTTTTATATTAAAAGGCAAAATTTTTTGTGCCCATCAAGGCTAAACTTGATGGGCAGTTATAAGTATTACAAACTATGCAGAAACTTACAAGTAGAAAAAATGATTACACTTAGAGTTTCCATGATATTGATTTCTTAAAATTCATTTGAAAAATTACTAGTATATCATTACAATTTTCGTTATCTGTTCATCTTTCCAAACTGTAAATAGAAAATAGGACATAATATTATAGGTTCAGATAGTCCTTCCTGTAATGTAAAACCATATTCTCATGCAACAAAACTTCTCATATTTACGAGAATCAATACTATTATATTTTTGTCATACAGTATTTACTCGCATATGACAGTGTACTATTAATATTAATATCTTACAATACTTGAAAGTAAGTTTCCTTAATTTTTTGATCAAACATTCATGATAAAAAAACTAGGTATGTTGATTCAAAAAATAATTCCCTTTCTGATCGATAATTAATAAATTGTCCATAACGTTATTGAATTTTTAATATAATACATTTTTTTATTGATAATTTCAATAAAGTTTTAATTTTTTTATTGCTGACATTATGACTTGTTTTTTCGTATCTAATATGAGAAGTTTGAAATTAGTATTCAGTTATTAGAGAAACGAATTATACAGATATTGATACGGATACTTAATTTAACCCTGGAACGACCAGCGGGCATCAGAGGCACAGTCAGTTTTGAAATATTGATGCATAAATCGAAAACTAATAAACTTGTTATTCAATCAGTACAACACAATTACATTTATTAATGAGGTATTCATGAATTCAAATAGGTGAAAATAATATCATGGCATTATTGAAAATGAAATAGAATATAAATAAAAATATTCACAGATTTATACATTTGTTGAATCAATATTCAAATTATATAAAAATTGAATTTGAAAAAAAGGAGGCCCCGATTTTCACTCCCAGTGTATTAGACAAGAAAAATATAGTTTCACTTCTCTAAGTGACCGTAGTTGCGATTTGTCACCTTTTTTCCACACTTTTCATTTTTGCATCTTTTGTTCTATTCATTAAAATGCAACATATTTTTTCACATGAGTTTCCTCGTAATTGTTAACCTGAAAGAAGAAATCTGCATGCCACTTTAATAGCGAGACATTTAATTGAAATCTCCCGAATGCAGCTGTAAATTATTATTTTTGTAGCAATTCTAGCATTTAGATTATTATAATCTTCTCCACTACGGAGTGAAGAGCGCACTCCAATTATTTCTATTGTGATTCAAGACTCTGCTCTGTAATTTGAAGATTGTTCTACTCCTTGCATTCGTAGAAAGGGAAGTGAATATTATATCTCTATTTCTCTTTAACCCTAGAACTTAACTCTTGTATCCAGGCAGACCAGTCAATATGGAAAAATAATATTAATTTTATATTTAAACCGATTTGGAAGCAGTCTTTTCATGAATTTGACTTTTCAACATAATTACATACGATTATACAAATAAAAAAGGTGATAAATGGCAAGATACTCATATTATGAGCATTTAATCAAATATACAGGCCACATGATGTCTCAAAAAGAAAACGGAAAACAAATTCAGGTTAGTATATTTTAAAAACTATTAAATATACATTTTTCTTAAATGGTATTTTTTATTTTCAAACCCTTCTCCATCCACAGGAAAATGTTCATTAAGTTTAATTCATTTTCGTGAATGTTATTATAATTTTATTAGTTGGTGGTGTAAACGGCCTTTGCACAAATAGTAAGAAAACGTAAGAAAAATTTGTTTCTTATTTTTGTTGTTAATTTTATTTTAAATAGATAACTATTCCTTGGTGTTTACAAATGGATGTGTAGATATCAGAAGAAGATTTTTATGAAGATTAGATATTGAAAAGTCTATTTGCTGAGTTATTATAACAGTTATAGTGAGGACTGGTCCGCCTGGAACAGTCCTTAGGTTATAGAACAAACTTTTAATGGCTAGGTTACTATAAAGGTTGAACAATTTAAATTCGTTTCAATTAACTTCTAACGTATTAAATAATAATTCTTATACGCATGTCGATTTAGATTTATTTTCACATATGTCTACTAGCTAATTTGAATGATTTAGATTTATAGATAACATTTTGTAATTCATGTATTCACTTTAATTATGTATTATTCAATTATACATCACTTATTTCTGTAGGAAGGCTTAAAATAGTTTTAAATTTCTTAAATATTATTGAAACAAATTTATGTTATTATATTGAAATGATTAGAATATATTTTAACTATTGATGTATATGAAAGTAATTTTAGTTACAAATATTTGTTTTAGGGTTTTGTACCATCATTAAATAAAGTTTCATTCGATTTGTTTTATGTAATCATTTATCGATTAAATCCAATCTTTTGTGTGGAATTTGCTCGTAGCAAGAAAAATCTGGAACACAATTTGTCGAGTAATTGCATCAATTCAGATCTCATACAGGAAAATCTGACCAGCTGCGAATGGTCGAAGAATGGACTTCATTAACGTGGAAATTGTAAAAAGTTCTCACCAATGTGATGAACTATTTTCCTGGACACAATTAAAAGCGAAAATAAAGTTCCGTGTCTATTGAGGGAAGTTAACTTAAATTATTAATCTAAGTACAGCTACCTAATATATTGGTATAAAATTAAGAGATATTTGGTGAAATATATAACAAATATACACATATACTGTTATTTAAATACAAATATATATTTATTTAACAATTTCTTTGATTTTCTGAAATAAATTAAATTTCATTTGCCTTTTTGCAGAAGGTATTTTAAAAAAATAACTATGTATCTCTCATATCCCAAGAAACCACAGTTAATGGGGCCAGTGTTTTAACTTGGTGCCATTCAAGACGGTAATCTGATGACAAATCGTATTGGTACTGTGTTTTATTTTTTTGGGCAAAATGGGCCAACGTGGTGACAGCATAGGCTACTAATGCTGGGAACATTTTTGCCCAAGATAATGCTGAGGTTTATTACTGACTTTTGTTACTTATTGTCTTTAGTCAAATAATATTAGGGTGTATATTTAGACTACCCTCTTGGGTGTTATTCACTATTGAGTTTTAGGAATTCCTTTTTTGTGCTTGATTAATTCTCTATAGTTACTAATTGCAAGGAGTAATGAAACGCAATTCAACACAACACTTATATTCACTAAGAAAATGTTAGAGTTACAGAATGTTTGACAATTTAGTTGCACAGAGTGACGGCGTACAGACGACGATTGAATCGTGCTAATTAATGATCTTCGCGGAACTTTACTGAGCTCCCTATGAAGGGAACATACCCCTTTTATAAGGATACTTTCACCAAGTACCTAGGTGCGGGGAATTTGGAAATCGGAAGAGAAATTGTGTCGAGGTAATATTTAACTAAAATCAAATATTACAAAAAATGTATTTACTAATTTCGAGCTCTTGTTAAGGCTCACGTCTTTCTCATAACTGTCCGACAAACACATTAAACTTAGTCAGTTTACGATCGTCTCTGTATCCTTTCTACATATTAGCTAGTTTTTGTGCTCCTTTAGGAGTTGTTCCATTAGAGAATAAATATGCATGTGTGCTTAAGGCAAAAACAGATATCTAATTTAGTCAAGGTATCAACAGATGGCTAATCGTTTTTCAGATACAAAATACCTATACAGTATAATCAGTATACTCATGAAATACAATAATAATATTTAAGTCTATGTGTAATTTAATTACTGTAACTCTTCAAAGTAAAATACAAAATGAAATATCAAACTTTTCGTTTTTCTAGGCCAATATACCGTTAACACTATCCCCCCCTTAAAAAAGAAAATTACAAAGTAATTTTCAACCGAAAAGCAAGCTGGAATTAAGCCTAAACAAGCAAAGAAAAGTAAACTATGATCTAACTTAAAGTAACGTTAGTTAAACATGAAAAGCAAAAAATAAAAAATAAAAATTTCGAAAATGGATGTGGGAAGGTGACGTGTCAGTCGTCATTGGCCATCTCGTGGTGAGCGATGTCCCATCGTTTCAGGAACAGGAACCGGCTCACAGGATTGTGGTGTGGCATCCTTCATGGTGTATGTAGGCCCGTAACTGCTGCACCGGGCGTAGCCACGACCTTGGGTGGCAGCCGTGTTGTAAGCACTGCTCAGCAGCCCATGTGACCTTGGGTGTTAATATCCTTTTTTAGATTCTGGAGTTTATTCTGGATTCTACGAAAACTACTCCTTAACGGTATTGTCAAGGAATCCCTTGGATTTAAGTTATTCCCTGATTCAATATCATCTGAATGTTTATTGCGGTGATCTCTGAATTTCAAAACATATAATATTATAATGAGAATTAAATTGATTAGTACTAAAATGATTAAACTTCCTTGAGTTACGATTGAGTAAGTGTGAACCTCCTCTAATGTGAGATCCATTTCATCAAATGGAATAACGAAAGGTTCGTCTGAGGGTATTTCATCTATCAGCTTCTTGATCGTTTTATGTAAGGGAGTTGAATCATTTACTGAAAATATAGGTAAGTTCGTAATGTCAAACGGATTGGGTTTAGTAGTATTAGATACTAACTTTGTAATGTCAATCTCATGGGACAAACGTGCAGGCCATTCTACTCTATCAGTCATGATGTCACAATTTAATGGTAAGTAATGTAGTCCAACTAAAGAGTCCCTAATGAGACCTGTGGTGCATTGCAACTCTATTTGAGTAGATTCTGTTTGTACAACAGTCGTTTCTGGTGAGAATCTGATAGCAAGATTCCATTATTGACTCCTAAATCTCTAAAGCTGCATAATTCCATCATGTTTGTGGTATTCATCATAAATGATTCGAACTCACAAGAAGAATGTTTAAAACTCCATATGGGTTCATTTTGTCTTAAGATGTGGGTTTTATCGTCAATAGAATGAATGTTGTCTATGTCTGTGGTGACATAGTGTTCCTTGTCATACAGGAATATCTCCTTTAGGTTAGCTATTACTAGTTTGTCCGAATCTATCTTTATTGGATGGGGTATCAACGTAACGAGTTGATATTCATTCTTATGGAATAAAGGAATTAGTGATACAAAGTTATCGGAACCTAAGGTTTTAAATGTTATGAAAGGAATGATATCTTGGATGGTTCTACGATTGACCTTTGAAATGGGAAACACTAAATCGGGGTAAATTCTAGTCCCTTCCTCTACTACTGCCTTCACCGTCTCTATATCCAATAAATCTGAACTGATGGTTCCTGAACGTAATAAGGTGAGTGAATTTTCTGCTATCCTTATCAGTAATAAAGAGTTCACGGCAGCCTGCTTCAGTTGTTCAAAATTCCAACTAAGCATTTGTAAATTTTCTGAACCCTCTACTACCTTATTCAAATTATCTAAAATTATTTTTATATCTTTAACCGATTTCTCCACTGTTTTTGACAGTATATCAATTCGTTCATTTGTTATAGTAATTTTTTTGTTAATTTTATTTATGTTATTGTTTAAAGTGGATATTTCTTCGGTATGGTCAGATCCTCCAAAGAGTGATCCGAATATGGTACCGCTTATACCCCCTACAGCCAATCCCGCAACAACTACGAGGAAGGCTTCTGGATTGGTAGAATTTTCCAGATTGGTGGAAGGGCGAGCTGCTCCCAGAAAATGTGCTAAGGAACTTGTGGTTTGATCTGGTGCTTCAAGTTTAGTCCATAATAAACTTAGTTGGGTTTGTAGTTTATTATGATTATAATTGATTTCCTCATGGAGGTTTTCACACATTAGATTTCTCCCTAGATAAGATATTATTCCAAGGTAAGTAGTTTCTAATCTGAATATAATAAAAGAAAGCCTACGCACAAAGTTTTGTCGACCCTTGGCCGACTCTAAAACCGTGGTGGCAAGGAGAGCGTTAATTGTGGTATGTGTGAAATGTAGATTTGATACTAATTGATCACAGACACTCGAAATGAATGTCAACTTTATGGGTGATAACAAAAACGCACCTTCCATCCTTGCGGTGCCTTGCCAGGGGTGAATGGATATGGGGGGTGAGTCTGCTTCTAGAGCCAGGCAACCAGCCACCATCAAGAGCGGTAGAATCCACTTCACCGACACTGGAAGGTCAATTATTATTACAATTTATTCTTATAACTTATTACTACTTATACAATTCAAAACATTATTACAATAGGTTTACAACTATTATTACAATAGGTTTACAACTATTATCTATACCTCACTCATCTTCGAGGTCTTAAGTTATAGGGTTTCTTATCCTTAGGTTGGTTGTTAGTAAGATTAGTCTGGTTAGTATGGACACTCGTAGGAGTTTCCATTGAAATAGTTTGTTTTACAATCAATTTGTCAGGGTGAATTACAAAGGTTCGTGAAGAATTAACTTCTTGAATCGTAATCCGGTTTCCCTTTTTGTTTGTCACGACAAACGGTCCCGAGATGGGTAAGTCTAACTTTCTCATCTGAGTATGTTTGTCAAGACGGGCATACACTCGCGAACCAACTCCTATGTCCTTTTCCTTTCGTTTAGAGTTAATCCTACTTGTGTATTTATCCTGTATTTGCGTCAGATGAACCTTACAATGATTTCTAACCTGTGTTATACGTTTCAACCTTACAGCTAGATCACTTTCACTATAGTCCAAACGAGGTTGAGTAAGCACTTCGGTAGGACTATCATAACCATATAACGCAAAGAAAGGAGATTCCCCTAAAGATGCATTGTAGGTATTATTGATTGTCAACTGAATAACCGGAAGTAGCTCATCCCAGTCCTGAGTGGCTAAGGTGTGACTGTAGGTACGTAATAGTTTAGTCACTTCCCGGTTTATCCTCTCTGCTAAACCTTGTGACTCTGGGTGGTAAGGTACCACCTCCCGCTTCGAGATGTTGTAAAACTTACAGAACAACTTTACCCGCTCACTTATAAACTCTTGGGCATTATCACTTAGCAAAACTTCGGAAGACCCATAGTGGGCTATAACCCTTCTTAACGCGTCAATAATGCTGTCTGTTTCTTTATTAGGTAGAGGGATTATGATACTATATCTAGTGTAGAAATCTCTAAATACTAAAATGTATCTATTACCCTTTTCTGTTATCGGTAATGGTCCTAATATGTCAGTACTTACAGATGCAAATGGTCGGTTAGGAATTGGATACATTCCAATTGGAATAGGTTTTGGTGAAGCCTTAGCCTGTAAACAGGGTACACATTTATCAATTAGCTCCTGTACTAGTTTACTCTCATGAAGATTGAAAAAGTTCTTCCTAAAGGTGAGCATTGTTCTATCATAACCTCTATGGCCTGATGTGGTACTATCGTGAATTATTCTAAAAGCCCTTTGCATCAGTGTGTCAGGAATGTATGGTACTAGATACCTGTCAACTAAGCTTCCCCTGGTGATGTTTCTTACTACAAACAAAATTCCACGTAATAACCGATAGTTTGCTAATTTCACGGTCCTTTCACTTGTTCGTGACATTAATTTCTTTTTAAGTGATTGGCAGTTCGCGTCTGACGTTTGTAGTTTCCTGAGTTCCTCCTCTGTCCAATCTACTTTTCTAGGGATATAGGAATGTAATGGTTCTTCAGATTCTTCCTCCTTAGGTTCTTGTTCAGTTACCTCATTGATTTTTTCTCCAAGCTTATCATCTAGTTCCTGTGGGAATTCTTCACAATTGTCTTGTATGTCCACCATTTGGGACAGAAAGTCCGCGAATAAATTTTTCTTTCCAGGTAAATATTTTAGATTAATCTGGTACTCTTGCACCAGCAGAGCCCACCTTGTGATGGCAGCATCCTTAGTAGTTTTAGTCATTATCCCTAGCAAAGGTAAATGGTCCGTGTACACGGTTACCTTATAATGTAGGATGAGATGCCTGAACTGCTCTAGTGCAAAAATTAACCCTAACATCTCCCGTTTCGTGGCGGAATAATTTCTTTGTGTCTCACTCAGGCACTTACTTACGTATGAGAGGGGTGCAATATTCCGTCTATTTCCTGCATCAGGGCCGAGCCCAGGCCCACTAGGGATGCATCCGTGTGGATGAAGAATTCCTTAGAGAAATCCGGGATATTTAGGATTGGACTGTTACATAGTTTCTCTTTTAGTGAATCTACAGCCTCCTTCTTCTTTTCATCCCATTCGAATTTTACGCCTTTTCTGAGAAGTTGATACAATGGATCGGCTATACCTGAAAAGTTGGGAACGAAGATTCTGAAATAATTACAGGCCCCTAGAAAGGCCTGCAACTCTTTCTTACTCGTGGGATATGATAGTTTCCGGACTGCCTTGATCCGGTCCTCATCCATCCTTAGTCCATGTTCGTCCACAGTATATCCCAGGAGCTTCACTTGCGGTGTGAAGAAGCTACACTTTGTGATCTTTATTTTGAGGTTGGCCTCCTGTAGTTTCTCCAACACTGTCTTGATTTTGTCTAGGTTGGTCTCTTCGTTTGCTGAGAAAATTATGATATCGTCCATATACGACAAAGCATGCGTTCCTAATATGTCATAGAGGACTTCGTTGATTACCCTACTAAAATACCCTGGTGCCGAGGAGAGCCCAAATGGTACCCTCCGAAACTCATACTTTGAATTTCGTACCGTGAACGCGGTTTTGTGGCAATCCTCTGCCTTAATCTCGCATTGATGGTATGCCGAAATTAGATCTAAATTGGAGATGACTTTCGTTTCTTGCAGTGAGTTAAGGAGGTCTGCTATCTTGGGAATAGGAAATGTTACCGGTTCCGTTATCTTATTTAAACATCTAAAATCTATACAAGGCCTTATTCCACCACCGGGCTTAGGTACGATGACCAATGGGGAGTTATAGTTGGAGGAAGACCTCCTTATAACCCCTTGTTCCAACAATTTTTTAATTTCTACATCTAAGGGTCCTTGCCTGGCGTGCGGAATCCGATAGGGCGGCTTGTTGACTACTCTGTCTTCTTTCAGAGTAATTTCAAGCGGCTGTCCTCTGTAATTCCCGAGCGGTTCTCCTTTCAACCAACATACCTGCCTATACGTATTAAGGAGTGTCATCACTTTCCCTTTCATTTCTTCATTTCCACAGGTTACATCCTCCCACTGCACTGGTGGCAGTGGTTCTGGTTCTTCGTGTTCCTTCACTGATGAATTATTTGTGGTGATGCTGTGGATATTTTCCATCTTTGTTTTTTCTGCTAGGCACAATATTGTACCTTGACTGAGGGTTACATCCTTATCACTTGCGTTAGTTATACTGACCGTTATTTTCCCGTCAGTTACCCTCGTGATTGCGTTCGAGGTTAATAACCCGAACCTTGGTTCTCCGTGATGAATAATTAAATCTTCGTTATCCTTGATCTTCTTGTTAGCCACTTTCACTTGAAGGGTGTTAACTGAATTCTTAGCTATCGTGAGTTCCTCTTTCAGGTGTATACTCACGTTACTCACGTTTCTCTGTCGACCGGTATCATTTTCCGCTTCGTTTCTTACCTTTGGATCGTTTTCTTCTTCGTTTTTATCGAGCGTTTCCTTTCCCTGCTCTTCTTCCAATACGATTATTCTTGAGTTTACCGGTACTTTATTATATAGTTTCTTGGACTGAATGATCATGGTTACGGTTTCTTCAGTATTTCTTTCACTTACTGATTGGTTGTCTATGAACTGTAATTCTTGTTGAGGAAAGTTTACTATAGCATGCTTAAGGATATTCATTCCCAATAGGACTTGGACACTTCCCTTATTTAATTCTTTGAAGACCAAAAAATCTCCTTCTATCTTTCCATTTAGCGTTTCTATTAACATCACCACCTTTCCTATTATTGGAATTAGGTTTCCTTGCGCGTCGTACACCCGTTTGTTTTGAGTTTCTATTTTCTCCTGCTCCCCTAAATTTACTATAATATTTTCAGCTACTAGGGAGACGCTAGCTCCACTATCGACTAGGGCGCTTAATTCTTCATTTTTGTTCTTACTGATTAACTGAATCTTTATCATGGGAATCTTAAGTCTATTCTCTATCTCTGTAGTATTAGACAAACTAACTAGTCATTCCGAATCTTCCTCTTTTTGTTCGTAGTAGTAATCCGGTGTATCCTCTTCGGATTGTTCTTCTAGGTGATGTACCTGATCTCTTCTCCTATAGTCGTTGTCGGAGTATATCTGTTTATTCTCAAGTTTGACCCTGCAGTTAATCTTGGTGTGTCCGCGCCTTTTACACCTGCTGCACGGGGTTCGACAGTTCTTTTCTTGGTGTCCGTTCTTTTGACAGTTTGTACAGTACTGTACATTATCCCGCTGTCGTTTACCGCAGTTTTTACTACTATGCCCCGTGAGTCGACAGTACCCGCAGTAATTTCCTTCTTTGGGGCATTCCTTTGCGAAGTGACCTTGCCGACCGCACGCGTAGCATTTCTTCTCCATCCTTGCCGGTCTTGGTTGTTCGGTTTGGAGCGCGTAAAGGACTTCCGGTTGCAAGTTCTTCTTCTTTGCGGCTGTTTCCATTGTCATGGCGTGTGCCTTCTTGACACAATTTATGGCGTGTGCCGTTATTCACGTTGATCTCTTATCCGGGGTAGACTTCGATGACCTTGTCAATTGCTTGTAAACATCCTCGTGTAGACCGTTCACTATGAACAAATGCAGCAACATATTCTGCAGAACATCCGCTAAACGAATCGGATTCCTATCTGGTCCTGCATCTCCTGCTGCAATTTCTCCTCTGGCAATCCCATCAGCTGCGGCTGGACCTACAGCAATGTCTTGCGTTAGGGGGTCCTGTAGATAGCATCCTGCTCCAATCCGGAGAGCTCTCATATCGTTTCTCCCCAGGTATGCGTCCACTAGGGCACGGGTTTGCGCTTCTAGTTTCGGCAGATCCTTTTCAGGATTGGAGATATCGTTGCGGAGCAGACCGCATGCCGCTACACGGAACTCCGACCGCTCAAATTGGGGATATATTTCCAGGAGGTCGTTGCAGACCTCTTCATAAGAGATCTGGCGTCCCGCGTAATTTGCCATTTGGATTGCCGCATCCCCCCGTTGAGGATCTATACGACTATTAAGAAGCCTAATCTTGGCCGCATCATCGGTGATGCGGTTGGATTGAATATGGGCGTCTATATGACGCAAGAATGACCGCACATCCACTTCCCGGCTACCTAGTCCTACTCCATCACTAGCATTTAACTTTCCACAGAAATTGGGTAAGTTATCAAGCACCGTGATGGAGCGCTGTTCTGTGGCGGACATGGTGTCTACTTAATTAGCGCGCCAATATATATAAATTCTCAAGGGTTAGTTAGCAATTAGTTAGAAATGGTTATTTTTACCGGAATACACGCTGAAATCAGTACAAATATAATTGTAATGTTAAAATGAAATAAACAGAAAAAATACACGTGCTACAATAGTTATTAGGTTCCACTAGCAATTATTTTAAAGGTACATCTCTTTACACGTTATATATATATATATAAGAATTCTTGAAGATCGCTTCTTGATTCCAAGGTACTCACTCTTCTCGAGACTCTGTCTTATGTACCTCACTCACTGACTGTTCTGATACTACTGTACTTGAGTTGGTCGTGACCCCTCTCTCCCTGGGTAGAGCTGGTGACGTCCTCCGTCGTCTAACGGTTGTTCCCTGGAGCGTGCTTGCTTCCGTCGATGATTGTTTTCCTTGATTAGTAGCCCGATGTACTGCGGAGATTTTCTTCTCAAGAGTGGTCCCTGGTTAGCTCGTCGATAGTACTACGTTAAATTAACGTACAATGCGCTTCCCTTTACCAGCGGCTTAATTACGTTCACTTCAACGTACTGTGCGCTTTTCTTAAACTAGCGACTTATTACTGCTCACAACTGAGAGACTTCTTGCGCTACACGTAGCTAGCGGCTTTCTATTGCTCCCAATTAGAGGCTTTAATTGCGCTAAAAACTAGCGGCTTACTATTGCTCACAGTTAGAGGCTTTAATTGCGCTAAAAACTAGCGGCTTACTATTGCTCACAGTTAGAGGCTTTAATTGCGCTGAAAACTAGCGGCTTACTGGTTCAGTAGTTCCCGAGCTTTCCTACTATTTAGGCGGTGTAGGAGTGTCAGTTTCTTCTTCTTCTGGGTTCGCCTGTATCGCCGACCACCTACTATTTAGGCGGTGTAGGAGTGTCAGTTTCTTCTTCTGGGTTCGCCTGTATCGCTGACCACCTGCTCTTAGCTTCCCAAGCGAGTTGCTTGCGGTGCTTGACCTGTACGCGGTGCTTGACCTGCTTAACTGGTTTCTGCGCCTGCCTATGCCGTGTGCTACAGCGTATTGCCCGAGGCTATGTCTTGACCTGTAAGCGGTGCTTGACCAGCTCGACTGGTTTCTGTGCCTGCCGATGACGTGTGCTACACTGTATTGCCCGAGGCTACGTCGCGGCGTTTACTTTTATTGTCACTGTTCACTGCTTACTGTTGTATTATAATAATAATACTTCAACATCAAACCTTGCTGGAAGTAATATAGAGAATTTTATTTCACAAAATAAGGGTCCTAGCCGGAGGTTCCAGATATATTACTGACTTTTGTTACTTATTGTCTTTAGTCAAATAATATTAGGGTGTATATTTAGACTACCCTCTTGGGTGTTATTCACTATTGAGTTTTAGGAATTCCTTTTTTGTGCTTGATTAATTCTCTATAGTTACTAATTGCAAGGAGTAATGAAACGCAATTCAACACAACACTTATATTCACTAAGAAAATGTTAGAGTTACAGAATGTTTGACAATTTAGTTGCACAGAGTGACGGCGAACAGACGACGATTGAATCGTGCTAATTAATGATCTTCGCGGAACTTTACTGAGCTCCCTATGAAGGGAACATACCCCTTTTATAAGGATACTTTCACCAAGTACCTAGGTGCGGGGAATTTGGAAATCGGAAGAGAAATTGTGTCGAGGTAATATTTAACTAAAATCAAATATTACAAAAAATGTATTTACTAATTTCGAGCTCTTGTTAAGGCTCACGTCTTTCTCATAACTGTCCGACAAACACATTAAACTTAGTCAGTTTACGATCGTCTCTGTATCCTTTCTACATATTAGCTAGTTTTTGTGCTCCTTTAGGAGTTGTTCCATTAGAGAATAAATATGCATGTGTGCTTAAGGCAAAAACAGATATCTAATTTAGTCAAGGTATCAACAGATGGCTAATCGTTTTACAGATACAAAATACCTATACAGTATAATCAGTATACTCATGAAATACAATAATAATATTTAAGTCTATGTGTAATTTAATTACTGTAACTCTTCAAAGTAAAATACAAAATGAAATATCAAACTTTTCGTTTTTCTAGGCCAATATACCGTTAACAAGGTTGATGGGGCTGAGGTCGTAAAAGTACTGGCAAGCTGTATTGAAATTGTCTTGATACTAGGTGGTTTCCATGTGACATGACACTACCACATTGGTAGTTCGCAAGAGTTGCATAGTGCATTGCGTGAACTGAGAAAAACTTCAAACAAATACTCATTTTTGCATTCATACCCAAGTTGTATAACGATTCATCAAGATGGTCACAGAAGCATCCACTTCAGTTGTTGAAGAAAAGAAAAGAAACTGTTACATAAAAGACAAAAAATGAAGAAAGGAAGAAATAACCAGTATCAGAAGAGAAGAAAAATTTTTTCAGTGTTGAATTTTCCAATATTGTTGTGCTATAAATAGAACTTTTCTCATTATTGGTTGGGAGATTGGGGTGGCTCTCGATGTACAGCCACCTACAAGTGGGGAGCTCTGGATTGTTTCAAAATACTTCGAAATAAACTAAGAGCCTTCCGTACTTAGTGAATTTTGATAATGTATACAAATGTCAATTGGATATCTGTAAGCATTTATTATGAAAAGTATTCTTGAAAGCTAATTATAATTTACTTTTATAATGCATATTATCACTAATGACAAAATTAATAAATGAAAATTAAATTTATTAGAATTTTTTTAATGGCCACCAGTTTTTCAAAATTTTCAGATTTGTCGAAGCTCGTATGGCAGATGAAGATGTCATCTGAAAGGTCTGAAAAAATGTACACGTTAAAACAAGGTATGCCAACAACTTTTCCGCACTAATGCATATCCATGCATATTCGAATTTGAAAAAAAAAATAATAAAACGCTCCACCTGAATGTATAACCGAAAATTCATAACAGGCTCACACCGTGACAACGCCAACAAATATGTGCAGTGTTCACTTTTCATTTTAGGATCTATAATTTAATATATAAATATTTTGACTAGTTTGGCATAATTAGCTAATAGTAGCTAATTGAAAAAAAGGTTAAGTTTCATAGAAATTAGCATCTATCAGCCACGTTATTTGAGCACTCAATGCCACTAAGCCTTCACCATCATTTTGCATATTCATACACTGAGAGAAATAAATTTTGGACATCAAACAACACACTGTAGTTTAACTCATTGTGGGTTGATTATGCGCTAAAGTAGTTAATTCCAGTAATGTGCTAGGTGTAGATGAACTACAGCATGTGGTTTAATTCTCTAGTCAGTATAAACGCACGAAATGTTGGTAAAATTTTATTTTTCTGTGGTTAGAAATACGCATCATCCATGTCAGTTTACCTTACCTACAGAACAAATCGAAAATAAACTTGCATGTAGGTAAATTATTTTCCATTGTCAGTATATATAACCGTCCTCTATGTAGTTAGAGTATTACTATGAATTTATTAATCACATGTATGTAAATTTAATGTAAATCAGGCGGGAAACTGTAACAGCGCGTCAGTTTCAGTGAAATATCAATGAAGGTATGTGTGTATTTTTTGTGGTAACCCTAACTTAATTTCAGCAATTATCAGTGCTTAAATTTATAGTAATAAGGATATAAATCAGAACATAAAATAGGCTAGAATTGTTTTCTGTGATCAATTCATTCTGAAAAATAATAAAATAGGAAATCAGCTGTTTATAATTGATAAAGATCCAAGGCAAAATCTCCTATACCTACCTTGCAGCATAGCCTATAGGCAATTGACCATAATCTTTTGTTTGCTCTAGCCTCTACTTCTAGGGTGCTTGCATGTAATATAATCCTAATTACAATATAGTATATTGGTGTAAACTTTTTAAAGTCTCTGTCAGACTGTCTGCCACAGTGTCACTCTTAATCTCTGACTCTGCCCTGGCCAGATTGCAGAAACTGGTAAAGTGCTTTCCAAGAAATCCTCTATTTTCCTTCTCTTCTAAGCAAAATACATGTATATATAAGAGAAGAAATTAAAAACTTTTTGTACAGAAAATGTTAAAATACAGAGTGATGTCCAAGTAAAATTATGTGGTCCATGAACTCTCCAATTTTTTCACCAGTTCTCCCAGATTGTATTTGATGGTAAACTGGGTTGTTTTTCTTTTATCTTAAATTCATATTCTTTATTTATCATTATTTTGCCTTTAATATTTTGAGGGAAAATTGCTAAATCAATAATGTTAGACAGTTACCTAGTGCCCACTGCATGGAAGACTAGCCAATTGAATTAATTTTTTTGCTGGCTTTTTCATGATTTTTTTTTTAAAGTTAGAGTACCTAGTTCTGTACACTACTTACAGACTGTAGCTATTATTATGTTCTAAATTTCATAATTATCTCTGATGACTTGATTGCTCTGTTGGCAGTCTGCAGAATATGGAATATTTTTATCCTTTTCTATGAAAATTATCTTTAAGTTTCTTTTATATTACTTGTATTTCAATGTGAAGTTGAGAACAATAATAAAAATAGATTTTTTTGAGATCAGTTTCTATGGACTTTGATATATGATGATCAGTTAATGGGATCTTAAAATTCATTGCATTTATAAAATACAACTGTATGCCAAATGGATTTTTAAATAGTGTATTCTTTGTTATCAAATACTTTAATATAAACACCAGACTACTGAAACTGGTAAATTGTTCTAGAATTCTCTATTTTGCATTCTGTTTTCAACAAAATAAATGTAAATTGATGAAGAAAATAAGTATTTTATGCACAGAAAATATTAAAAAAAATTAATATTCAGCAGACTGGATTTGAGATAATTATTTTCTGGCTCTCTATAACAATTTAATTATTTGGGACTGAAATGCCCTTTGAAATCAACCCATAATTCAGAATCTCCCACAGCTTTTATAGAATTTTATCTTTTTATAGTTACCATGACTTTCACATGGTGCTTTTTCAGAGTTATATGATTTTTTGGTAACAGTAGCTACAAATTGATTGAAATTCAGTAGCTAGCAGCTACATCTTTACATTTAATTCTATGTTGTCATCAATAACTGCATGATAGCTAATTTATTTTTTTCTCATTCAATTATATTCATTCTCATCTTTAAAATCTACTATATTTAATTCTAATTTAGAGAAGTCCATTGGATAAAGGAAATATGTTATTGCTGTTACTTAATCTAAGACTGTTTTATATCACTTGCAGAGGCTTATTTTAACAATTATCACTATATTCATTCTGAATTTTAGTTTTTTTGCTAATAATTGCTACATAGCTAGTCAGTAATCAGCCTTAATCTCTCAATTGTACTAACTATTCTCAACTATTTCCTAATTCCATATATTTTGCAGACACCAGAGACATTCTAATGAAGAGTTTTGGGGTGGCTTGCATACTTTTGCTAACATCATCACAACAAGAGATTGATGCCACCAACTGCTGATGATGTTGGTGTTAACTTTTAGAGGTAAGTTTCTGTACGTTTTACCTATTTATTTGACTTCTAGCTAACTATGAATGAGAAAATGTTCATTAATTGATGCTTTGTAATTTTCTTTTCAGTCATATGGCTAACTATTGAAGAGGATAGGTGGCAATAGAAGTAATCTTCCTTCTTAGTCTCATTCCAGCCATCCATCTTCAAATTCTTCTGAAGTTGATCAAGTATCCTCTGATGACATTATGTTTTTGTTGCCAACACTTTTTGAAGGCGATTGATATAGAATTTTAAACTGTCCCAAGTTTTGAATTTGCAATATTGCAAGGAGTGCTGAAACATTTTTACATTACTGTGAACATCATTGAACAATATTCATACAATGTATGATTTGAAAGAACCATGCGTCACTGTTTTGGTGAGTCGCTTTGAGAAATAGCTAGCTGTGAACAATTCAGTTCATGAACTACTAAATGACTTTTTATTTGTTTGGGTATTTAAATCTTGGAGCTACAAGGAAGCTTTATTAAGGCTTGTTTAACATAACTTTATACAACTTTTTCTTGATTCCTCGAGTTATAATCTAGTTTTCGAGTTATAATCTAGTTTTCGAGTTATAATCTAGTTTTCGAGTTATAATCTAGTTTTCGAGTTATAATCTAGTTTTCGAGTTATAATCTAGTTTCGAGTTATAGTATAGTTTTCGAGTTATAGTCTAGTTTTCGAGTTATAGTCTAGTTTTCGAGTTATAGTCTAGTTTTCGAGTTAAAATCTATCTTTCAAGTTATAATCTAGTTGCAGTTTGTCCTTTAATGGTGTGATCCCAAATTTAGTAATCTATTAAATGAGTTTGAAAAGAACTGTTATGTTTCTTGAATATTTTATTCATGTTTAATGATACATAAGTTGGTAACTTTTTCAATTTTTCTAGCTTCTGAGAAACTATAATAATTTTCTTCTTTCTAGTGTTTACCAAGTAATGTGTGTTTCTGAAATTGTTCATTTTATATTAAATGTAATTCATTTATTTTGAGTTTTATTACATTGATTTGTTAAATATGAAAAGATTTGCTGAATATCCAATTGAATTATCTATATCGTATCTATTTTAACTAACTTAACAGAAATATTACCACTCTATATTTATTAGTTAATCTTCAACCTAAATTATATATGTATTCTTCTGAATTTGATTATTACAGTATTTTGTAATCGAGTGTAACTAAAGTAAACATTATCCAAGTGACTAAAATAAAATGCATGTAGGTAAAATTGCTCAGCGACTGTAGTTTGAAGGATTAGTTTATCAGTTAAATATTCTTTTACATGAGGTTTGAATTGCATTCATGTTGGTAAAATAGACAGCCAGCTGTAGTTTATTTCATAAGCATGTAGGTAATGTTTAACCACAGCTGTGGTTTGAATTGCTTGTATGTAGGTAAAATAGACAGCCAGCTGTAGTTTAATTCATAAGCATGTAGGTAATGTTTAACCACAGCTGTGGTTTGAATTGCTTGCATGTAGGTAAAATAGACATTCAGCTGTAGTTAGAATTGTGTTAAATGTAGGCAAGATAAAGTACATGCATGTAGGTAAAATTATATTATAAATTCATGATGTTTGATTCAAACAACAG
>CANNZV010001308.1:235366-254723 GCA_947561585.1 Caprella mutica | reverse complement strand
CGTGATAATCGTCTTAAAATGGCTTCTTCAATTTACTGTTAGTGTCAAATTATCAAAAATCCTAAGAGAAATAGAAATATTTTGTAAAACGTGATCCACAGGAGAAACCTCCTGTGAGTCTCACGTGGCGTTCGCATTTTGTTCCCGTATGTTACTCCTAATTTCGCCAACAGAAATTATTGACTTGTCCTAATTTCGCCAGCAGGTGGCGAAATTAGGACACCATAATAAATAACTGCCTTATTTCGCCATCACATGTAATACCATATATTGGGTGGCACTATTTACCGTATGAACTATGGAGGCAGTTAAAACTATTTACAGCTAGAATGGAGGCAGTTAGGACTATTTACAGAAT
This sequence comes from Caprella mutica, assembly GCA_947561585.1. Lineage (NCBI taxonomy): Eukaryota > Metazoa > Arthropoda > Malacostraca > Amphipoda > Caprellidae > Caprella > Caprella mutica. Next base: position 254,365 of record CANNZV010001308.1, on the reverse strand, counting down.
GGAGGCAGTTAGGACTATTTACAAATTACAGAATGGAGGCAGTTAGGACTATTTACAGAATGGAGGCAGTTAGGACTATTTACAGAATGGAGGCAGTTAAGACTATTTACCGAATGGAGGCAGTTAAGACTATTTACAGAATGGAGGCAGTTAAGACTATTTACCGAATGCAGGCAGTTAAGACTATTTACCGAATGGAGGCAGTTAAGACTATTTACCGAATGGAGGCAGTTAAGACTATTTACAGAATGGAGGCAGTTAAGACTATTTACCGAATGCAGCCGCAGGCAGTTAAGACTATTTACCGAATGGAGGCAGTTAAGACTATTTACCGAATGGAGGCAGTTAAGACTATTTACCGAATGGAGGCAGTTAAGACTATTTACCGAATGGAGGCAGTTAAGACTATTTACCGAATGGAGGCAGTTAAGACTATTTACCGAATGGAGGCAGTTAAGACTATTTACCGAATGGAGGCAAATAAAACTATTTACCGAATGGAGGCAGTTAAGACTATTTACAGAGAGTTACAGTGACACAGAGAGTTACAGTGACACAGAGAGTTACAGCGACACAGAGAGTTACGTAGTGACACAGAGAGTTACAGTGACACAGAGAGTTACAGTGACACAGAGAGTTACAGTGACACAGAGAGTTACAGTGACACAGAGAGTTACAGTGACACAGAGAGTTACAGTGACACAGAGTGTTACAGTGACACAGAGAGTTACAGTGACACAGAGAGTTACAGTGACAGAGACTTACAGTGACACAGAGAGTTACAGTGACAGTTAGTATAACAAGAGATTAAAGAATTTCCCATTTTGTGTTCATAGTGAAAATGTCAACCTGAAAAATAATTGAAATAAATAATCGTCTCCTATTGATTTAAAAAAAATATGCTTCAAGAAACTGCAACCATAATATATATATACATATATATATATCTCCCATGTGAAGTGCAACAAACTAGTGGATGTAACAAAATAACTACATATTACGGTTTTATTTTCAAGTAATGAACGATGTTTCACTGTGTATTATCTGGTGCTGGGAAAATTGCCACCGGGAAAACTGCCACTGTGGGAAAACTGACACTGGGAAAATGGCCATTGTGGGAAAACTGCCACTGGGAAAATGGCCACTGTGGGAAAACTGCCACTGTGAAAATGGCCACTGTGGGAAAACTGCCTCTGTAGGAAGAATGGCACCCGGAAAATTGCCACTGTACATATAAAAATTCATACTGAATTTTTATTTTGAAAATCACAAAAATCATAGGTACTGAATGCAATGTTGATCAGAATTTAATATATCATTATATATGAGAATTTTTACAATGTGTACATCTCAAATTGACAAGTTATACGATCTATGTGAATTCTTCCTTACAATGATCATATGCAATATTTGAAAGAATTAGCTTTAAATATGCTATTTTCTGAAATATCTGTCTAGTTATTAATGTGTTTTTTAATCAGTTAACAAATGTCAAAATTATTGTACATAAACGTTGATTAATTTTGATTGATATTTTTATTCTTTGACAAGTTGTGCTCATGTAGCTATGTACAGATAACGAAAACGGATTTTTCAAATAATTAATACGAAATATATAAAATATACTATGTTCGTACTGGGGTTAACATGTACACATTCAATACATTTTGTATTGTGACAATCGCACCCAGCGTATTTTTTTTATCGATATAGCCAATTTAACATTCACGCCTAACACTATAGTTATATTAGATTTGTTTCTTAGAAACTGAATATCAATTATGACAGGTAATTCCCGTGATTTCTCTGTTAGTTTGACTCGTAGTCTTCATTTACTATCAGCTCTTCATTTTCCCTTTTAATCCGTGAGTGCAGTCACCGGTGCTTTGTGTCACATTTCGTCACATTCCTTGGTAAGTTTTATTCACGGAGTAGCTTTTCTAAGTCCGTTATATTTTAGGAATTGAAAGATTTGAATGTTCGGTACACCTGATTACCATATCTGATTTATGAATTTATTCAATAGTCCATAATAGAAAATATTCTACTTTAGTCACTAATTTAATATACTTGCATATTAATTAAATGGGATCGAACAAATCCAACAGACGGCTAAACATTGACAAATATAGTCATTCAAGTAACATTAAATTAGTCATTACCTACGCAGATTTCGGAAGGTTATATTCTAGGCGGCATTTATTTATCATTTGTTATTCGTATAGCTCAAAAAGTATTCATTCAAATTGCCTGAAATTTGGTGGGACAATTGGTCAATGTCCAGGGACTATCTGGTAAAATTTATTGGGCGATCTGTTTTATCTTTAACCAAATAATTATTTATTATAATTTCAAATTCAATTAAGCTCTACACAGTTCTAAAATATGTTATATATGATATATCATTATTATATATCAATCCTGAATACTTTCATGTATTTATAAACTAAGGTTTGTTATTGTCTACACTAAAACTATAAATGACGATTCAACTATAGTATGATATACTGATTTTGACCAGGACTGTACATACATAATCAAATAATACAAGCATTAAGTTTTATACACATTCTAGTCTCGACTGACAATATCTTTCTGTGGTTCTAATCTTGTTTATAACAATATCAGTTGATGAAGTATCAGAAGTTCTCCTGCCGGGCTATCTATAAGAAAAAAGTTCCTCATAGTTTACAATATATTGTCTCTTTAATTGGCATATTTATAATTAAGCGTTGTGCTTATGTTTTAAATTTAATTCGATGATATATATTTTTAGGCTGTCAAATATATTAAACTACCATTATCAATAAATGAGGAGTATAGAAACAAAAAGTAATAGAAACAATACATATATTTAGAAAATCTTGGAATATGACACATCAATTTATCATTATAGCTATATAATAAATATCATAATAAACATAACTGAATGAAAATAAAAATACTATCCCTATAATATTATTAAACCTATTGATCTTATTAGCAACTCCCTTATAAGCAATGTATATTCAAGTCAAAAATAGCAATATAATAAAAAGCAATATAAAATAACAAAAATTAGCAATATAGAATAACAATGTAAAATGACACTAAATAACATTATAACTGACTTTCAACAAAAGATTCCTATTATGAATTAAATTAATCATTTACAGGGCAATCAGAGCAATAAAATGAATCAGCATAATTGAAATTATTAGGCAGACATCTGGGACATACCCAATGTGGACATCGAAGAGTCTCGCATCCAACCCATTTTATTTGCAGCTCATAAGGATCTGAGGTCCAGTTACTTTTACAGACTAAACAATCATTATCATCAGACGTAGTGGATGTATTTGTAGATTTCCTATATTGTTTCCTTCTGCAAGATTGAGCATTTGCACGCTTTGATTTTTCAGCTTTTCTTGCCTCTTTAGCTTTGATTGCTAATCTTTGCTGATTGATATCGTTTACTACTTCATCCGATGTCATGATCCTCGCTTTAGATTTTATCCTCAAAGGACGCTTTCGTCCTTTGAGTATTGTGTCTCCTGGAGGGTAAAAAATGCTGGCCAAATCATGCGGCACAATACCAGCCTTAACAAGAGGATTATTTTCAATCATACTGGATTGATTACAAAGAAATGATGGTACAATTTCTGGCCTCTTAACTGCAGCGATCATGTTGTTATTTTTATCTAATGAAGACGCAGAGGGATGAGGATCGACATCAGTTAACCGAAAAGCTGCTGCAGCAGGTGTAGAGGGTACAGGCTCATCTCTATCACCTCGTAGAACATCTACCTCCGGTGGCGCATCTATTTGAGCAGGCAGGATTTCATAATTGCTATTGGTAAGGTCGATCACTGGAAGGTCTTCACCGTCTTGAAAGCCAAGGAAATCGCCATGCTGAGAAGAACCATCACTAAGTATATCATCATTAATAGATTCCAGTTCATCTGGTTCAATATTTTCTGCTGAAAATGAAGGAGGCAAAGATAAATCTACGTCCAAAGAAGGTATGATTTTGTTCCGTTGTAGAGGCTCTTTATCAATGGCGTTGGGATTGTAAGGAAATATCCCACATTTTCTAAACCCCGACTTTATGTTTGTCATGGTCATGCTGTTTTCAAATGGGTTTTTTATTATTCTTGCAACTTGATTTTTTTGAATCCAATAGTCCCCTCGTATCGCTTGCCCAAGTTTGACCACTTTAGACACATTCATCTTTAAAGATTTGTACACCGCTACGTCTAAAGGCTGGCATATGTGTGTTGTATGTGGCATTAGAGCAAGTAGAATTACATGGTTTTCTTTTGCCTTCTCAATAACTTGAGGAGAACAGTGAGACGTGTGACCATCAAGAAGAAGTAAGACCGGGTGCACTGGTGATGGACGAGCATGAGGAATAAATATTATTACAAACCATCGATAAAATAACTCGCTGTCCATGAAACCGCTGTCCTGTTTCCCATATAGCGCCCCATCAGGTCCTCCGGAGGTATATTGTCCTCCTGGGAAAGACGATTTAAATATTATGAATGGGGGAAGAGAGGCTCCAGATTCAGATACACAGCATAGCAAACTTATGTGCTCCGATGAAGCTACCTGCCTTGAATGGGCTGATCTTAATCTTTTTGGAATGACAACTCTTTGGGTACATTTATTTAAATCGATGACAGTTTCGTCACAATTGTAGATATCTTGAGGTCGATACTGGAAGTCTCCATCTTCAAGAGTCTTTTTCAGTAGTTGAAAATATTCTCGAATATTATCAACTGTCGCATGGAGGGCTTTTCCTCTATCTAGGCTATCAGGTTTTCGTAACGAAGTGTAATCTGGATGACGCTTCTTGAAGCCCAACCACCATTTGTAGGCGGGTCCATTTTCGCCGAAAACATTATTCCCAACAGTTTTGTCTATGCACCATGCGTACAGTAGTATTTGGTTGATTGTTAGAGGAAAGGCTCTGAGCGCCATGTACTCTATGTACTCACAGAGGCTCTTTTCTTGTGCTTCTGACAAAGCTGTTGGTCTTCCACCACCTTTACAATCTTCTTTAACCTTTCCCTTCAGACGATCGGATAAAGTTTTCCGAGGTACATTGAATGCTTTGGCAGCTTGAGACAGATTCATACGGCTTTCTTTACAACACTCGAGGGCTTGTGCCATATCTAGTGGATCCCATTTATTGTATGATTTAGTATTTCTAGCCATTTCTGAAATTGAAATAACGATATAGTAATGAATCTAAATAAACAAGGCTTGAAAAAATTACTATGATAAATATCGTGAAAGGTTTAGCACACTCAGCGTTGACAAATTTTTATTTAACTCAAGCTTGATGATAAATATATAAATCTTTTGTCTATATATCCCCTCTAAATCTACTTATGGAAGACGTTGAAACGTTACCATCGCCGTATTTAGTCCATTAAGGGAACCTCAGAGGTTAAATCCCAAACTGTGGTAACTGTCTTACAATTCTACCATTAAATTATTATATCTATGACAATAAATCCCCTCTGATTCTACTTATAAAAGACGTTGAAGCGTTACCATCGCCGTATTTAGTCCGTTAAGGGAACCTCAGAGGTTAAATCCCAAACTGTGGTAACTGTCTTACAATTCTACCATTAAATTATTATATCTATGACAATGAATCCCCTCTAAATCTACTTATGGAAGACGTTGAAACGTTACCATCGCCGTATTTAGTCCGGGGAACCTCAGAGGTTAAATCCCAAACTGTGGTAACTGTCTTACAATTCTACCATTAAATTATTATATCTATGAAAATAAATCTTCTCTGATTCTACTTATAAAAGACGTTGAAGCGTTACCATCGCCGTATTTAGTCCGTTAAGGGAACCTCAGAGGTTAAATCCCAAACTGTGGTAACTGTCTTACAATTCTACCATTAAATTATTATATCTATGACAATAAATCCTCTCTTATTCTACTTATAAAAGACGTTGAAGCGTTACCATCGCCGTATTTAGTCCGTTAAGGGAACCTCAGAGGTTAAATCCCAAACTGTGGTAACTGTCTTACAATTCTACCATTAAATTATTATATCTATGACAATAAATCCCCTCTTATTCTACTTATAAAAGACGTTGAAGCGTTACCATCGCCGTATTTAGTCCGTTAAGGGAACCTCAGAGATTAAATCCCAAACTGTGGTAACTGTCTTACAATTCTACCATTAAATTATTATATCTATGACAATAAATCCCCTCTGATTCTACTTATAAAAGACGTTGAAGCGTTACCATCGCCGTATTTAGTCCGTTAAGGGAACCTCAGAGGTTAAATCCCAAACTGTGGTAACTGTCTTACAATTCTACCATTAAATTATTATATCTATGACAATAAATCCCCTCTTATTCTACTTATAAAAGACGTTGAAGCGTTACCATCGCCGTATTTAGTCCGTTAAGGGAACCTCAGAGGTTAAATCCCAAACTGTGGTAACTGTCTTACAATTCTACCATTAAATTATTATATCTATGACAATAAATCTCCTCTTATTCTACTTATAAAAGACGTTGAAGCGTTACCATCGCCGTATTTAGTCTGTTAAGGGAACCTCAGAGGTTAAATCCCAAACTTTGGTAACTGTCTTACAATTCTACCATTAAATTATTATATCTATGACAATAAATCCCCTCTGATTCTACTTATAAAAGACGTTGAAGCGTTACCATCGCCGTATTTAGTCCATTAAGGGAACCTCAGAGGCTAGGTACTGCGATCAAATTAAATTATCAATATTGGTATTATAGATCAATTTTCAAACATCATCCTACCTATGATATAATTTAAAAGGCTCGTTTACACGAGGCTAGTTTACACTCTGCTAACTGGCGAGTTTACAAGCTGGCGAGTGAGATAGTGATGATGACCCATACTCTTTTCAACTAGCCAACAACACGAGGCGAGTTCACTAGAAGCTTGTAAACTCGCCAGCTTGTAGCGAGTAAACTAGCCTCGTGTAAACGAGCCTTAAGTTTGAATTTCATAGCTGCCAGCACAGAAATAGCTAATGAAAATAAAGGCCAAATGTAAGTAGGCTACCTCAGCCTACCTGTGAGTTGTGACCAAGTAGGTACCTCACAGACAAATGAATATGTATGTATTCAATGGTCTGTGGGTACCACAGTATATAGAATAGTATTCTATATACTGTGGTGGGTACCTAGGTATATTAACCTTACCTACCTGTGACACCTGAATGCGGGTGTTTTGCGTGATAATTGTTAGCTAGGTACCTACATTTGACTGATTTGACTGCAGTGTTGTTCTCATTAACCGTAAAAGTAAATTCTTTTCCGCATATTAGAAACTGGTGTTGGCATGCACGTTGAAAAATTTTATAAAAAAAAAAAAAGTATAAAGTTATAAACTATATACAAGGACCTTGATATTGGTAGGCTAGCTTGGCCCGGAGAAGAGGGGTCAAGGACTTCTCCATTATTGTTATTTTTTTCTCTCTTAATTTAATTTATCTCCCAGTACACACCCTATCCTAGCTCTGGGCAGGATGGGTGCTGTGGAAGAGAACCTGGTTGTGTGTGTTTTCTCTTCTCCCAGTACACACCCTATCCTAGCTCTGAGCAGGATGGGTGCTGTGGAAGAGAACCTGGTGGTGAGTGTGTTGTTTTTCTCTTCTCCCAGTACACACCCTATCCTAGCTCTGAGCAGGATGGGTGCTGTGGAAGAGAACCTGGGGGTGAGTGTGTTATTTTTCTCTTCTCCCAGTACACACCCTATCCTAGCTCTGAGCAGGATGGGTGCTGTGGAAGAGAACCTGGTGGTGAGTGTGTTGTTTTTCTCTTCTCCCAGTACACACCCTATCCTAGCTCTGAGCAGGATGGGTGCTGTGGAAGAGAACCTGGTTGTGTGTGTTTTCTCTTCTCCCAGTACACACCCTATCCTAGCTCTGAGCAGGATGGGTGCTGTGGAAGAGAACCTGGTGGTGAGTGTGTTGTTTTTCTCTTCTCCCAGTACACACCCTATCCTAGCTCTGAGCAGGATGGGTGCTGTGGAAGAGAACCTGGTGGTGAGTGTGTTGTTTTTCTCTTCTCCCAGTACACACCCTATCCTAGCTCTGAGCAGGATGGGTGCTGTGGAAGAGAACCTGGTGGTGAGTGTGTTGTTTTTCTCTTTTCCCAGTACACACCCTATCCTAGCTCTGAGCAGGATGGGTGCTGTGGAAGAGAACCTGGTGGTGAGTGTGTTGTTTTTCTCTTCTCCCAGTACACACCCTATCCTAGCTCCAGACTGGAAAACATAAATTCTAACAGAGTTACTCCTAACTTCATGCATTCCCATTAGTGATGTTTATCATCACAACAAGCCCAATTGTGAATCATAAATGACTTATTTTACATTAGTTTTCACTGCGGAGTTGAAATTTATAAAATAATTTACTGATTTCTGCATTTTTTAGGGTTAAATTGAGTAATTTTTGTTCATTCTAAATTCCTAACAGAGTTACTAGTCAATCTGAAATGAGTTATTATTCCACTCTGGTCCTAGCTCTGAGCAGGATGGGTGCTGTGGAAGAGAACCTGGTGGTGAGTGTGTTGTTTTTCTCTTCTCCCAGTACACACCCTATCCTAGCTCTGAGCATGATGGGTGCTGTGGAAGAGAACCTGGTTGTGTGTGTTTTCTCTTCTCCCAGTACACACCCTATCCTAGCTCTGAGCAGGATGGGTGCTGTGGAAGAGAACCTGGTGGTGAGTGTGTTGTTTTTCTCTTCTCCCAGTACACACCCTATCCTATAATCCTAGCTCTGAGCAGGATTGGTGCTGTGGAAGAGAACCTGGTGGTAAGTGTGTTGTTTTTCTCTTCTCTCAGTACACACCCTATCCTAGCTCTGAGCAGGATGGGTGCTGTGGAAGAGAACCTGGTTGTGTGTGTTTTCTCTTCTCCCAGTACACACCCTATCCTAGCTCTGAGCAGGGTGGGTGCTGTGGAGGGGAACCTGGTTGTGTGGGTTCTCTTCTCCCAGTACACACCCTATCCTGGCTCTGAGCGGGATGGGTGCTGTGGAAGAGAACCTGGTTGTGTGTTTGGTTTCTCCCCCAATGCACATCCTTTCTTGAATACTGCTCCTCAACCCTGACTCTCTGGTATATTTGTATATTTTTATTTTTCTCATGTATTTTAGTTAGAACAAAAATAAAGTAGTTTTTAATCTTTTAATTTGCCTGAAAATGGAATTTTGATATAACTTTTACTAATGATACACATGGGCTATCTTGACTTGTGTGGGGACAGGTGTGGAGTTGCATTAGCATGCATGCTTCTCTACACCTGGTATTTTTTTTTACTGGAGTTATTATGATGAGGGTGTCAAATCGATGCGAGTTAGAGTGCCGTTGCGAATGGCCCTACTCTGCAAATATGATACTGATACTGGTCACGCCGTTTTGAAGTAGACACCGTGTGTGCAGCATGTGCGCAGCTCCAGCCTCCAAATAAAGATAAGTACTATATTTACTTTATTTGTTAACGCTTGTCTTGACTGCTCGTGTGTATTTTTTTTAGTGGAATTACCTTTTTTTTTGTAACGTAGATCATGGGGCTTGAAAAGACACCACCGCGTAAAACCAGAGAGTATGGGAATGTTGGAGTGGGTGCCAATGCTGGCGGATTACCTGTGGGAGACACAGTTCCAAAAACTGTAACAAGAAACCTATCACAAACTTACAAAATTGAATCTACTTGTAGTGAGTGTAATAGACTCGTGAAAGACCAAGATAAAGGAGTGCAGTGTGATTTGTGTACTCGGTGGTACCATGCTAAGTGCAACAAAGTAAATAATGATATGTATAAAGTTATTAGTGAAAATGAAGCTATAGAATGGTATTGCCTGAAATGTAAACAGAGCTGTAAGGAGAATGGTGAAAAGTTGGAAAAACTAGATAAAGAAAACAGAGAGTTGAAAAAAGAAAATCAGATGCTTAAGGATAGGTTGGTAGTGCTGGAAGGTAAAATTGACAGCATAAAAGTAGATATTAAATCTGAAATAATGACAGAAGTGCAGTCAGTTTTTAAAGGAATGATGGAGAGTGCTAGAGAAGTTGAGGAGAAAAAAAGTAAAGAGTGTAACCTTGTCCTGTTTAATGTCAAGGAATCTAATAAAGAAAATGGTATGGATAGAATAGGAGAAGATAGAATGATTTGCAATGAGATTTTTCAGCGTGGTGTGGGTGAAAGTGACTATGTTATCAAATCTATAATTAGGTTAGGCAAGAGAGGTGAGCCAGGTTCAGTAACTGGCCCTGGAGGAATTGGTAATTGGGCAAGACCTAGACCAATGCTAGTAAAATTTGAAACTGTAGAGCAGAAATGGCAGATACTTAGAAAAGCCAAAAATTTGAGAAACTGTAGTGATGAATTTAAAAGATGCATGATAGCCCCAGACATGACAAAAACAGAACGGGAAGTAGATAAAAAATTAAGAGAAGAATTGAAAGAGAAAAGAAACAAAGGAGAAAGGGGATGGTATATCAAAAGGGGTAAACTGATTAAACAAAATTTTTAGAAAGGGCCTGCGGTCATATTAAGACTAAAACAAATGTATATCTAATAAACATCCGATCTTTAAATCCTCAAAAGTTAGCTGAATTAATTAAAACTATTGAAAATGAACAGGGGTTTGGTGCAATGAGTCGCAATATTGTTTGCTTAACGGAAACCCATGAAAAGTTTGACAGAGTCGATATCCCACAAGGATATAGGTGTGTGACAAGAAGAAGAGAACAGACTGATAAAAAGGGAGGAGGACTGATGGTGATATGCAATAATTCAATTGAGCTGATAAATGAGAAAACAACATCTAGTGACCTGTTAAGTGTTAACATTGATGTCGATGGTCATCGACTCAATTTGCTATTGGTATACATGGATGTAGTATGTAATGATAGAAATGAAATTATAAGAGGAGAATTAGATAGGTTGGTGACAGAGGTGAAAGATGAAAAGGATTTATTAGTGTTAGGTGATTTTAATGGTCATTTAGGTTTTCTAGGTAGGCAAGATTTGGATAGAAATGGACGATATGTACTCAAATTGATGGAAGACAACATGATTTTATTAAATGCAGATGACAGATGTATTGGGGAAAACACGAGAGAGGAAAATAATGTTAAAAGTGCTATAGATTTTATGCTAGTAAACAGCAGGCTATATGATAAATTTTGTGAAATGGAGATAGATGAAGATAAGCTAAAGTATGATTTGTCAGATCATTGTTTGATGAAAGTTGTATTTGAGTTCAATAATAAAAATATGAGAAAGCGAAAAGAAAGAGAAAAAATTGAATACTATGCAGTAAGAGATGACTTGAGACCTAGTTTTATCGAGTTGGTTGAAAATAAAATAGGTGAAATGACAAATGATTCTAATTTGGAGGAACTGGAGATTGTGATGCGAGATTGTGCAGATATGAAACTAAAGAAAATTTACATGAGAGGAAAAGAGAGGCAAACTTGCCGAGCGGATCCAGTATGGTTTAATAAAGACATAGAAAATAATATAAAAAAAAGGAAGGAATACAACAGATTAGCTAGGAATGCACAAAATGAACAGGCTAAAGTTTATTGGCAAGATCTATATTGGAAACAAAAATGTGCTGTGAAGAACATGGTAAGAAATGCGGTAATGGAATATGAAGAGAAAATTACACAAGATATCAAGCAAGAAAAAGATACAAAGAAGATGTGGAAGTACATTAATAAGTTAAGGAAGAAAGAAGAAACTTCTGACAGCTCTCTCTATGATGATGATGGTAGTTCAATAGTGAGTGAAAATGAGGCACATCAAATGTTACTGAATTACTGGACGTCAGTTTACCAGCAGCATGAAACAAATATTGTGAATGTCTGGAATGAAAATTTGAAGAGATCCTATGCTGGTGAACTTGATGAACCTACCAACACTAGAGTGGATTTAAATGACTTCTCTCCTGTGGATCGAAATGCATCATCTTGGGTGGAAAATTTGTTCGCTCGAATGAGAAATAGAAGAGAGGGAAGAAATATTGAAGATAATACAAATGCAGAATTGGATGAAAATATGGAGCTGGTCCAGGAGGGAAGAATTGAAGGCATAAGAAGAATGCAAAATGTGACTTTCATAGAGGATGATATTGTAAAGAATTTGAATAAACTGAAAAGTGGAAAACAGGCTGGAATGGATAGAATCAAACCAGAATGTTATAAATGGATGAGTGGTAGTAGAGTATTTGTCCGAGCTTTGACTGAGAGTTTCAACAAGGTTATTCAAGAAAGTTCTGTCCCTGTTAACTGGAAGAAATCTAAAACTGTTTTGATCCCAAAAAAGAGCAAACCAAAATGCAATGAGCTTAGACCTATCTCTCTAAATAATATATCTTATAAGCTTTTTATGAGTCTTATAAAAGATAAAATTTTTGATCATATGAAAGAGCAAAAGTGTATATTGGAGCTACAAGCTGGATTCACTAAGGGGAAAAGGATTGAAGATAATTTGCTTATTTTGAGATATTGTATGAATGAAAGCAAAAAATCCAAAAAATCTCTTTTTGTAACTGCTGTAGACTTCCAAAAAGCTTTTGATTCTATAGAAAGACAAAACATTATTAGAGTATTGAAAAAATATAAATGCGATCCACTGTTGATAGAAATTGTTGCACAGATATATTCCCATGACAGAACTGAAATATGGTATAATAATAGAGAAGTGGGGGAAGTTGGTGTAACAAGTGGAATACGTCAGGGATGCACAGTTTCTCCTTGGTTATTTGTTATGCTCATGAATGAAGTGATTGAGAAGATGATAATGTCTGGAGTTGGGTTTAGAAATGAAAAGGTGAAGGTTCCAGTTCTGATGTTTGCTGATGATGGATTATTGATAACACAATCTCTGGGTCAAATGAGGGTATTGCTTGCTGAACTGAATCAGATAACAGAGGAATTAGGTATGAAAATAAATAAGAGTAAGAGCATGGTGCTTGTTTTGAACTATGATAAGGAATTAAATGATATCGAAGGAATAAAAGTGGTGGAAAATATAAAGTACCTTGGAATTACTATCAGTGACGAAAGAGACTGTTTTAAGTTACATAAAGAAAAAAAGATCAATTCCAGCAAAAGACTCTCCAACCTTGCTTATTCTGTCATTCAAAAAAGTTGTAACAGGGTCTTGATAGGGAAGACATACTGGAAAAGCATAGTTCTGCCTTCTGTGTTGTATGGTTCTTCTGTGGTTGCCTGGAGCAAAACTGAGCTGAGGGAACTACAGAGGGAGGAGAACAAGGTCTGGAGATTCATCCTTGGAGGACCTGGTCATGTTGCTATTGCAGCACTGAGGGGGGATTTGGGAGCATCTAGCATGATGATGAGAGACTTAAAGACTAAATTAAAGTATGCTAAATGTGTTCTGAATGGGGAAACTGGTGAGCTGACGAAATGTGTGCTGACGGATATGTACCATAAAGGTTATGATGGACTGATAAAAATCATCAAAGGATATATGTCTGATATTGGTGTAGAAAGTCTGGAGGAACTCATTCATATGTCTGAAACTGAAATAGATGGTAGAGTAAATACCTTAGATGAAGAGAAATGGAAGGAAGAGATGATGAGTATGTCTACATTGGAAAATTATAGACTGTATAAAAATTGCATAAAACAAGAATGTTTCTATGATAACACTTGGGAATCTGTACTTCTTTTTAGAGCACGCAGCAATTCCCTGGCGTTAAATTGGAGGAAGGTTTTTGTAGGGGAGGACACCCAGTGCAAGATGTGTGAGAATGGAATGGTTGAAACTGTACTGCATTTTGTGACTGAGTGTTATTCCTATGATGATTTGAGGACCGAATGTAATATGCAAGATAAAACACTTCCTGAAATCCTGCTCTTCACTGGGGACTGTAAAGCAGATGTAGTAAAGAAGCTGTTGGGAGATATGTGGAAGAGAAGAAGTGGCAGAATGAGAGAAATAAGAGAGGTCTAGATGATGAGTGTTTTTGCAGATCTTATGTTATATGAAGGTAGAATTTGGGAATAGTGTGTTTTGTTGGGTGAGGTTCAGCTGTGAGAGATGGAAGAGTAGAAATTGGGCCAAGCTAAAAATTTTATAAAAAAAAAAAAAGTATAAAGTTATAAACTATATACAAGGACCTTGATATTGGTAAGCTAGCTTGGCCCGGAGAAGAGGGGTCAAGGACTTCTCCATTATTGTTATTTTTTTCTCTCTTAATTTAATTTATCTCCCAGTACACACCCTATCCTAGCTCTGGGCAGGATGGGTGCTGTGGAAGAGAACCTGGTTGTGTGTGTTTTCTATTCTCCCAGTACACACCCTATCCTAGCTCTGAGCAGGATGGGTGCTGTGGAAGAGAACCTGGTGGTGAGTGTGTTGTTTTTCTCTTCTCCCAGTACACACCCTATCCTAGCTCTGAGCAGGATGGGTGCTGTGGAAGAGAACCTGGGGGTGAGTGTGTTATTTTTCTCTTCTCCCAGTACACACCCTATCCTAGCACTGAGCAGGATGGGTGCTGTGGAAGAGAACCTGGTGGTGAGTGTGTTGTTTTTCTCTTCTCCCAGTACACACCCTATCCTAGCTCTGAGCAGGATGGGTGCTGTGGAAGAGAACCTGGTTGTGTGTGTTTTCTCTTCTCCCAGTACACACCCTATCCTAGCTCTGAGCAGGATGGGTGCTGTGGAAGAGAACCTGGTGGTGAGTGTGTTGTTTTTCTCTTCTCCCAGTACACACCCTATCCTAGCTCTGAGCAGGATGGGTGCTGTGGAAGAGAACCTGGTGGTGAGTGTGTTGTTTTTCTCTTCTCCCAGTACACACCCTATCCTAGCTCTGAGCAGGATGGGTGCTGTGGAAGAGAACCTGGTGGTGAGTGTGTTGTTTTTCTCTTTTCCCAGTACACACCCTATCCTAGCTCTGAGCAGGATGGGTGCTGTGGAAGAGAACCTGGTGGTGAGTGTGTTGTTTTTCTCTTCTCCCAGTACACACCCTATCCTAGCTCTGAGCAGGATGGGTGCTGTGGAAGAGAACCTGGTGGTGAGTGTGTTGTTTTTCTCTTCTCCCAGTACACACCCTATCCTAGCTCTGAGCAGGATGGGTGCTGTGGAAGAGAACCTGGTTGTGTGTGTTTTCTCTTCTCCCAGTACACACCCTATCCTAGCTCTGAGCAGGATGGGTGCTGTGGAAGAGAACCTGGTGGTGAGTGTGTTGTTTTTCTCTTCTCCCAGTACACACCCTATCCTAGCTCTGAGCAGGATTGGTGCTGTGGAAGAGAACCTGGTGGTAAGTGTGTTGTTTTTCTCTTCTCTCAGTACACACCCTATCCTAGCTCTGAGCAGGATGGGTGCTGTGGAAGAGAACCTGGTTGTGTGTGTTTTCTCTTCTCCCAGTACACACCCTATCCTAGCTCTGAGCAGGGTGGGTGCTGTGGAGGGGAACCTGGTTGTGTGTGTTTTCTCTTCTCCCAGTACACACCCTATCCTAGCTCTGAGCAGGATGGGTGCTGTGGAAGAGAACCTGGTGGTGAGTGTGTTGTTTTTCTCTTCTCCCAGTACACACCCTATCCTAGCTCTGAGCAGGATTGGTGCTGTGGAAGAGAACCTGGTGGTAAGTGTGTTGTTTTTCTCTTCTCTCAGTACACACCCTATCCTAGCTCTGAGCAGGATGGGTGCTGTGGAAGAGAACCTGGTTGTGTGTGTTTTCTCTTCTCCCAGTACACACCCTATCCTAGCTCTGAGCAGGGTGGGTGCTGTGGAGGGGAACCTGGTTGTGTGGGTTCTCTTCTCCCAGTACACACCCTATCCTAGCTCTGAGCGGGATGGGTGCTGTGGAAGAGAACCTGGTTGTGTGTTTGGTTTCTCCCCCAATGCACATCCTTTCTTGAATACTGCTCCTCAACCCTGACTCTCTGGTATATTTGTATATTTTTATTTTTCTCATGTATTTTAGTTAGAACAAAAATAAAGTAGTTTTTAATCTTTTAATTTGCCTGAAAATGGAATTTTGATATAACTTTTACTAATGATACACATGGGCTATCTTGACTTGTGTGGGGACAGGTGTGGAGTTGCATTAGCATGCATGCTTCTCTACACCTGGTATTTTTTTTTACTGGAGTTATTATGATGAGGGTGTCAAATCGATGCGAGTTAGAGTGCCGTTGCGAATGGCCCTACTCTGCAAATATGATACTGATACTGGTTGGTGGACTCTGGAAGCATAGAAGAACTCAAGAACAGTGGGAGAGAACTTGTCTGGGTGGTTTTCCCTATCTCAGTACTGGCAGTACACATCTCATCCTGTCTCTGAGCTCAGGCCGGTCTGCACAGTGTGGCAACTTTGTCTCCAAGATTTTGTTTGGAGGACAATTTGTGTCCATTATTGATTCTCCAAGAATCCAAAGATTTTTTAGATACCTACGTCGATACGTAATATTACCTACGTATCTAAAGGCTGAGCGGCGCATCAGAGTACGGCGCATCACTGTACATCCTATTAGTTACTAGGTTACAGGTAATTTGAAAGAAGACTAATGATATAGCGTCAGACCGGGTGGCTTTGCGCACTTCAACATTCCGGGTGAAGTTGCGCATCGGTAATTGACGGTGAATGCGTGAAAATATTTTAAATCTGACAACACCATTGGAAAGAGCAGCTCTTAAACCCCCAAGTGCATAAATTTCACGAAAATTGTAAGAGATTAAGTATAGATACTAAGTGTTCAAACAGAGACCTTAGTTTTTTATGGCAAAATAATTATTTTGGACTAGAATCGAATCTCCGCGAACTATGCTGTAGTGTTGATAATTATGCTCCAATTTGATTGCAATTTACGTTGGATACGCATAATTTACTGCAGATTAACGTCATGTAAGATGATTTTAATAATAATTATAAATTATTGAGATATAACCAATATACTAGATGCGCAACATCACCCTGGGAATATTTTAATTCACGGGTGGACTTGCGCACATTTATTAATAAAGTGAAAGAGCTCTTATTCATTAATAAACCTGTGATATTCATCCCCGATACTCCTATATCACGTCAATTCCACAGCAGTCTCGCGTTAATTCCACAGCAGTCTCACCAGTCTGCAGAATATGGAACATTTTTCCAAGACTCTCTGCGGGAGTTTTTGATTGAATTTTTAGAAATTGGAGATCTCTGCGGGAGATCTTGAATTAATTCCTATGTTACCATTAATTTAGCTGCGAGAGATTTTGAATTAATTCCTATGTTACCATTAATTTAGCTGCGGGAGATTCTGAATCTGCTACTGAGAGTCAGAGAGTAACTGTCTCTCAAATTAAAATCTCTGTGGGAGAAGAGACACATTCTGCAGACTGGCAGTCTCACGTTAATTCCACAGCAGTCTCACGTTAATTCCACAGCAGTCTCACGGCAATTCCACAGCAGTCTCACGGCAATTCCACTGCAGTCTCACGGCAATTCCACAGCAGTCTCACGGCAATTCCACAGCAGTCTCACGGCAATTCCACTGCAGTCTCACGGCAATTCCACAGCAGTCTCACGGCAATTCCACAGCAGTCTCACGGCAATTCCACAGCAGCCTCACGGCAATTCCACAGCAGCCTCACGGCAATTGCACAGCAGACTCACGGCAATTGCACAGCAGACTCACGGCAATTGCACAGCAGACTCACGGCAATTGCACAGCAGACTCACGGCAATTGCACAGCAGACTCACGGCAATTGCACAGCAGACTCACGGCAATTGCACAGCAGACTCACGGCAATTGCACAGCAGACTCACGGCAATTGCACAGCAGACTCACGGCAATTGCACAGCAGACTCACGGCAATTGCACAGCAGACTCACGGCAATTGCACAGCAGACTCACGGCAATTGCACAGCAGACTCACGGCAATTGCACAGCAGACTCACGGCAATTGCACAGCAGACTCACGGCAATTGCACAGCAGACTCACGGCAATTGCACAGCAGACTCACGGCAATTGCACAGCAGACTCACGGCAATTGCACATCAGCCTCACGGCAATTGCACATCAGCCTCACGGCAATTGCACAGCAGCCTCACGGCAATTGCACAGCAGACTCACGGCAATTGCACAGCAGCCTCACGGCAATTCCACTGCAGCCTCACGGCAATTGCACAGCAGCCTCACGGCAATTGCACAGCAGCCTCACGGCAATTCCACAGCAGCCTCACGGCAATTCCACAGCAGCCTCACGGCAATTCCACAGCAGACTCAAGGCGATACCAAAGCAGACTCAAGGCGATACCAAAGCAGACTCACGGCAATTCCACAGCAGACTCACGGCAATTCCACAGCAGCCTCACGGCAATTCCACAGCAGCCTCACGGCAATTCCACAGCAGCCTCACGGCAATTCCACAGCAGCCTCACGGCAATTCCACAGCAGCCTCACGGCAATTCCACAGCAGCCTCACGGCAATTCCACAGCAGACTCACGGCAATTCCACAGCAGACTCACGGCAATACCACAGCAGACTCACGGCAATACCACAGCAGACTCACGGCAATTCCACAGCAGACTCACGGCAATTCCACAGCAGACTCACGGCAATTCCACAGCAGACTCACGGCAATTCCACAGCAGACTCACGGCAATTCCACAGCAGACTCACGGCAATTCCACAGCAGACTCACGGCAATTCCACAGCAGACTCACGGCAATTGCACAGCAGACTCACGGCAATTGCACAGCAGACTCACGGCAATTGCACAGCAGACTCACGGCAATTGCACAGCAGACTCACGGCAATTGCACAGCAGACTCACGGCAATTGCACAGCAGACTCACGGCAATTGCACAGCAGACTCACGGCAATTGCACAGCAACCTCACGGCAATTGCACATCAGACTCACGGCAATTGCACAGCAGCCTCACGGCAATTCCACTGCAGCCTCACGGCAATTGCACAGCAGCCTCACGGCAATTGCACAGCAGCCTCACGGCAATTGCAC
>CANNZV010001308.1:190069-235166 GCA_947561585.1 Caprella mutica | reverse complement strand
GGGTAACCTTTCTGCATGAGGTCAGTCGTCAGTGAGGTAAATTTAACTTATCATTTAGGTTACCTTAGTTAGGTATAGTATGTATCGAGCGTGCCACCCCTGAACCCCCCTGCCAAGTCATTAAATAATCATAAGTGTCAGTACAAGTTACAACAAACTAGCAATACAACAAACTACATAACAGCCAATTACGTTGAGAGTTGAACCATTGATAATATAGTAACCAAGTAATAAAGCATGTCCAAACTCGCCATTTTAATGCGAGCCAAGTAAATTAGTATGTCTCATAAACTCATAACTCACCATTTGTCTCTCCACTCTCTCCAAAATTCAACAAATTCTCTCCAAAATGATCAAATTATCATAAATTCTCTCCAAAATAACATTGTAGCATAGAAAAAATAGATAAAACTCGCCATTTGCAATTGAAGGCTCAAAATAACAGTCACAAACTCCCATCAAAATGCGAGTTTGACATGCTTTATTACTTGATGCGAGTTGTGACAGTTATTTTGAACCCTTCAAATTTCAATTGCAAATGCGATTTTCTCTATTTTTCTCCTATCTACAATGTTATTTGAGAGAAATGATATAATTTGATCATTTTGGAGAAATTTGTGAATTTTGAGAGAGCTGAGAGACAAATGGTAGTTTGAGACATACTATTTTACTTGAGTAGTAAGTACAGTACAGTGGTGCACCCTATTGTAGTGCCCGTAATTGTGCCAGTCTGTAAATGGTCTCTTCTCCCCAAGACTTTAATTTGAGAGAGACTACTCTCTGACTCTCAGCAAAGATTCAAATCTCCCGCACTAAATTAATGTAACATAGAATTAATTCAAAATCTCCCGCACTAAATTAATGTAACATAGAATTAATTAAATATCTCCCGCAAGATCTCAAATTTCTAAAATTCAATCAAAAACTCCCGCAGAGATCTTGAAAAATGTCCATATTCTGCAACTGAATTGTGTGCCCGCTCAGCTCTTAGATACTGTTGAATCTGTCACCAAAATGAAAGAATTTTGCAAAGTACTATCTCCAATAAAATATAAATTATAAATAAGTGTAGTAAACATAGAATTAATTAGGAATTTTCAATTGTCTTCAAGATCTACAGACTTACAAAGATACCTAATAAATTGATAGCCACTTTGGAAAAATGTCTTTTCAGATAAATTTATTGAATTAATTGCCTAAATTAGTTACTAGTACTTACTTGTAAGTTTGTACTATGTATGTTGGAGTTTAACAAACCTTAATTCATCTGTTACTGACTCGCACCATGTAACAAGGCCTTTAATAACATTGAATTTCCATAGACAGTTACTCGACTGATGCGGTCACACTGTGAGTCTGTGCGAGTAGCTACCTACACTACAGTAACTGGCTAGCCAACTTCACATTTACTCGCACCGTGTAACAAGGCCTTTAGCTACCAGTTACCACACTACCATCTACAGAATATGAGAGTAATAATGTGACATTTTTGATCTTCTGTTGAACAATTTTTAATTTTCTTCTATATTTACATTAATTTTACTGAAAACAGAAGCCAAAACAGTTTACGAGTTCCTGCATCTGCGACTAGCCGACTACCCAACTGTATTTGGCAAAGTCGTGATTTTAGCTATTTATTCTTAGTTACCATTAATTTTCAGTGAAAAAATGGTAAAATGATGGTGATCAGCCAAATTACTGAAATTTATGGTGATTTTTTCAGCTTTTCAAAAAGTCAGTGAATTTTTGTCACCAAATACAGACTGGCGACCATACTATCTGGTCCCAGTCTGTCGCCTGTCGGTGATTTTTAGCAATTTATTCCTATTTACCATTAATTCTTGATGATAAATTAAAGAATGGGTGTGATCATCAAATTAGCCTTAGTATTGATTATTTTTTTTTTCAGCTTTTTGAAAAAGTCAGTGGATTTTGTGCACCAAATACAGACTGGTAGTCGCCAGACTGCAGAACTGGTAAACTGTTTTGGCTTCTGTTTTCAGTAAAATTAATATTTTAATGGCGAGTTTGTGACTGTTATTTTGTCCCTTCAATTGCAAATGCGAAAATATCTAATTTTCTCCTAGCTATTATTGGTATAATTTATTTTGGAGAGAATTTATATCATTTTGAGAGAAATTTGTTATATTTGAGAGATCTGACAGACAAATGAGATTTCTCAGTTTATAGCCATTATAGCCATACTATTTTAATTGAGTATTTCATGGTAAATTCTACAGACATGTGTGAATTGTTCTCCTTTGAAAATAATATTTCACAAAGTCGTGATTTTTGGCTATTTATTCCTATGTTACCATTAATTTTGGTGAAAATGGTTGGTGATCAGCCAAATTAATGATATTTATGTGAATTTTTTCAGCTTTTTGAAAAAGTTAGTGAATTGTTGCACCAAATACAGACTGAGTCCGACCTGTGCTGTACCCATAGCGGTGCAGAGCTCTTGTAGGTGCTGTTTGGTTTCAGGTGTCTTGCTCCCGTGTGAAGCTTGTCTCCTATTTGTCGGGACATGCGGATCAATAAGAAAAGACTTGGTCATGAAGATCAGAAAATGATATTTTGATTTATTGCAGCTAACTTCTTCAATGATTGAAAACTTATAAATGTTTTTTTAAATAATATGATACAATAGTAACAGCCATTCAGTGTTATTGTAATCTCTATTCTCTAACATATTCATTATTATTATTTTTAGATAAGACATCCGACAGAGACAAGTTCTTTAGATTTTTTAGCTATTAGTCAATTATAGTGATCATTATCAAATAGTTAGATTTCATGTATGTTTTCCACGGTAGAACTATTTACCGAATGGTATACCGTTTGATGCTTATTTTAACCTAATGAAGAATACCGATGTACACATGTAGTGAAAATATCGTTAATTAGTTAAAAGATGAGCTATTCTTAACCGAAGGCGCTCTGTCAAAATAAAATATTTTTTAATAAGCATTGTTTAGATGAACAAAGTATGTATCATTACATGATTAAATATACTGGTTCCGTTAATATACATTTTACCAATTGTTCGATTTTACCTCCTCCCCTTTAAATAGTAATCTCTCCCGCTCCATTCGGTTAAAATATAAGCGTCCATTCGTTAATATCCTATACTTTACCGAATGGAGGCTTATTTTCACCGTATGAGAATACTGATCAACACAGTGAAAATATTGTATAAAATTGAAGTAGATTTACACAACAGTGACAGCACAACTCCTCAATAGTAAAGTTCTGTATAGTGAAACATCCTAAATAGAACAGGTTTGGAAATGAAGTACACTGTAAATTATTTGAGAAGATGAGCTATTACTAACCTGATGTGCTTTGTCAAAATAGAATAAATAATTCTTTAATAGGCATTGTTTAGATGAAAAAAGTATGTATCAATACAAAATTAAATAAACTGTTCCGTTATAATACATATTACCAATTGCCAATTGTTTGATTTTACCTCCTTCCCTTTATACAGTAATCTTACCCACTCCATTCGGTTAAAATTCAAGCCCCCATTCAGTGCAATTTGGTAAATAGTCCTAGGACTATTTACCAAATTGCACCGAATGGGGGCTTATTTTTAACCGAAAGAAGGCATGTAGTATGTACCAAATATATTTATAGGTTTACATCTATAGTATTTATCTCTACACTGAACTATACAAGAAAATACAGTTACTGAATATCAGTGATTCGAGGTTATTATCCCTTCCCATTCGGTGCCATACGGTAAATAGTCCTACGAATGGAAGTTATTTTTAGCCAAATAGAGGCAGGTAGGATCAAGGTTATATAGTGTACAAGACTTAGGTACTCTATAAGTCTTGAGTAGGATTACAGTTTAAAGAGGTGGAACCGTGGAGGAAGGGTGCAGGTAAAATCAAACAATTGCTAATATGTGTTTTAATGGAACCATCATATTTAAATGGAACAAGCATTTTTAATTATGTAATATTTCGTTAGGATTAGCTCAACTTTACAATTAATTAACGATCACTATAAACAACGGTCTGTCGATTCGATGGAGCAATCCATTGATTCGATATCTCAGCAATCGAAAAGAAATTGAATCCATATACGTTGTTTATAGGGATATTCCTCATTTGATTAAATATAACTGAAAGGTAATATAGGATACCACTTGGTGCCATTTGGTTCCATTTGTTGTTCCATTTGTCTTCAAGTCTTGATCATATGTCATCTTCATTGAATTCTTACATATAAATTACCTAGCTTATTTACTAATGCAAAATGACTTTTTTCAGTTTTTCAAGTTTATACTTCAAAATGAATTCTTTAAGAAGAATATTCACTTTAAACAAATATTTACAAAGTAGAAGACTATGTAATGTTCATGAATTCAATCATTTAAATGATATGAATCTGAGTGTTAAATCTCTCCATTCAATTTCCAAATTTTCATCAATTTGTTCAAGTAAATCAACTCTACCAAACATGTCTCATCAAAGTAGAAGTTTGAGCTCCCTGCGCAATCACATGCTAGTAATCAGTGATGAAGTGCAGTCAGCTCTGAATAACAATAGGCCAGTTGTTGCTCTGGAGTCTGCTATCATTACTCATGGTATGCCACATCCAATGAACATAGAGACTGCAATGCATCTGGAGGAGATTCTCAGAGAAATGGTAGCTACTTAACTTCTTAATTTTATCCTAAATTCCTAATTATTTGTAATAGCTCTGATTGAAAGTTCACTTTAACACTTTCGAGACTGTGCGTTTGTTTATGTTACAAACATTTTTTTTAAATTATGAATTGCTTGTGACTCTATTATCTATTATAGCTATGTGTCAAAATTAAGAATCTTTAATTAAAAGTTTTTTTTTGAGTTTGGAACTGATGAACTGTAGTTTCTGTCAAGATCTCCACACCCTCTTTTCTATAGAATTTTGAGGTTTCCTTATAACAAACCCAATCTATTATTAATTCTGAGACGGAACTACTGAAGAAGTGAAGAAACATCAATATTATCAATTATGTAAATGCATATATGTTTCCTTAAATTCCAGAGAGTAATTAACGACCTCTAACTCTAGGATTATCTCAGTTTCTAAAGGGTTAAATTGATTATATGACTGCTTATGTAACTAAAAAATTTGCTTAGAAACTAGCTAATGGATTTCCATTATGTGAATTATAGTTCTATTTGTTAATTAACTTTTCATAAACTCTCTATTCCTTTTTTTCAGAATTGTGTGCCCGCAACAGTTGGGTTTGTAGAAGGCAAACTAGTGGTTGGTTTATCACCTGCACAAATTGAAATGATAGCTGAACCTAAATATGAAACTGTGAAGATAAGCAGCAGGGACTTGCCCATAGCCTTTGCAAAGGTTAGTCTTTAGTATTTGCATTTCAAGAGAACTGCAATAAGTTATTGTTTTTTAAGAGAACTGCAATAAGTTATTGTTTTTTAAGAGAACTGCAATAAGTTATTGTTTTTTAAGAGAACTGACATAAGTTATTGTTTTTTAAGAGAACTGCAATAAGTTATTGTTTTTTAAGAGAACTGACATAAGTTATTGTTTTTTAAGAGAACTGACATAAGTTATTGTTTTTTAAGAGAACTGCAATAAGTTATTGTTTTTTAAGAGAACTGACATAAGTTATTGTTTTTTAAGAGAACTGACATAAGTTATTGTTTTTTAAGAGAACTGACATAAGTTATTGTTTTTTAAGAGAACTGACATAAGTTATTGTTTTTTAAGAGAACTGCAATAAGTTATTGTTTTTTAAGAGAACTGACATAAGTTATTGTTTTTTAAGAGAACTGACATAAGTTATTGTTTTTTAAGAGAACTGCAATAAGTTATTGTTTTTTAAGAGAACTGACATAAGTTATTGTTTTTTAAGAGAACTGCAATAAGTTATTGTTTTTTAAGAGAACTGACATAAGTTATTGTTTTTTAAGAGAACTGACATAAGTTATTGTTTTTTAAGAGAACTGACATAAGTTATTGTTTTTTAAGAGAACTGACATAAGTTATTGTTTTTTAAGAGAACTGCAATAAGTTATTGTTTTTTTAGAGAACTGCAATAAATTATTGTTTTTTAAGAGAACTGCAATAAGTTATTGTTTTTTAAGAGAACTGCAATAAGTTATTGTTTTTTTAGAGAACTGCAATAAATTATTGTTTTTTAAGAGAACTGCAATAAATTATTGTTTTTTAAGAGAACTGCAATAAGTTATTGTTTTTTAAGAGAACTGCAATAAATTATTGTTTTTTAAGAGAACTGCAATAAATTATTGTTTTTTAAGAGAACTGCAATAAATTATTGTTTTTTAAGAGAACTGCAATAAGTTATTGTTTTTTAAGAGAACTGCAATAAATTATTGTTTTTTAAGAGAACTGCAATAAATTATTGTTTTTTAAGAGAACTGCAATAAATTATTGTTTTTTAAGAGAACTGCAATAAATTATTGTTTTTTAAGAGAACTGCAATAAATTATTGTTTTTTAAGAGAACTGCAATAAGTTATTGTTTTTTAAGAGAACTGCAATAAGTTATTGTTTTTTAAGAGAACTGCAATAAGTTATTGTTTTTTAAGAGAACTGTAATAAGTTATTGTTTTTTAAGAGAACTGCAATAAGTTATTGTTTTTTAAGAGAACTGCAATAAGTTATTGTTTTTTAAGAAAACTGCAATAAGTTATTGTTTTTTGAATGGCTATTGATTTAAAACTTTCTCTCAGAAAAAGAGTGGTGGGACTACAGTAGCAGGAACCCTCTCTGCCTGTCGTTTGGCAGGCATTCCTGTATTTGTAACAGGGGGTGTGGGAGGGGTACACAGACCTGCCAAACGAGGAGAAGTGACATGGGATGTGTCTGCAGACCTTACAGAGTTAGGCAGGAGTCCGGGTATTGCTGTGGTGTGTGCTGGTGTTAAGAGTATCTTGGATGTGCCAGCTACACTGGAGTATCTGGAGACTCAGGGTGAGGATCTCTCTAATCTAACTCCTATAGGTTTATGTAAATAATGCACCTTCCTATTATTGCTACAACCCATTAGGACACAGTCTGTGAATTATACCTTATTGTTATGGTTGGATTTTCCGAAAAATTGATACTTGTCTATCAGTAATGAACTGATTCACTTAGAATAAAGTTCATATGTAAGTTCAATAAATTGCCTGCTTAATTGCAAAAATTGGAAATAGGTTTTGTATTAACTTGCATTTATTTTTACTGTAAACACTATAATTTAATCTTTCACAATGTGTAAAATGTAGAGAGCTTTGACTTGGTGATTATTACCAGGGGTGTTATGTCCAAATTAGCTTTCAAAGAAAATAGGAATTGAGAATTCTTTTATATTTGCTCTAATTAAGTTTAGCTATGTTTTTTTTTGTTGTTTCTTTATGCCAGTGGGTTAGTGTAGACCTAAAAAATTGATAGTAATTGTGTGTTTCTAAGCATGAGTTACTGTACCAGGTGTGACAGTGACGGTCCTAACAGAAGATGTGGTGGAGGATCAAGTTCAGTTCCCAGATTTCTTCTCTCGAGAGAGTGGAGTGATGGCTCCGTCCACAGTTCCGACTGTTGACAACGCCGCAGAGATGCTCCGTGCCGCTCAGCTCCTGAACCTCAATGGTGCTCTAGTGCTGGCAGTACCCACACCTTTGGAGTATGCTCTGTCTGGCGCAAAGATCAAAGAAGTATGTTGTGTGCTTTACATGTCCTTTCTTCTGAAAATGTAGTTTACATTACAGAATCATGAAGTAGCTAAAGGTTGAAGAGTAATCTCTTAGTGTTAATATCTACATATTTTTGCCTCATTCAAAAAAGTTCTACGACTATTAACTTCTTTCTTACTATTGAATATTTCTGTTCAATTAACTGTTTTTGTATTTACATTGTAGCTATAGTTTATCAGATAAATCTTGCTATCTTTGATGCTAAATCTTTTCTACTGGTCAGGCTATTTGCGAGTCTCTGGAGGAGGCAGACAAGAGGGGGGTGCGGGGCTGTGCTGTCACCCCCTCAGTACTGGCCAGACTGGCTAAGCTCACTGAGGGCACTAGTGTCAGTGCCAATAAGGGCCTCATTGCCAACAATGTGAAGGTGGGGGGTAGACTGGCCCTCAGTCTCGCAAAGATAAAGGAGAATGAGGAGAACAGGTCAGTTCGCTGCAATTATTCTCATTAGTTTTTGTAGTGAATGCTAGCATTATCTGATGATAGGGCTTATTTGAGAGGGATTGAAATTGCCTAAGATTTGTGAGGAGGGGTATTACTAATTCATTAATTATTCTTATTCAGTTTCTCTTTCATTATTTGATCCTAAACCCTACTTAAGTATTATGCTTTAAAGTACAATTATTGTATTCATGAATGGCTTAGCTAATTATTATATTCATCAAAATCTTATTAGCTAACTATTATATATATTCATCAAAAGTCTATTTTTTTTATCACCTTAAAGCAGATTCGAATAAAAAATGAATGAAAATTTCACTAATATCCTGTTGAAATTTGAATCTGGCAATTGTAGTTTACCCAACCTTTTAAAATGTGAGATTATGAGTTTCGTCATTTTCAGATCTTCTCGCCGTCGAGTTTTCCAGCCAGATCTTCTCGCCGTCGAGTTTTCCAGCAGTCGTCAAACCCCGAGCACCCTGTAGGTTGAAATGATTTCTTAGCGCTCTCTGTGGGCTAAGCTGCTTATTTGATTGCTGTGAGTGCTGGTCTGCTTGTTGTTGTAGTTAGTTGCTTGTTGTGGGAAAAGTTAAACATTCTATCTAAGAATTAACTTAACTATTTTGGTTTGTTATCAAATGTTAAGGACTGAGAACCAATTATAATATTAAGGACTTAGGGACCAATTATAATATTAAGGACTTAGGACCAATTATAATATTATGAACTTAGGGGTCAATTATAATATTAAGATTGTCGGGACACCTTTTCAAGTTTATACCATCTAAAGCAATATAAATGTTTAAGATATATTTAATACCTGTATAGTAGGTTTCGAATGCATCTACCTGACAATATTACTGTAAGCTATGTTATATTCTTCGGCTCAATATTTTCAGCTCGATAAGAGTTCATGACATCTAAATGATCTAATTTTATATGTTAGAAATTTATTAGATGGTTTATAAATTAAATTATATTAGGTAGCTTATTATTTAAAACATTCCAAAGGAAATTAGAATAACCCTCTGATGTTGATATCTCTGGACTATTTATTTCTTCTCGAATGACAATTAATTTTCCTTTTGTTTGGAAATATTTAGAAACTTAGTCTTTGAAACATTTTTATTGAATAATTACTTCACCTCAAACAGTCATCCATAGTAAAAAAAGTTTACTTTACTATTAATTCAGTTGCAACTCTTACAATGTTCTCAATGTGGGGCAAGTAAGCATATATTTCCTTACATGTAACAGCATTAACTTTATTATCTAGCTATTTACTCCATTAACAGAACATATTGTAAAAAATAGCCAGTATCTTTTTTTATTGCATGTTTGTTCAGTTTTTGTATTCATTTTATGGGTATAAGTTGTATATATATTTTTCATTATCTTCTTTTTTATTAACTATATTGTTTATTGTATATGTTGTTTCATGATGGCATTTATTATTTCAACTTATTTTAGTGCTATTATTTAAAATATCATATCCTATAAATTTTTAATTATTTCATCTAGTAATTAATTTATTACTGTTTTGATTATTTTTCATTCTCATTACTCATATAATTATTTAAATTATGAGAGCAAATTTGGTAACTTTGAAAAAGGAGAGTAGGTAATTTACTGTCAATGGGTACATGGATACACTTTACAAAATTCTTTTTAGGAACATTACTTTGATATATACAATTACTTCTACCAGGTATTAGGTAATCTTATAGAATTTTAGTCTTCTTAAATCATTTCTATACTTTGGATGTTTGTGTCGAACGTCTTTAATTAAATAATAGTTTGTGAACGAGATAGAGATCAGAGTCAATTAAAGCATGAGGTTGTTTTTGATAAATAGGTAACATTTTTGAATATCCTCCTCCCTTTTAATTTTTGTTATAAATTCCTCTTCTCAAACTAGCGATGTTTACTTGTAACAGTTCATTTTATTGTAGAGATAGTTTTATCTGGTAGGTAAATATAAAGTGCCTTTGTAGTTTGTTAATGCTAGATAAAAATGATGGTAATTTAAACAACTATAATTTTGTAACAACTTTAGTGTTATTTTATAACATGAGTTATTAGTATTTAAATACCTGATTTTCTTACTTTTATAAAATGAATAGCTACTAAACAAGTGCGATTGTTGAAAGAGTTCATCTGTGCCTTAGGATTTAACTTCATCATTTATTTCTTCCATTAATGAGGTAGTATAACTTTAAGGTCATGAATACTGATTTTTATTTAGGATAAAGTAAGTTAGCTAATTACTTAAGGTGTTTTAAATTCTGCCATTAAAATAATGGTGTGTTCATTCCAAAGAAATCGCTCCTCCCACCGTTCAATTTTCTCTACTCCAAGCAACTTATTGCTGTTCCTGTAGCTAATATTAAACTAAGAATTTATCCCTCGGTGGAAAACATGAGGTTAGGGAAGGCATTTGTTTCTATAAAATAGTTCTATTATATTCACAGAGTTGAGTGAAATATATTTAATATTTTTTTCCAGTTCTGATTGGGTAGCTTACTATATCTCGTTGTATTTTTTTGTTATAATTATAACTATTTTCATTGTAGTTAAATTGTTAATGTTGCTCTATTATTTTTAGGGGATGATGCATGACATTTTTTTCTTATTTCTCCTATTAAATTTTTTCTGAATGACAGGTACAATTTATTATTACAACTTATACTCTACAATCTCCTTTACAGGATTAATTAACTCAAACTGATTAATTATTAATTAAATTTATTAATTTTAATTTCAATATAAATACCAAATAGACTATATTTGGGAATAAATTCCTATATTGAAATATATTTTCCTGAGATTTTTCTGCAGATTCGATCTATTTTGTTTTACATAGAAATGAAATAGAATTAGTATAAATTCATAATTCACTGTTATAAAAGTAGCAATTGATGTAATAGAGTACATTGAAATGGAGTATATTTACTGTGGTGCTACTAACTATTTAAGGTGATTTTGTTCCTGTTTAGATTGTTGATGTATTTTGAATAAATTTTTAAGCTGTTGATTCAGTTGTTAGTTTTGATTTACCTTTGATTCTAACTTAGCTACTTACAATTCTTTTAACGATTATTTAAATTATCCTCCCCAGGGTCAGAGAGAAAAAAATTATTTTATTACATAATTTTAAAGAGCTATGGTCTAGCTCTAGGATCATTAATCTGAAAATTGCATAAAATCAGGTATTTTTTCATACGCTTTTAAAGTTTTCGATACTCTGTGTGAAACAATATTATGAAACACTAATATGATTCTAGGAGTCAAGAGAAATAGGTTGTACCCCCATTGTTTTGATTTCCGAAATGAATTTTGTCAACTAATGTTGCTGCTCGGCATTCGTTTGAGGGGATCAAAAGCCAAAAAAGGAAAGCCAGGAAAGCCAAAAAATATCGAAATTGTCTAAATATATTCATTCACCTAAAACACATATTTGTGTAGAGTACTCTATACATATAGCAGTTATAGCTTATCTGTAGTCCGTACAGTGGAGGGGTGGCTATCAACCACCCCTTCACTCTAGGCTCCAATGAGAAATCAGTGCCGGACTGATATCAGCACGTGGTGGATGTGTTGCTTGTATAATTGGCACCTCCTTCTAGAGCGAGACGACATGATGGTAGAGATGTTTCAGACTCTCCTGACAACTTAAAAACAATAATGATTCTCCTGACCACTTATGTTTTGAGATGATTGCCGCTCTATATCTATGTAAGTTTTGTTGTAGAGAGCTTGTTTGAAAGAGAAAGATGCTCTATATCATAAAATCTGATATCTGAGTTTTTAAGTAATCTGAATTAGAAAAAAAAACATTATAGCTAAAACTTTAAAAGAATGGTAAAAAATGGGGTTTCCAAATTTTTTCCCTTCAAATAAAACTAAACAAAAATTTCAATTTCAAATAATTCAATGTTATTTGAACAACAACAACAACAACTCTTGCCTCTCAGTGAAAATGTGAAGCTGATATAAAGCGTTGAAGTTACCCCTAACCTATTCGTTTTCTATTAAAAAACTTTTTCTATTGACTGTTGCCAAATTTTAGCACGAACAAAAACATTTCTATGGTCCTGTTCTACTAATTTTTAGAACTCGCAGATTATTAATGAGAAAATATTTCTGTAGTGTATCGATCCCTTTAAACTGCCAATTATTACCTGGCAGTAAATAAATACTCACATCAGTTTTAACTTCTTTATTCGTTACTTTCTAGTATTTAATAATGAATCTACAATACCTACCTAGCTGACAATATATCAAACTCTGTACAATATTTTTCTTCAGAATTAAAATGTGAATCTCGGAAGTAAAACGGATATTGCCATGTAGGGATTATAAAAATCTTTAAAAGCATGTAGAAAAATGTATGCTATCAAGTTTCATGTGGCTTGCAACAAAATGGT
The DNA here is from genome assembly GCA_947561585.1 of Caprella mutica. Taxonomy (NCBI): domain Eukaryota; kingdom Metazoa; phylum Arthropoda; class Malacostraca; order Amphipoda; family Caprellidae; genus Caprella; species Caprella mutica. The sequence continues at coordinate 222,572 of CANNZV010001308.1, read as the reverse complement.
GGACAATAGCTGTATAAATTGAACCAAATAAATGAAATATATTTAATTAAATCAATTGATATAAGATTTATAAAATTATAATTCACTATTCTCCGAAACTACTAATTATTTCTTCATCAGCATTATATGATCAAGTATTTCAATATTAAATATTAATTAAACCTTTTTCATGCATTATGATTCTATATAATGAAAATTACCTGTACAAATGAGAATGAAAATCTCTCTTCTACCATATGATGTACTGTGACGTGGAAGTATTGGAACAGAATAAAAGTGATTATATCTCATCAATGGTGAAGTCACTAAGATATATACAAAATATAATTATAATATATTTTTTTACATTTCATTAATAGGTAGATGTAATATAAACTTAAAATTGATTGAATATCCGCGATTTATTCCACATTTCTTGTAATAGGTAGTGAGAGAAATATTTGTATATTTTTCTTTTCACTCAAATTGCTAATAATTTCACTATTAGAAACACAAAGATAGATTATTAGTGAGACTTCTGTTCATTCTCGTGCACCAGGGGAACTATCCTGAAGCTGTCTGTGGTGAATGGAAGAGAAAGGAGATGTGGCACTTGGTTCCCGAACTGTTGTAATTTGGATTACGTATGATCTTTTTTAATTTGTACCATTTTTTAAATCATTTTTAATGCTATTTGCTGTTTTAGAGGATAGCGCTAGGTTAGGTTTATGCTCTTCAACTATGAGGTCTTAGATTTAATAGACTTCATTAAAGGTCCCCTCCAAGCAAATATTTTTATTGCTTAAATCAACGAGGCTAAAGTTTCTTATTATTTTACTGCAAACTCCATGAAATTTGATAGCATATTTTTAATTTTATATGCTTTTAAAGATTTTTATAATCCTAACACTACAAAACCTATTTTACTTCCGACTTTCTAATTTTCAGTCTGAAGAAGAAGAATGAAAACCATTTGTTTTGATTGTCAACTAGGTATTTGGTTTAATAAATCTATTTATTATTCATTCAAAGGTTTAAATTTGGATGAACTTATTATAGAAACGTTTTTATACTTTTAGAAACAATTAATATCTCTAAAGGAGGCCAAAAACGCATTGTTTGTTTAAAAATCTAAATTTGAAATCAAAACAAAGAGTGTACAATCTTCTTTCTCGGCGTCAGGTTGGAGATTCGCTCGATTGTTGCTCACAGAGTAGTAATAAAATGATAAAATATATACTGAACTGAATTGTATTCAGTTTGCGGAATAATGATCGTATACCTTAGTTCTATAATATTATGTAATAAACTCAATTTTTTTCCGGAGCCTGGAGAGGACCTTTAACTATGACCTCTTCATTTTCCTATTCCATCTGTGTGTGCAGCCACTGGTACTTGTGTCCCTTTCCACCACATTTCTTGGTAAGTGACTTCATTCACGAAGTAGCTTTTCTGCATCCATGATCATTGTCACTGACTGTGGTAGGTGACTTTGTTGATAGAACCACCCTTTCTGACTGCTTCTTCCAGTCCCTTGTATTCAATTTCCTTTTGACGTCAGCGATATGGCCTTTGGTTCCAAAGCAAACCTGCTAGTAAAAAATTAAATATTATGGTCAGATGAGTCCAAAATCGAGCAGAACACCAACCCTACAGTTGAGCTTGGTGGAGAAAACCTTATATGGTCTGGAGTTATTTTTCTTCACGGGGGATATGAGCAAAAAATTAATCGACGGAAGAATTAATAAAGACAAATACCGGAATATTTTGGATATTTATTAACCTGCAACACTCTGTGGAGAAATTGGGATTTCTGATGATTTGCGGCTCCAGCATGACAATGATCCAAAACATATTCACAAATGGTTGAAGATATGAGAATTCACGTTTTTAAATGTCCCAGCCAATCATCAGACTTGAATCCCATTGAAAAATATTGGTAAATTTGAAGAGACAGATCATAGCAAGACGACCCTCAAACCTGTGCAAATTACAGATTCTCGATTCCTAGTTTCTTCTAGTTTCATAAAAGAAACCTTCAGCGTTGAGTTTTCCTTGGAAGAAGGGGCAAAATATCCAGTAAAATATTGCCAGGGTCTCTACAAAAACTGCAGGAATTGTTTAACAGCAGTATTAGTGCCTAATGAAATTCAATTGAATATTGACCATTCTTTTGCAACTGTCCAAATACTTCTTTCACTAGGTACCTATATTTTGAAATATGGAATAAGTCGAACATATTTAATAAAGTTTTTATTGTTTCAATCTATTTATTTGATGTAAAAGTATTATTTCATAATTTGTTTTGGTATGTATTTTACAAAAAATGTTAATTTCTATTTTGTCCAAATACTTTTCCCACGTCACTCTATATTAGTATTATTATTATACTTTTTTCAATCTCTTCAATCGGTATTTTCGACAATCTCCTGAAATTTCCCTTCACTATATTTTCTGAAAAGTTGTTCTTTTATCGTGGAATGTTCTCTCTGAATGAACGCTCTTCAATCCTTTGGTCTTTTTCGTCACATTCCTTGGTAAGTTATTGCATCACGGAGTAGCTTTCCTGTATTCATGAGCATTGACCCAAGAATGGTAGTAGGAGACTTTATTCATAGAGCCATTTTCTGCAATAATTTCATTTTGTCGTAAACTGGTAACTTTTATAAATTAATGCACAACTCCCTTAAATATTATGGCTAGTTACTTGTGGCAGTGGTAACTGCCACAATGTGGTAATTGCCACTTTACTGCTGTGACTTCTAAGGTACAGTTATTCAATCATCAGTTACGGTTGTATAGAGTTTATTATTAAGATCTTAAACCAATAGATTGTGGTTCTTCCTTGGCTATAATAAACTGGAGAACTTTTCGGCGAATATATGAAGGTGATATTTTTAATCTGAGTAAATTACTTCTTGCTAATTTAGTTAGCAATAGCTTATTATCTACATGTCTCTTACCTGTTAATATATCTCAGGTTGTTGTGGTGGGGGGAAGCATCGTAGACTTTGTGGCCACGGTACACGAGGAGAATATCGAGGTAAGATATCATTAAGGTAATAATAGAAAGGAGTGTTGTTGTAGTTTATAATGTCCACTACCTTTCATTAGGGTATAATTCACGGAGTAGCTTTTCTGCATCCCTTAGCCTTGTCACCGACGGTGGTAGGTGACTATATTCAAAGAGCCACTTTGCTATATGGCTGAAGCAGACGCTAAGCCAATTCTAAAAATAAATACAAAAATGTGCAGTCTCATTTTAAATTCAACGTTGATTTTTTTTTTAAGAATTTAGATTTTTATTTCTAGATTCTAAGAAAAAAGTTAATTTTTCCAATTAATATCCACTGCTTGTAACACTGCCTTCATTTTCACTAAAAACTCCCTTATTAATGATTATGAAATCGAAGATTATGGTGAATAAGACACTGTGGAACATGATAACTGTTTTATTATATATATTTTTTATGTTATTATAATGCATAACAAGCTGAATAGAACTAACCTAAAATAGAATAGTAAAATATTTGCAGCTTTCATGCCGTAATTAATTAATGTAAAAATATTAATTAATTAAGCAAGCAGCCGGTAACTGCTAATAAAAATTAACAATAATTATATGTATGTTATATGGAATTAACATCTTCATTACAAATATTTCAAACTGAATGAGTTAAAATACACTAATGTATTAAATACTTCTATTCATTTGTTTTTCATTAATGAAATTTAATGAAATTTAATGAAATATAATACTCTTCTTTATAAGTGTTATCTAAGTAAGCTGATAAAGTGGCGTTCGTTATAATGTAACTTTGTATTATTTAATGAATCGAACTCTAAATACTGATAAAAAGATTATTGTTAATGCATTTATAATTATAACCATTCAGTACCTAATCTAATGAAACTGACTTTGATAAAAATCACTTTATTATTTTCATAGAGAATATTAACCCTATTACTTCCTATATATCTTTTAAAGTTATCACTTCTATTCCTATCATACTAGCGACTAATTTATGAAGAAAAAATAACTTTCCTAATAATAATTTTATTTTATCTGTTTAAGTATAACCTTATTCATTTGGTATAACCGTTACTTTTTTCTCGATAGCTCTGTTTAGAACTAGTAAGAGTGGTGTCTACCTGTACAGGTGAAAACAAGAAACTCCTACTATAACTACCAACCAGTCAATTTGACTGTTTTTTACTTTTCAAACATTTGATGTCATAAAATATTATTGGTAGATACTGGAAATTTTCTTCATTTTTTTTTAAACTAGGAGACGCTGTCTCCTTCTGTTAAAATTAAAAATAAATCAAGTATCTACCAATAATAATTTATGAGATACAAATGTTTGAAAAGTAAAAACCAGTCAAATTGACTGTTTGGAAGTTCCAATGTTAAATATAATAATAACTCTATTAACCTATTTCAATGATATTTTCTTTGTGTTTGCATACAAATTTCTGCATGAAGCTAAAAATTGCTATTAAAATCAGTTAACAGGTTAGCATATTAAGAAGGTAAGTTACGAATTATCGGTCAGTTTCACATCTTCGGTCATACAAGAAATAACAATTATAATATCGTTCTTTCTTATATGACCGAGAATGTGAAACTGATCGATAATTCGTAAATTACCCTACATAGTTTTTTATAGATTAGTGTTATTTTTTAGGATACACTGTACGTTATTGACCTGGTGTTTACATCAATAAATGGTTGCATAGTTCTCTTTGATTTTATTCTGTTTTTTTAACTTTGTTAGTGATGGTTGATAGATAAGCTGTTGCTGAAAATATCCTCTTCACTGTTAGTTTGCATTGACTAGTTTAATATGGATGAAACTAATGTATTTTAGGTCTAAGCTGGGAATGTTTCAGTTCAATTTACTCTTTCTATTTGACCTTTAAAAGTGTATATTAGCACCTGTTAATGTAGTTAATTTGTTCCATAGTCTATAATATGTGTTACCGGTCTCATTTAACTGAATACAGTTAATATTCAAAAAGATAAGTATTTTCTTTATATTTTTTTGACGAGAATAGAATTGGATTTTTCTTTTAAATAGTGAATCGTAAAAAACTGAATGATATATAAAGTAACTAAATTAGCATTTAAAGTTTCTCCCCCGAGGTGGGTGGGGGGAGAGAGGCTCAGAACCCTTCCCCCACTGACCGACTACGGAACACTACACTGCTGTTCGAATTAGACCTCTGCGTCTATTTACACTATGTACAACAGCAGATCTATTTTGAATTAGCATGTCTTAGTGTTCCACTGTCTGCCAACCTTCCATACCACACATACACCTACAGTTAAACTTTATCATCTAGCAGAAATGCAACAAGAATTGGAACTACAGTAACACTACTTCAAACGCACTGCCTATATTCTTAGGTACGGTAGGTTACGAATTACCGGTCAGTTCCATATCTTCGGTCATAAAAGAAAAAACTAAATAATTATTATTATTTAATTTAATTTTAATTGGTATCCATGATTCCAGCAGGTATCATTTATTATATTTTAATGTTAATTGGTATCCATGATACCAGCAGTTATCTTAGATTTTTTATTTTTAATTGGTATCCATGATACCTGCTGGTATCATGGATACCCATAAAGAATAAAAATATGTTAATTAATATTATATAGTTTTTCTTATATGAACGAAGATGTGAAACAGACCGATAATTCCTAACTCCCCCACGTCATTATGATATCCAGTGTAGTAATGGTGATATAGAGAACATCTCTAACATTTAGTCTGCATCTTTTTGCTTTAACTAAATCTTTCTTTTAGTCTTTGAAGGAGTGAATAATTAGCATCTAATTGAGAGTCTAGTATCTTAATACTGTCCAAAGAAAAGGAGTTGCTGTGACTCGCATCTTAATTTTGGTCAATCGTTGCGCATCTTAATATTAAATAATGCTATTAAGTTAAATTGTATCTATTAAATATCATGATAATCATACATATCACTATTGTAAATAACTGTGAAGAATATCGATTTAATAATATAGGCACTTATCCATCATATTAGTATTTATCTAGTTTTAATTAGGTATACATATCTATATTAAAAACTTTATTCAATTCGAAATTTATAACTTTTCAAACAGTACAAAAACACTCTGTTATGATTATATTAAATAAAATTGTAAAATATTTAACCGTACTACTCTACTATCTACAGATTTATATGCATATATCATTCTTATGTACATTAATATATTTAATACTACTTACAAAATAGAAATAAGCTTATCTTAAACTTATATCAAACGTCATATATAATGGTTCATAATTACATTTCACTACTTCTAAATTGCAATTTCACTATAAGATGCGACTTCGTGACAATGAGGAAAATATGAAATATCTTAAATGTTTATGAGTTTCAGTCTATCCAGATATTTTCCATCGTACGTCTGGAAGCTTCATTGCTACGTTGCAGTCTTCTTTACGACAACCTGGAAAATAAAGTTTAATTTACTCTCTGTTTATAATTTGTTAACTGTCATCACTTCATATTCTCCGATGAGCAATAAAATTCTATTGATTCCTCTTAGCTAGATTTATTCCGTAAAGGGCCGTACACACGTAGGTTTTTTAAGTCTTTCCACTAATCTTTTTGCTAATCTCCTCCTACTTTTTCCACGATAATATAAGAAAAAACGATACAATTATTATTTTTTGCAGTTGTATTATGGATACCAACTAAAATATATAACAATTATATCGTTTTTTCTTATATTCTCGTGGAAAAAGTAGGAGGAGCTTAGCAAAAAGTCTGGCGGAAAAACTTAAAAAACCCTACGTGTGTACGTCCCGTTAGATTTGTAATGGTTCCAATAGTACAGTGAGGAGAAAAAGAAGCGGATGTCCTGTGACATGTTTATCGCTCTACAGCTATTATACAACACAAAAACTCAGCATGACAGGACATGGCCAACGGTCCCGAAAACAGTCGAACTTTTATTTTATATAAATGACATATATTCAGACAGGGAATGTTCTATATAATGGTATTACTTTATTGGTACATTGAACTTGAATAGAAAAACTGTCGTTAACATTTTTATTTGTTGTTTTACATGTATAAGAGGTATGTGGAAAACTGTTTTTTTTATTACCTTCCATTTTCAGTCGATGGGTTTTGCAAACACAACAGTTACTTGTCTCCTCTTACTATCCTTTCCATATTTTCCTTTTATCACTGTTTCAATTATTATATAATATTACGCACAATATCAGCTAGGTAAGTCTTATATTTGTGTCTGTCTGACATGAAAAAATGTATTCACGGGCTGGATGTCTTGGAGATCATTATTGTTACCATTGTGTTTCTTCTGCGCTAAAGGTGTTTGATTATGTACAGGCGTGTCAGATATGAGTGCCGTGTGACTGTTGGTGTCAGAGTCTGTACCACAGTCCTGCAAAATGTGAGAAACGTTAGGAATTTTCTTAATTGGCTGTACGTTGGAGAAGCTACTGTCCGCATCTTCATCATCATAACCTTTTGATCTACCTTCACGCAGTAATACCGAACTCTCTACTTCTTTATTCTCTTCCCTCTTAGGTGGTTCTTCTATTTTATCTTCACTGTATCTTCTTGATTCAGTTTCTTCAACAGTTTCCTCCTCTTCATCTGTGCCCAGAAGCTCTGTTTCTGCTTGGTTTGGACCCGGCAATACAAGACCGAGTGCCGCTGCTATTTCTGCATTGGGAGCATTTAACGATTCTCCTTGAAGAACTTTGATCTTTTCTATCATTTCTTTTATTTCAAATTTAAGAATCCCTACGAAACACAATTTAATAAATGATATCACACAAAACCCTAGAATGAATAGAGATTCTGCCGAAGAAGTCACCCAAGATCTTAACGGCAGTTCGCAACCTCTTTTGTGTAATCTGTAGTCTTGCCGGTGACATGTGAAATTTTTAAAGCGAAAAGGGTATCTGTCTTGGTACAGCTCTGTGTAATAGTGTGGAACATGCCGTGCTGCTTGATCTGCTTGAACTGGTTTAGATTCCCTGGGAGAACAACAAGACTTGGGAACTCCTTTTGATTGTGACCCCCATTTAGTGTAGCTATAGTCTTCTGGAGATATAACCCCGCAACATTTTTCTGTTCTCTGTAGTACATCCCACACGTAGGTGGTCCCAGTATCTGTCCCGTAATCTGCTAAAGATTCATTCATACTGGATGCTATTTTGACAGTTAATTTAGGGAATCTATGAAACCAAACTAAACCTACGACAAGATCTCCGACAAGTAGAACCACCATCAATGACCAGTAGATGTGCAATAACTTTTGAGAAAGTTTTATTGCTCCTATACACCCAATAGCTTGTAGTAGTCCAGCCTGTAGAATTAATGCTATGTAGGCATAAAGTAGAGTTGGATCGTACGCAGGGGGTGTAGGTATCAGAGTAAAGTAAGTATGCGAGACAGTGTGGGTAGCCAATGCCAGCAACACTATCACAGCCACGAACAGCACCGCGTTACACGTATAAATCCATAGTCTGTAGTAACGCATCGCCTTACGAAGAAACATTCCCGTGGCCCGGAGGCCTCCCTAGACCCGAGGGTCTTCGTCACCGTGTTGGAATTGGACGATGCCTGCCACGATTACGGTGGTTGTTTCAAGTAGTTAGGCGGCTTTTTAGAATGCCGCAATAAGTTGAAAATGAGTGGAGGTCTTGTAGACTTTCCTTGATTATGGATTTTATCACTAGCACTGCTCTATTACCTATTAGGTAAACTAGGTTTGCCAGATTCTTGGCGATTCACCATTCTACTGAAGGGAATTGTGGAAGACGGTTTTACTAATTATTCTTCAGGACGATTGCATTTTGTAGACTTTATTGATAGTGGAAAGTAGGTTGAAATTTTAAATTGGTTTGGTATTCCTTTTAGCGAAATCATTGGTTGCAGCTAACGTTTATGGACTTCATCAATTGATGTTTCTTCTTCTTTTGTGCGGTTGAATTTATTTGGATTCACTGTAGTTTTCGTTCAAAGATTCACCAACATCGCCAGACCTGAAAAAGAAAAAAATATTAAAGTAGTTCAAGGAATAATTTATGTTATAAATTAATATACGAGCATTTTTTTTCATTTTCATATTGTAGGAATTTGTGGTAAAGCACTTTTTCTAATCATATTCCATACATGTTTCTCATTCATTTTGTTTACTAAAAATTGAGATTGAATACTATAATTTTTAATCTTATTTTTATTGTTATTTAAATTATTTATCTTTTAAGTTCATTAGGCATTTTTTATGTCTATAAATACAATGGGTTCAAGAGAATATTTTCTTCAAATTAACATCGATTATTTACAAGATGATGTATTGAGCTTATAAAAATAAGTAGAATTACAGATGATTAACATCACATTTAATCGAAATGTATTGATGCATACATAAACTCTCTCCATTTAAAATAGCCACTTATTCCCTCACCAGAACATTGACTTTATATTGCAGCTGTAGATGAAGTGATAAAGTTATATTTTTTAGACTTTAAAAGATCTTCCATATTTCCTTGCGATAAATTACCCCAATAAATGTTCCTGTAAGTTAAAAAGCGTAACAACTTAATGAGTAGGTGATGTTCATGGTAATTTAGTACAAGGTTGGTGTGGTACTTTTCTTCGGAGTATTAATTGGTTGTTTGAAAATAAGAACCGCTGCCTCTGTTACCTAACCACACACTAATCCCACCAATTCAAATCTTATTGGAATATACTTCAGAGTTCAGATTTCTTTCAATATGTCAAATTGGAATGAGTGAGGAAATTAAAAAAAAATCTAAGTGAAAAAAAGTAAATATGTGCAAGTTAACCATGGATGCAGACTCCTAAATTCTACTATATTATTTCCACAATTTTCAGTGAGGACACACTAAAATGTGATCTCTTTCTTTATCAGTTAATTCCAATGATTTCTTGTGAGGTTGGTGAGCAAAAATATCAGTTCATTATTTATTGTTTTTAAAGTAGCCTTAAACTAAAAGTCAACAAAAACTTTTTCCTAAGCCCAGAAGAAAAACTTCTCGGTTTTCGTCAATTTATCCGCAATTGAAAAGTTTTCGTCTCTTTTTGCGGAAGATCAATCTATAAAAGAGATGAGATGAGGCCTGAAGAGAAATGTCTGAGAGATGAGATGAGGCCTGAAGAGAAATGTCTGAGAGATGAGATGAGGCCTGAAGAGAAATGTCTGAGAGATGAGATGAGGCCTGAAGAGAAATGTCTGAGAGATGAGATGAGGCCTGAAGAGAAATGTCTGAGAGAGATGAGATGAGGCCTGAAGAGAAATGTCTGAGAGAGATGAGATGAGGCCTGAAGAGAAATGTCTGAGAGATGAGATGAGGCCTGAAGAGAAATGTCTGAGAGAGATGAGATGAGGCATGAAGAGAAATGTCTGAGAGAGATGAGATGAGGCCTGAAGAGAAATGTCTGAGAGATGAGATGAGGCCTGAAGAGAAATGTCTGAGAGAGATGAGATGAGGCCTGAAGAGAAATGTCTGAGAGAGATGAGATGAGGCCTGAAGAGAAATGTCTGAGAGAGATGAGATGAGGCCTGAAGAGAAATGTCTGAGAGATGAGATGAGGCCTGAAGAGAAATGTCTGAGAGAGATGAGATGAGGCATGAAGAGAAATGTCTGAGAGAGATGAGATGAGGCCTGAAGAGAAATGTCTGAGAGATGAGATGAGGCCTGAAGAGAAATGTCTGAGAGAGATGAGATGAGGCATGAAGAGAAATGTCTGAGAGAGATGAGATGAAGCCTGAAGAGAAATGTCTGAGAGATGAGATGAGGCATGAAGAGAAATGTCTGAGAGAGATGAGATGAGGCATGAAGAGAAATGTCTGAGAGAGATGAGATGAAGCCTGAAGAGAAATGTCTGAGAGATGAGATGAGGCCTGAAGAGAAATGTCTGAGAGAGATGAGATGAGGCCTGAAGAGAAATGTCTGAGAGAGATGAGATGAGGCCTGAAGAGAAATGTCTGAGAGATGAGATGAGGCCTGAAGAGAAATGTCTGAGAGAGATGAGATGAGGCATGAAGAGAAATGTCTGAGAGAGATGAGATGAGGCCTGAAGAGAAATGTCTGAGAGATGAGATGAGGCCTGAAGAGAAATGTCTGAGAGAGATGAGATGAGGCCTGAAGAGAAATGTCTGAGAGATGAGATGAGGCCTGAAGAGAAATGTCTGAGAGAGATGAGATGAGGCATGAAGAGAAATGTCTGAGAGAGATGAGATGAGGCCTGAAGAGAAATGTCTGAGAGAGATGAGATGAGGCATGAAGAGAAATGTCTGAGAGAGATGAGATGAGGCCTGAAGAGAAATTTCAAGAATAATCCACTAATATAATTAATACTGTTTTTAATTACATTCGCAAAATTGCGGAAGGTAATGTTTAGATTTGCAGTACTTTCCCCGGACGAAAAATATAAGAATATTTTCACTTATTTATTTTTAATTTTCTTATTCGTTTAAATCAACAAAAATTCAACCAAATCGCCTGAAATTTGGTAGGACGATTGGTCATTATTCAGGAATCATTTGGTTAGAATTCGTGAGCGATTGGGTCTAAGGTCAATGTCACGAAAAGCTCAAAATCGATTGAAGCGGCAGTGAAGGTGTGCGCTCTACGAGTTCCTGTCTATTGGTTGTATATTATCTAATTTTTTCAAAAGGTTATTTTTCAAATGTATTCAATATGGTTATTCACTACAAATTCACAACCTCAGGCCGTGAGTTCAGACTCTCATGCCGTGAGTTCAGACTCTCAGGCCGTGAGTTCAGACTCTCAGGCCGTGAGTTCAGACCCTCAGACCGTATGTTCAGACTCTCAGGCGGTGAGTAGAGGCCCTCAGGCGGTGAGTTCAGACCCTCAGACCGTATGTCTCGCTAATGCTTATTCTGAGGAGTGCTACTGCTAATTACATTTGCTGCTCAGCTGACGACGGATGGAAGACCATTGCCTTAATTACGAACACACGAACGTGATCCTCAGATGAACTTTGGTGCTTTAAAGGCCATTGGTGTACTAAAGGCCATTGGTGTACTAAAGGCCATTGGTGTACTAAAGGCCATTGGTGTAATAAAGGCCATTGGTGTACTAAAGGCCATTGGTGTAATAAAGGCCATTGGTGTACTAAAGGCCATTGGTGTACTAAAGGCCATTGGTGTAATAAAGGCCATTGGTGTACTAAAGGCCATTGGTGTAATAAAGGCCATTGGTGTACTAAAGGCCATTGGTGTACTAAAGGCCATTGGTGTAATAAAGGCCTTTGGTGTACTAAAGGCCATTGGTGTAATAAAGGCCATTGGTGTACTAAAGGCCATTGGTGTACTAAAGGCCATTGGTGTAATAAAGGCCATTGGTGTACTAAAGGCCATTGGTGTACTAAAGGCCATTGGTGTACTAAAAGCCATTGGTGTACTAAAGGCCATTGGTGTACTAAAGGCCATTGGTGTACTAAAGGCCATTGGTGTACTTAAGGCCATTGGTGTACTAAAAGCCATTGGTGTACTTAAGGCCATTGGTGTACTTAAGGCCATTGGTGTACTAAAAGCCATTGGTGTACTTAAGGCCATTGGTGTACTTAAGGCCATTGGTGTGGTGTAATAAAGGCCATTGGTGTGGTGTAATAAAGGCCATTGGTGTGGTGTAATAAAGGCCATTGGTGTGGTGTAATAAAGGCCATTGGTGTGGTGTAATAAAGGCCATTGGTGTGGTGTAATAAAGGCCATTGGTGTGGTGTAATAAAGGCCATTGGTGTGGTGTAATAAAGGCCATTGGTGTGGTGTAATAAAGGCCATTGGTGTGGTGTAATAAAGGCCATTGGTGTGGTGTAATAAAGGCCATTGGTGTGGTGTAATAAAGGCCATTGGTGTGGTGCAATAAAGGCCATTGGTATGGTGTAATAAAGGCCATTAGTGTGGTGTAATAAAGACCATTGGTGTGGTGTAATAAAGACCATTGGTGTGGTGTAATAAAGGCCATTAGTGTGGTGTAATAAAGACCATTGGTGTGGTGTAATAAAGGCCATTGGTGTGGTGTAATAAAGGCCATTGGTGTGGTGTAATAAAGGCCATTAGTGTGGTGTAATAAAGACCATTGGTGTGGTGTAATAAAGGCCATTGGTGTGGTGTAATAAAGGCCATTGATGTGGTGTAATAAAGGCCATTGGTTTGGTGTAATAAAGGCCATTGGTGCGGTGTAATAAAGGCAATTTGCAGAAGTACATAATTTTTTCTGTCATTAAATTATTTCCAGTCATTTTTCACGTTGTATGTCATTTTCTGACGTCATTGGTGGCTATCTTAGGTCTTTTAGAGTTCATTTCTTTGCAATAACTCATATTTTGCCTCATTTCATATTCTGCAGAGACTGCAATCTATTTGATTATCGCTACACACCTCTGAAGCAGGAGTTAAACCTCATATAAACTAATTTATTGGTGCATCTTTCCCCACCCCTAACCTCCCTCGTAAAGATATTAATACCCTGTACACCCTAGGGATTTATTTAATTCTATGTTATTTCTTCTATTTAATGTTTCTCCATCTCATTATTTACACGGAAGCTAATGTAGTAGAGTCGTGGGGATTGTTGTTGGTGAAATTCTTGTTTCTTGGTGTTGATTTTATGACCTACCATCTAATGAAAGAAGTTCTTTTTCGGGTTTGAGCTAAGGAAATATTAGAATAGAGGTTTTGGATCTTGTTTGAGGCATTCCCTTGTCCCTCAATGTCACGTGACTAGCAATATTGAAAATTTCTCAGAAACTGAAAAGTCTATAAGCTTTCAAATCTCTAACTCAGGTGAAACTTAATGGAGAGAGAGAAAAAAAAAATTAGTACGCTAATACATATAAGTGAAGCTAAGCAAAAGCATATTAAAAGAGAACAATAATTTCAAAGTTTGAAAAAGAGGGATCATTTTAAATCTTAAGTGTTTAGATAGAAGTACGATTTTTTCGGTCTCGGAGATTTTTCCTTTTTAAGATACTTTGTTTTAAATTAGCATATCTGACAGTGGTGCACTTAAATTTTCCTCTTAAGTTTTAAGTTAGAGGTCTGATTGTGTATAGTTCGCTTTTTTGTTCATCATTGTTATTTAATAATTCAATAATTATTCAACCTTCAATTCCATGGAAATGAAAATTATAATTAATTTAACCAGAGGCTGCAGTTCGTAATATGGATACACACTGAATAAAAGTCTTTCGGGAAAATGACTTTTCGGCCAAAATTACTCCAAATCTACTTTCTGCCAATTTTCTTTCTGTCAAATGTCCGTTCAGCCAAATGTATTTCGGTCAAATGTCCGTTCAGCCAAATGTATTTCGGTCAAATGTCCGAAAGTATTTCTACTTCATTCTACTTACTTTTAAAGTGATTCAGTATGTGTTTTTATTCAGAATTTAAAATTATATTAATAAATAGATTTTACTATTTTATATTGATTGCTGTTATCTAATTAAAATTTTGTATATTTGAATTTAGTTAGTAGTGTTATATACTATGTAATGCATCAATGATGATTTAAATTATCCACGTGGTTAGTCTGAAGAGATTATGACCAATCTCATACATCAAGTTTCCGTATATATTAATTAATGCCATCACACTATTCTTTAGGAGAGTATGAGAATGACTAAATGGTTAGCATGAAATCACTCTTCACGCTTCACTGTCTGCCAGTCTCTCATCTCACTCAGGAATTTCATTTGGTTCACTTTTTGGAGAGTCTTCGCCAGTGTTTGAATTCTTGGGCCTTTCTGCGCCTGAAGGTCATTCGTTCTCACTCCGATTAATGGTCTGGTGTGTCCTGCGTTCAATTAGTGTAATGGACTTAGCAGTAGCGAGCCTCTGACTCTTCATTGTCTTACCAAATCTCCATTGTTCATCTAACAACAAATTGTAATTGAAGAATTAGAATATCTATATGTGTATCTTGTAATAACATAATAATAATTGATAAGCATAGTTATATCATTTTTGCACAAGACTTATTCTTTTTCTAAACGGTTTTATGATTGGATTCTGTATATGATTGTGAAAATGTTATAAGAATTTATGTTAGTTAAATTGCCAAAGTATTGTTCTATTTGTTGTGAAGTGATCATGTCAAAAAAAAAAAATTCTTTATTATCATATATAATAATTCGTTAGTTTTGAGTCTCCAGTTGAGTGTTGACAAGTTAGTTTATTAGTATTCACAGAAGATGCTCCAGTTATTATATTTGTTTGTTATTCTGCTGAGGGCTTCTATAGTTAATTCGCTTGAACTTTAGTTATTAGTTCTTAGATGAATATTTAGTAGGCTTCTCATGAAAATAATATTGTTATCTCAACTACACTGAGTTTACTTATTATACAATGAACTGTTTGTAAGAATTACTCCAGTATTTATTAGTCGGAAAAATCTCAATTGAATAATTTGATCATTTGGAAAGAAACATATAAAATATTTAATCAAAGGTTCCATGAAATAGGTAAATTATTTACCAAATATATAAACATTCTCAGCTATATGAGAAAGGATGGTCCAAGAAATGCTGGTGAATATTTATTTTCAAGATCATTTTCAAATCACTATATTTTAGGAGGCATTCATTTCCTTCTTTTTCAGCAATTTGATATGAATCTCAATTATCATTCCTTCAATGATGTACTTTTATTAGTGTGTCCTTACTTTACAACACAATGCTTCAATATTGGATTTTTATTTGCAGACACCAATTTTGAACTGGAGTCCATGCAGAATCTGTAACTCTCTTCAGCAAATCGCTCACACTCATTCATTCAAAATCCCAATATTTCAACCACAAAAAGCTAACATCAAAGCCATCCATCACGCCCCGGAAAAACTAATGGCGTGAATATCTTCTCGTAGAATAAAGACCGGTCACTGCCTATCTATGGACTATTTGACCAATGAAATGCATTGCCTATCTATGGACTTTTCGGCCAATGAAGTGCATTGCCTATCTAAGGACTATTTCGGCCAATGAAGTGCATTGCCTATCTAAGGACTATTTCGGCCAATGAAGTGCATTGCCTGTCTATGGACTATATCGGCCAATGAAGTGCATTGCCTGTCTATGGACTATATCGGCCAATGAAGTGCTTTACCTGTCTATGGACTATTTCGGCCAATTAAGTGCATTGCCTGTCTATGGGCTATTTCGGCCAATGAAGTGCATTGCCTGTCTATGGACTATATCGGCCAATGAAGTGCATTGCCTGTCTATGGACTATATCGGCCAATGAAGTGCATTGCCTGTCTATGGACTATATCGGCCAATGAAGTGCATTGCCTGTCTATGGACTATATCGGCCAATGAAGTGCATTGCCTGTCTATGGACTATATCGGCCAATGAAGTGCATTGCCTGTCTATGGACTATATCGGCCAATGAAGTGCATTGCCTGTCTATGGACTATATCGGCCAATGAAGTGCATTGCCTGTCTATGGACTATATCGGCCAATGAAGTGCATTGCCTGTCTATGGACTATATCGGCCAATGAAGTGCATTGCCTATCTAAGGACTATATCGGCCATTGGAGTGCATTGCCTATCTATGGACTATTTCGGCCAATGAAGTGCATTGCCTATCTAAGGACTATATCGGCCATTGGAGTGCATTGCCTATCTATGGACTATTTCGGCCAATGAAGTGCATTGCCTATCTAAGGACTATATCGGCCAATGAAGTGCATTGCCTGTCTATGGGCTATTTCGGCCAATGAAGTGCATTGCCTATCTAAGGACTATTTCGGCCAATGAAGTGCATTGCCTATCTAAGGACTATATCGGCCAATGAAGTGCATTGCCTGTCTATGGGCTATTTCGGCCAATGCAGTGTCCACTCCAATGGTAAAAGTTGAGTGTGGTTCTTTGAGCGGACGCATTAGTTATCTCCGTGAAGCTTTCACAGGCTCATACGCTATTCCGGCCACTAATTTTCATGTCCGTATCAATCAGTGTCTGGCAGTATGAGGTACGCATGGGACTATCATGGTTTGCGAATTGGATTTGGGACATTGAATATAAATGGTGCGGTTCATAATATACATTGGATGTTTGACTATTTATTGGTGCATCACAGTATGTATGGCATGTGTTTTAAGACAGATTGGTGTTTTTATTTGAGATAGCAATCGAGAATATATCCTAATAAGCATCCCCAGGGGCTCTATTCTGAAACATGTCTGTGGTAAATAGAAGAGAAGGGGTGTGGCGTTGCGTGGACCTGGAATTATTGTAATTTGTATTATATATTGTCTTTTTCCGTTTTTACCATGTATATCATTTTTCAACGTTACTCACAGCTTTAGAGGATAGCGCTAGGGTTATGAGTTTACAGAACGGCTTTCCAGTTTTGAAAATTTTACTATAATTAAACTTATGGAGACCGAAAAAATTTGTCCTTGCAGGATAAAAATAAAATTACCATATAATTGATGAACTCTTAAGGCGAAGAATATTCATAAACTATATATCTTATCAGTTAATTCAAATACATATCTAATTGACATCAAAATTAACCGATTATTTCGTGCACATTGATCGCTTAGGACTGAATTGAGAGATACACTACTGTGTATAAATTGTTTTCGGTATCGCAGAGATCTCTTCGAAATTGATGATAATTCTCAACTGAAAAGCGTCTATTAACTCTAGACTAGAAAATCTAATATCATAAGTTAAGAAATCAATTGATTGACCTTTTGAAGCCTTGATCTACTCGTACTTTTTTAATGAGTTATATGAAAATTTGATGTAAATTCCTAGTTCGATTCCCTATTTCATTTAGAGACGTGAAATAGGAACAAATTCAAATACCACCTTCCTAGTTCACGTCCCTAATTGATTTAGGAGCGTGAACTAGGAAGGGGGTAAACATCCTATTTAAGGTACCTATTATTTTGACAATTTATTTAATTTAACTAATATAGTTAAATTTGGATGGAGAATATAGATTTCTGTATAATTTTCTTAAAATGATTTTTGTATAGTTTTCTGAATTTCCATTTCAAATTTTCGTTTTTGGTATTATGTGTATTTGTAGCTAGTTAAGACACTAGTTTTCCTGTATATTAAAGTTTTTAGTGCAATATATTTTAATCAGATAGGTAAAAGGAAATTAAATTAAAAAAAAATACCCCCTTCCTAGTTCACGTCCTTAAATGAAATAGGGACGCGAGCTAGGAATTTACCGAAAATTTTAAAGAATGTAAACTCTCAAATTTAACAATAAATGGTAATATAAAATATATATAGTTCTATAATTATATTCAGGAATAATAGATTGGTAGGTACTGAATATTGTGTTAGGAATAGTCACTTAATACTTGGAAAACTTACTTATTCAAATAGTTTTCAGCAGACTAATCATACAAAATTTATTATAAAAAGAATGTTCACCACATAATACGCTGTTATTGAACAGTTGTTATTGTACACATTTGTTTGATAACAATAACAGAGTTCACACTTGCACAAAAGGCTCTCAAATGGTAGCGATTCGTTAACAAAGTCGCACAAACTTACTGCCATTTGAGCAGATTTCGAGAATAGAATATTTCGTTCGAATCGTGCGACAGGAAAGATGACGTCCTATTGTGACACTATGAAACACGAAATAGCAATTCCATTCCTGGTATATTTTTTATGATTTTATCGTTATTATGCTTGAAATTCTACTACTTTATCAAATGATTATATAGATATCTACAGAAGATCTCCTAGTCTATTTAGTAAGGTTTAGACTTCAGAAAGAAGAATAAGTTTTCTGCAACACTGTCTATATAAAATACATAGTTACATTGATATATAATCTAGAGCTAGATTGTGTTTCAGAATTATGGCAACCAGTTTTTCTTTACAAATAAATCATACAAAATCGATGTTTGATTCCATAAATAGTGTATCATATTGATTTAGTGTCATAATCTACTTTCTTTCTGGCATCTAGATTTCAAATTCATACTTTGGATCATTGCTGTAGATCGAAATATAGTAATCAAGCTCAACAAAGAAGGTGAAACTAATTCATCAATTGCTTAGAAGTTGCTAATTAATCGTTCAACTGTTTGGAAAACTGATAAATAGTTCTAGAAAACCATACTTCAACTTCTGATAGACCAGTTCGAGACCGTAAACGAAACATACAGATTGAAAAATTAATCAAAAACACGCCGGTGAAGTTGCGTCAAAACCCACGTCGATTTCTTCGTAAACTGGCTGCAAAAGCCGGTGCTAGCAAAATTTTAATGCATCGAGTGCTAAAAGGAGATCAAAATCATTTGAAATGCTGAAACGTCATAAGCTTACTGACCATCATGAGAGCTGAAAGAAGTTGTCACTTCCTGAATGAGATAACTGAAGTCACGCTCCATAAGTTGGTGTTCACAGATGAGAGGAAATTTGACATTCAGGAAGTTGTGAATCCTCAGAATGATCGAGTTTGGTATTCTTCCAAGTTCAGCTTAGGTGAATGTGACGGGACGTCAAAATGCAGTCTGTGATGGTTTCGGTCGCTTGAAGATCTTTCCAGTATTTGTTCCTTGTGTTATCAAATTGAACTCTGAATGGTGTGCAACTCTCTCATTCTGGAATCGAAGTTATTACCATAGGTTTAAGAACACTTTCAGGGTTCACCATCATGAGTCTCAAACAGGTCTTGGCACCATCACAAGGCTCTAAATGGGACAAAAACCTGGATACAAATGAGCATTCCATCATTCTTCATAGAGAAATATATCTGGCCGCAAGGAGACCAGACCCCCTTTATGCCCTAAATATCTCAAAAAAAAAAAACATCGCCAGATGCATTATTTGAAAGGGGACATATATGTTGCCTAAAGGGTTAATGGGCAGAAAGGCTTATTCCGTTGGAATTTTCTTACTGGTCAATTTTGGAGTCAGTGTCTCAGCTACTCCTCACACTTCTCTCAAGTCTTTGTAAGCAAAATTGAAAGTGGAATGGGAAGCAGTTCCACGAATCAGATAAGTACAGGTTGCAGTGCATTTGTTCCTAAACTGAAAGCTTTAGTTTATAATAAGAGTGGTTATATCGTATAAATAGAACACTGTATCGTCTGCTTATTATTCCCTTTTGAATTGCAATCTTTGAAATCAAAATTAACATTTTGAATTTAAATGTATATATATCAAAAAGATTGTTGCCTTAAGTTTTGAAACATCCTTTGTATACCTTTGTATTTGTTGTCATTTTTCAGTACTAAAATATTGGTATAATTTATATTTAGCCTTTATACCTACTTGAAAAAATCTCATTAATTAAATATGATTCACTATTGTCGCAAGAATTTAAATTAATTTTCTTTTTTCTTAATGTATGCCTTTGTACAGTTACAGTATCTTTTAATTTATCTAAGTTTGGTTTATAACGTGAACTCTTATGTAAATTATTTATATATAGAAACGCTATTAATAATAATTGGCTTTATTCAAAGGCCACAGCATAAGAACATTTCGGTCGTAATACAGCGTGAATGAAACTTACACAATTGTGGTTCGTTTCGTGTATTTATTCGTTTCTTCTGAGTATATTTCAGCCCAGTGCGAAGTCAGCTTTATGGCCCATAAGTGGTCATTATTTATAAATAAAATATTACTATTTCATCCATTGAAATCTAGTATGTAGGGAGAATTGCTTTATTTCTTCTATAGCCTCATTGCTTACCTAAGTAAGCTGCTAAGTGACTCATTGCTTACCTAAGTAAGCTGCTAAGTGACTCATTGCTTACCTAAGTAAGCTGCTATGTGACTCATTGCTTACCTAAGTAAGCTGCTATGTGACTCATTGCTTACCTAAGTAAGCTGCTAGGTGACTCATTGCTTACCTAAGTAAGCTGCTAGGTGACTCATTGCTCACCTAAGTAAGTTGCTAAGTGACTCATTGCTCACATAAGTAAGCTGCTAAGTGACTCATTGCTCACCTAAGTAAGCTGCTAAGTGACTGCCGTAAGATGTAGCGTAAATCAGGGCTTCTTCTGGCGTAACTTTACCGATATTACCTCACTGAGCCGCTAAATTGGAGCAACTACCGTAGATTTATTGCCTCCCTACATCCATTACCATTATTGTAGATAGCATTTCAGATCTTCTATTCTCTTACCTCTTAGAATTTATTATATTGCTTCACTAGAAAAAATGATTTGCTACTTCTAAAGTAATTTAAATACTTGAACTGATTTCCTTGCATGCAAAATATTCTTTGAAATTAGTTCTTTATTACCTGTCTATTAACTAAGGCTCTAAACTCTACAGCATTAAATTTACTATTCTAAACACGAGAGCTTAATCGTGTTACATTGAATATTTCAGTGGACACAACTGTTATGCTCTCATTTCCTTCCTATAGGCAGAAAGTTATGTTTTAGACGGCATTTATTTGTTTGTTATCTTGTTATTCGCATAACTCAAAGTATTAAACTAAATTGCCTGAAATTTGGTAGAACGATTGGTCAATGTCCAGGAACGATTTGATTGAATTTTAGGAACAAACTGGTCAAAGATCAAGGTCATTCATAACTCAAGTGTTATTGGACATTCATTTATAAGCCGTGGCGAAGGTATGCGATCTACTGAGTGCCCGTTTTAGTTTGTAAAGTTCTTGCAATGTTGTTTTATGTTGATCACTTTGAAGTAAGATGATATGTTAATTGAAGTCCTGATAAATATTTATAAAGTAAATATGTATTGTTAGGAGTTGTGGTGATTCACACTCTCTATGCAGTGATTCACACCCTCTATACAGTGATTCACACTCTCTATGCAGTGATTCACACCCTCTATACAGTGATTCACACTCTCTATGCAGTGATTCACACTCTCTATGCAGTGATTCACACCCTCTATACAGTGATTCACACTCTCTATGCAGTGATTCACACTCTCTATGCAGTGATTCACACCCTCTATACAGTGATTCACACTCTCTATGCAGTGATTCACACTCTCTATGCAGTGATTCACACCCTCTATACAGTGATTCACACTCTCTATGCAGTGATTCACACTCTCTATGCAGTGATTTACACTCTCTATGCAGTGATTCACACTCTCTATGCAGTGATTCACACTCTCTATGCAGTGATTCACACTCTGTATGCAGTGATTCACACTCTCTATGCAGTGATTCACACTCTGTATGCAGTGATTCACACTCTGTATGCAGTGATTCACATTATCTATGCAGTGATTCACACCCTCTATACAGTGATTCACACTCTCTATGCAGTGATTCACACTCTCTATGCAGTGATTTACACTCTCTATGCAGTGATTCACACTCTCTATGCAGTGATTCACACTCTCTATGCAGTGATTCACACTCTCTATGCAGTGATTTACACTCTCTATGCAGTGATTCACACTCTCTATGCAGTGATTCACACTCTCTATGCAGTGATTCACACTCTGTATGCAGTGATTCACACTCTCTATGCAGTAATTCACACTCTGTATGCAGTGATTCACACTCTGTATGCAGTGATTCACATTCTCTATGCAGTCATTCACTCTCTATGTAGTGATTCACTCTCTCTATGCAGTGATTCACACTCTCTATGCAGTGATTCACACTCTCTATGCAGTGATTCACTCTCTATGTAGTGATTCACACTCTCTATGCAGTGATTCACACTCTCTATGCAGTGATTCACTCTCTATGTAGTGATTCACACTCTCTATGCAGTGATTCACTCTCTATGTAGTGATTCACACTCTCTATGCAGTGATTCACACTCTCTATGCAGTGATTCACACTCTATGTAGTGATTCACACTCTCTATGCAGTGATTCACACTCTCTATGCAGTGATTCACTCTCTATGCAGTGATTCACTCTCTATGTAGTGATTCACACTCTCTATGCAGTGATTCACTCTCTATGTAGTGATTCACACTCTCTATGCAGTGATTCACACTCTCTATGCAGTGATTCACACTCTCTACAGTGATTCACACTCTCTATACAGTGATTCACACTCTCTATACAGTGATTCACACTCTCTATACAGTGATTCACACTCTCTACAGTGATTCACACTCTCTATACAGTGATTCACACTCTCTACAGTGATTCACACTCTCTATGCAGTGATTCACACTCTCTACAGTGATTCACACTATACAGTGATTCACACTCTCTATGCAGTGATTCACACTCTCTATGCAGTGATTCACACTCTCTATGCAGTGATTCACACTCTCTATGCAGTGATTCACACTCTCTATGCAGTAATTCACACTCTCTACAGTGATTCACACTCTATGTAGTGATTCACACTTTCTACAGTGATTCACACTCTCTATACAGTGATTCACACTCTCTATGCAGTGATTCGCATTCTCTATGCAGTGATTCACACTCTCTATGCTGTGATTCACACTCTCTATGCAGTGATTCACACTCTCTATGTAGTGATTCACACTATGTAGTGATTCACACTCTCTATGCAGTGATTCACACTCTATGTAGTGATTCACACTCTATGCAGTGATTCACACTCTCTATGCAGTGATTCACACTCTCTATGCAGTGATTCACACTCCCTATACAGTGATTCACACTCTCTAGTGATTCACACTCTCTACAGTGATTCACTCTCTCTACAGTGATTCATTATTTCTCTCCATGTAACATGATATGTTGAGATAATTAACAATATGTTATTTTAATATTCCATTTCAGGTAAATATTCCATTAGTTACGTAATAATACAGGTAGTTATTATTATTATATAACAGCATAATGAAATGGGATACCTACTCTATGTCATGCTGCTCTCTTTTCCCTTCATGCTGCTCTTTCTCCCCTTCATGCTGCTCTTTCTTCCCTTCTTGCTGCTCTTTCTTCACTTCATGCTGCTCTCACTTCCCTTCATGCTGCTCTCTCTTCCCTTCATGCTGCTCTCTCTTCCCTTCATGCTGCTCTCTTTTCCCTTCATGCTGCTCCCTCTTCCCTTCATGCTGCTCTCTTTCCCTTAATGCTGCTCTCTTTTCCCTTAATGCTGCTCTCTTTTCCCTTCATGCTGCTCTCCCTTCCCTTAATGCTGCTCTTTCTTCCCTTCTTGCTGCTCTTTCTTCACTTCATGCTGCTCTCACTTCCCTTCATGCTGCTCTCTCTTCCCTTCATGCTGCTCTCTTTCCCTTCATGCTGCTCCCTCTTCCCTTCATGCTGGTCCCTCTTCCCTTCATGCTGCTCTCTTTTCCCTTAATGCCGCTCCTTTTTTTTTCCTTTCATGCTGCTCTCTTTTCCCTTCATGCTGCTCTCTTTTCCCTTCATGCTGCTCTCTTTTCCCTTCATGCTGCTCTCTCTTCACTTAATGCAGCTCTCCTTTCACCTCATGCTGCTCTCCTTTCACCTCATGCTGCTCCCTCTTCTCTTCATGCTGCTCCCTCTTCCCTTCATGCTGCTCTCTTTTTTCTTAATGCTGCTCTCTTTTCCCTTCATGCTGCTCTCTTTTCCCTTCATGCTGCTCTCTTTTCCCTTCATGCTGCTCTCTTTTCCCTTCATGCTGCTCTCTTTTCCCTTCATGCTGCTCTCTTTTCCCTTCATGCTGTTCTCTCTTCACTTAATGCTGCTCTCTCTTCACTTAATGCTGCTCTCCTTTCACCTCATGCTGCTCTCCTTTCACCTCATGCTGCTCTCACTTCCCTTCATGCTGCTCTCTCTTCCCTTCATGCTGCTCTCTCTTCCCTTCATGCTGCTCCCTCTTCCCTTCATGCTGCTCCCTCTTCCCTTCATGCTGCTCTCTTTTCCCTTAATGCTGCTCTCTTTTCCCTTAATGCTGCTTTCTTTTCCCTTCATGCTGCTCTCTTTTCCCTTCATGCTGCTCTCTTTTCCCATCATGCTGCTCTCTTTTCCCTTCATGCTGCTCTCTTTTCCCTTCATGCTGTTCTCTTTTCCCTTCATGCTGCTCTCTTTTCCCTTCATGCTGCTCTCTTTTCCCTTCATGCTGCTCTCTTTTCCCTTCATGCTGCTCTCTCTTCACTTAATGCTGCTCTCCTTTCACCTCATGCTGCTCTCTCTTCACTTTACGCTGCTATCTCTTCACTTCACGCTGCTCTCTTTTTCCATCATGCTGCTCTCTCTTCCCTTCACGCTGCTCTCTTTTCACTTCACGCTGCTCTCTATTCACTTCACGCTGCTATCTCTTCACTTCACGCTACTCTCTTTTTCCATCATGCTGCTCTCTCTTCCCTTCACGCTGCTCTCTTTTCACTTCACGCTGCTCTCTATTCACTTCACGCTGCTATCTCTTCCCTTCATGCTGCTCTCTTTTCCCATCACGCTGCTCTCTCTTCCCTTCACGCTGCTCTCTCTTCACTTCACGCTGCTCACTCTCCTTCCCTGCTTTCACTCTATCACCAACCCGTCTCTCACGAATCAATTTACATAAACGAAGAAAGATTCTTCCAAGTTACTCGAAGTTTTCTAGTTTTTATTTGCTATCTGATATTGGCAAAATCTCTTGCCATTCTAGACCACTAACTCTTCACAAAGTGAGATTAGTGTGTCAGTTCACTAGGATGTCTTACTAGTTCTACAACAACAGTTTTACAGTTCACTAGGATGTCTTACTAGTTCTAAAACAACAGTGTTACCGTTCACTAGGAAGTCTTACTAGTTCTAAAACAACAGTGTTACAATTCACTAGGATGTCTTACTAGTTCTACAACACTAGTCTGCTATTTCAACTTGTTGATCTTTTCTTTCATTCATGTCTAGTAATGTGAAGCTTGATTGTGATGTTAAACATCTTTGTAGTTAAAATAAACCATCATTTTCTAAACTAGAATGTAAATATCTCGCTAATAATATACTTTAAACAATATACAGCAAGCTATGTTAATGTAATTTTTCCTATGTTCATGTCATTTTGGTAATCAGTCTGAATGTGGAACTTTGATTATCATCTTCAATTTAACTATTCACTATACTCGCTATTCCTCATAACATGAGCCATGCATTATTCCGTGACTATGGTTTTTTCGCATGAAATATCAGACGTTCTGGTTAAATATCCAATTTGCATTTCTGGTTCTGCGTGTGCCGTTGAAATTGAATTATCATCGATTGGAGTTGATATTGAATATTAAATTCGAGAGAAATGATTACCATGCATAATTTTACGTGATAGAGACTAATAATTAAATTGTGGAATTGTTTTGGATGCATTGGCAGACTATGGTTAGTCATAAGATAACAGTTCTTATCTAGATAACGGTTGAATGCTTATCTACATCATTACTCTTACGTTATCTTGAGAAAGTTGTTCTTCTCTGAGGGACTCTCCCTTTGTTTCCAAAACTCGACAAATTCTTCATGTGTCCTGCAGTTACAGTCAGTGCGAAGAGTTACGAGCCATGCACTCTATGCATTTATGTGGCATTGCTCGTCTAGACCGCAGTACTGGTGCAAAAATAAATGATTTGGTCAGTGGGAGCTTTTACAAACAGACATTGATGTATGGGCACCAAGACATTCTATAATTGCGACATTAGGTAACTATAATGGTGATAAGTGTGTTAGTGTGGTGACAAGTGTGTTAGTGTGGTGATAAGTGTGTTAGTGTGGTGACAAGTGTGTTAGTGTGGTGACAAGTGTGTTAGTGTGGTGACAAGTGTGTTAGTGTGGTGATAAGTGTGTTAGTGTGGTGACAAGTGTGTTAGTGTGGTGACAAGTGTGTTAGTGTGGTGACAAGTGTGTTAGTGTGGTGACAAGTGTGTTAGTGTGGTGATAAGTGTGTTAGTGTGGTGACAAGTGTGTTAGTGTGGTGACAAGTGTGTTAGTGTGGTGACAAGTGTGTTAGTGTGGTGACAAGTGTGTTAGTGTGGTGACAAGTGTGTTAGTGTGGTGACAAGTGTGTTAGTGTGGTGACAAGTGTGTTAGTGTGGTGACAAGTGTGTTAGTGTGGTGACAAGTGTGTTAGTGTGGTGACAAGTGTGTTAGTGTGGTGACAAGTGTGTTAGTGTGGTGACAAGTGTGTTAGTGTGGTGACAAGTGTGTTAGTGTGGTGACAAGTGTGTTAGTGTGGTGACAAGTGTGTTAGTGTGGTGACAAGTGTGTTAGTGTGGTGACAAGTGTGTTAGTGTGGTGACAAGTGTGTTAGTGTGGTGACAAGTGTGTTAGTGTGGTGACAAGTGTGTTAGTGTGGTGACAAGTGTGTTAGTGTGGTGACAAGTGTGTTAGTGTGGTGACAAGTGTGTTAGTGTGGTGACAAGTGTGTTAGTGTGGTGACAAGTGTGTTAGTGTGGTGACAAGTGTGTTAGTGTGGTGACAAGTGTGTTAGTGTGGTGACAAGTGTGTTAGTGTGGTGACAAGTGTGTTAGTGTGGTGACAAGTGTGTTAGTGTGGTGACAAGTGTGTTAGTGTGGTGACAAGTGTGTTAGCGTGGTGATAAGTGTGTTAGTGTGGTGACAAGTGTGTTAGTGTGGTGACAAGTGTGTTAGTGTGGTGACAAGTGTGTTAGTGCGGTGATAAGTGTGTTAGTGTGGTGACAAGTGTGTTAGTGTGGTGACAAGTGTGTTAGTGTGGTGACAAGTGTGTTAGTGTGGTGACAAGTGTGTTATTAGTACATAGGTATAACTTGGTATAACTTGTGTTCAAAGTTCAATGCAGCTTACCGAACCCTAACAAATAGAAAATACATTTTTGTTGCATGTAATACTTTATAAATAGATCTTTCATAAGTGTATTTCTTTCATGTCTATCATTTTCTCTCCAATTTAGATTATTATCATGTGATATTCATTGCCAATTAATCTTTCAAATGTCGCAAGCCACTGAAATGTCATACACTGAACAAACTCGTGCTTTGATGTCTTACTAAATTATTCGTAATTATTTGATACTAGAAATACTAAGCAGTCATTTTAATTGTTTTTTTTTCTTTCTAAACATTTGTATCTCATAAATTATTCTTGGTAGATACTTTTTTTGTGTTTAATATAAGGAAACGATTTAACTCGTTATTTTAATCTCTGTCCTTGGTACCTGATTAATTTATTTCTATCCTTTAGAAAGGATCAGTGTAAATTCATCGCAGTAATTTCATCGCGGTAAATTCATCGTGTGGTAAATTCATCGCGTGGTATATTCATCGCGTGGTATATTCATCGCGTGGTAAATTCATCGCGTGGTAAATTAATCGCATGGTAAATTCATCGCATGGTAATTTCATCGCAGGTAAATTCATCGCATATAGTAAATCATCGCTGACATATAACAGGAAGGTAAATGATACAAATAATAGAGAGGTAAATAATAGATGATTTTGTAATAATAATTTATAAAACTCTTCTATATTGAACACTGACTGCAGTGAACAGGTTTCGACAAATTCACATTAACTTTCAAGTATAAAAAAATATGTTCTATTAAAAAATATATATTTTTCATAACAAGAATATATTTTTCATATTAGGAATATTCTTTATTTAATTATGCTGAAGACTATATTTTTATGCAAAATTCATATTGTCACATCCCTAGTTATTACAGTAGCAATGGTCTTTAATTAAGTTAATACAATAGACTTTGAAAAAATTAGCAAATAATATATTGGTCTTTGTCGTGGAGCCCAATTGTCGGTCCACGAAATAATATATGGATATGTACGTTGCTAAAGCAAACCGTTAATATTAAGAATGATATTCTATCGTTACAACTGTAAATTAGTTTTAAAAAGATAAATTGTAATCAATACCTGAGAAATAATTAGAAAAACCTTGTTCCCCTTTACTGAGGCAATTATGCTTTGCCGATCATATTTGCAATGAGGTGTATCATTTACAGTTATGTAAATGATATAGCTACCCAAATACGTAATTTGAGAATTAACATAAATTTAAATTAAAGAAAAATATGCATAACAATAAAATAATAAATTAATGCAATTAGCCACATATTAAATATTTTATAGTAATTGTATGATATACATTTGAAAATTATATGACATTCTACATATTACTAAAAATCCAATGATTTTAAAATAAACTAACAGCACAGATTCGTACAAACAAGTTACCCTTATCCAGCGAAAAATAAAGTAAGGTCGGCGTAATTTTTTGCAAAGAGTTTATTTGAGTTTATCAATTTAATTTTATAATGTACCATGCGATGAATTTACCACGCGATGAATTTACCACGCGATGAATTTACCATGCGATGAATTTACCATGCGATGAATTTACCACGCGATGAATTTACCACGCGATGAATTTACCATGAGATGAATTTACGGCGATGAATTTACCCGCGATGAATTTACTGCATTGAATTTACCGGATACCCTTCAGAAACAGTCTAACAAAAATGTACTTATAATTCAAACAAAGTAATTCGACGGGAGACAAGAACGTACAACCATTCGGTCATTCCTTCCTCTGTAAATTCTGTCACATACTCTGTCAAGTATTTTTGTCATTCTGAAGCGCCCTAACGATGACAAATAGTGTCGTAAGTGTCATTATATTCGTAGAAAATGACAGATAATATCTTTGGTGAATCTTTTCAGTGTACCATAGTTGTTTACACTAATATTATATCTCTTACGCGTGTGCCTAGTTTGTCAATAGATTGTATAAAAAGAACTGTCAAGATACAAACTCATTCACTGCGATGTGGGACAAATAAATAGCACGATATACTTACCATTCTCTATACTAAATTAAACTGGAAATGACTGAAGGGATGAGAAATGAAATTCTATATTGTTAACTAATCTAATTATTCATGCTCAGTTTTTTGACGTTGAAGTGAGAGTGCTATGTTCACTGTACCACCTTTAGATCATCAATCCTAGTTAATATCAGACTTATTTAAGTTCTTTAACAATAATCTTTGTTGTTCTACATACTGAGCAATGTTAGCACTATAATTACAGTATGCGATGTCAGAATATTTTTTATTTTTTTATGGACACTCTCCTGAATTTGTGACTCATTGTTGACATGGGTATCTGCTTGTCATTTAACGTGTTCGTTAAGTGCGGCATGTTCGTCTAGTGCACGTGATCGTCAATAAATAATAGAATTAAATCCACTTTCATTTTCTAATGTTACTAGCACGATTTTTGGAAAATTCATTCCAAAATTTGAATAGTGATATTTCCATGAATAAGTTGATAATTGCAATTATTGATAATTAAATAATTGCAATTAATTAAAATGATAAATGGGCATTGAACTGTTAGCATAATATAATTTTATTATTAGCACTTATGTTTACCTAATTTATGGGAAAATTCAGAGTGTAGCTTCTCTACCGTCATGAGCTTTGTAACACAAACAATAATGTATAATTTGCATATGGTAAAATAGAGAGAGTAAATATAGCTATGAAAAGAAAGGAGCCTTCATAGATCTATACCAGTATTATATTTTTTGTTAAGAAATTCCCCAATGTGTTTCATATATTGATGGTTGAGTGAAGGGAACTATAATTTGAATAACTGTACATCACGCGTACTTCTATGTAATGTGTGTTGAGCTGTAAAGACTTATTTGCATGATATATATTTAAGTGAAAAACTATTTTTTTGTGATGGAATTCGTGTCGGCTTTTAACGTTATTGAAATATTTTATTTTGTTTAAGCGTACAATTTATAACATAGAATGTATATTTATTATTTAGTATATACATTTTCCAATCATATAACGTTCTTTCATTTCGATGAAAAAATGATTTTTAACTTACAATTTAAAATTTATGATTGTTGCACTTAACTTTAGCAATCACCTACCATTTTGAAAATTGGTTATTTGTTCATGTTGACTTTTCTTTTATTTTCTATACTAAGATGTAATGTTATGTGAGGAAACAAATTTAAATTAATTTCATTTCCTAGAAATAGGGAGCGGATTTCAACACCATGCTTTATTTGTATAAATATCTACAAAGCATTCTTTTGATGTCAGATGTACAGATATGTCCAGTGTCCACACTATGCTATTGCCTGAATAGCTTAAGATATCATATCTTACAAGCTATTGCCTGAATAGCTTAAGATATCATATCTTACAAGCTATTACTGAATTACCATGTAGACAAATTTGGGAAAATTATAATCTTATCTGATAAACTGGTTTGTTATATCAGTCGTAATGGAATGAGAATGTTCTGTATATGACTTGTGAATTGCTGAATCCTGATAACAATGTAATTTAAGAGAGTAAATAGCCTCGAAACAATAGTACCTAACTATACTGAATCCTATTTGTAGCGACTGTGGTTGTAAATACATAATATGGTAATAACATCTTATGCCTAAAGAACATCAAACCAATATTCCCACATAAATAGCAATATTCCCACATAAATAGCAATATTCTCACATAAATAGCAATATTCTCACATAAATAGCAATATTCTCACATAAATAGCAATATTCTCACATAAATAGCAATATTCTCACATAAATAGCAATATTCTCACATAAATAGCAATATTCTCACATAAATAGCAATATTCTCACATAAATAGCAATATTCTCACATAAATAGCAATATTCTCACATAAATAGCAATATTCTCACATAAATAGCAATATTCTCACATAAATAGCAATATTCCCACATAAATAGCAATATTCTCACATAAATAGCAATATTCTCACATAAATAGCAATATTCTCACATAAATAGCAATATTCTCACATAAATAGCAATATTCTCACATAAATAGCAATATTCTCACATAAATAGCAATATTCCCATTTCACACAACTCAGTTATATTCATCCTTTAATTTCCTTTTGAAAGTAGTTGTATTAACTTCATATTATATCAGTTACATTACCTTTATTGAATGTTACTCTCTATTCATATTTAATATTTAAGGAACAGATTCTTCAATTTATTCACCAAGAAAAATGACAGCAGGTATCAATATATAGGATCCCTTAATTCACGTTAGCGATATGATCTTCAACTTGCTAATTGCAGATTTGCTTTCTTTTTATTTCTGCGTACATATTGTAATGATAAAATATATGTGATGAAAATGCAAATTACTGTTTGTTCAATGTAAGCAAATTAATTAAATCAAAGTAGGCGAACTAATTACTTATTTATAACTGAGTGATAGTTAATAGTTAATCAATTTCTTTTATTCTAGTTCATAGAAAATGAAATGTTTAATGACTTACAATTATATAATAACTTGAGTCTATCTCGCTCTTATTACCATTTGTAATAAGAACGGGGTGTAATAAAAGCAGGACCTACCTACGTATTTCTAACTACTTCACTCTATAACACACTCTAAGCTTATTTGACACTCATGATGTCACTCTATAACACACTCTAAGCTTATTTGACACTCATGATGTCACTCTATAACACACTCTAAGCTTATTTGACACTCATGACGTCACTCTCATAACACACTCTAAGCTTATTTGACACTCATGACGTCACTCTATAATACACTCTAAGCTTAT
>CANNZV010001308.1:169499-188397 GCA_947561585.1 Caprella mutica | reverse complement strand
CAGAAGTTATCTTGGAAATGCTGCATAACACTGTTGCTTCATTCCAGAACATGTAAGTTCAGTCATCCAAAACAATGGCTACCAAATGAAATATAATATTTTTTAAGTGATTTATAAACCTAACTAATTGAATTATAAAGTCTTGAGATCCTCTTAAAACAAACCGAATTCATATCGAACCAATACTAAAGATGTTGTTAAAGTTCAAAGTGTGGAGCACTACGATTATACACCTAGCTGTACTATTGAATAGAAAGAACTTTGACTAATTCTCATTTTAATGTATATTGAAAGTGTCTCCCATTTCTTTATTGCCCTCATTCTCACCTCTTCTCTTCCTCATTCTCATCTCTTTTCTATTTTCCTCATTCTCATCTCTTTTCTATTTTCCTCATTCTCATTTCTTTTCTATTTTCCTCATTCTCATCTCTTTTCTATTTTCCTCATTCTCATCTCTTATTTATCTTCCTCATTCTCATCTCTTTTATCTTCTTCATTCTCATCTCTTTTATCTTTCTCATTCTCATCTCCTTTTTATCTTCCTCATTCTCATCTCTTCTATATTTTCCTCATTCCCATCTCTTCTCTCATCCTCACCTGTTCTCAATCGCTCCTCTTTTTATATTTTCCTCACTCTCATCTGTCATTCTCATCCGTTTCAGTCGCTCCTCTCATCCGAATCTCCATTTCCCATTTGGTGGCAGTTCGTTGCGCTCAAATTCAATAAATGTCAATTTTGTTCACTTCCTCCAGCATTCTCACTAACCTGATTTTCAGCTGCTTCCGGGTATTTTCGATCTGTTTTCGAACAGATTAATTCCACCGCTCACAAATTAATGACTAACACCATTGACTTTCAAATTAATATTGACTTTAGTAATCAGAATTAGAATGCGAGCCAAAGCATACCGTCAAAAACAACCAATTACTATATATTACACGGCCCAATAATACATTATTAT
This sequence comes from Caprella mutica, assembly GCA_947561585.1. NCBI lineage: Eukaryota > Metazoa > Arthropoda > Malacostraca > Amphipoda > Caprellidae > Caprella > Caprella mutica. Next base: position 187,435 of record CANNZV010001308.1, on the reverse strand, counting down.
AACGTATAATTTTATAGATTGTTTACAGTATTTTTTTTAATTAACGAATCGGATAGTTATATCAGGCTACAATATGTAATCTCAAATTTAATAAATATCATATCTGCATTATTATTTTAATTTCTTTCCTACTCATTGAACTCACTTCTAGGTGTACTTAACTAAATATCCTGTTAATCCCAAACAACCTACCCATTACCCACTCTCACTCTTTGAACTCTTTCTGTCCTACTCATCCAGTGCACTTCTCTTGTGTACTTAGCACATAATCCTCTTCATCAAACATGTTCCTCTCTTTCTGTGTACCTAAGTCAAAATCCTGTTGTTTCAATGCACTTTCCCTGTGTACATAACGCCCCATTCTTTGTTGCAAGCAGACTGCTCTCTATTTCAAAGCAGAAATTAACTCCCAACGGCAGTGACACACTCTAATCAAAAACTGATCGATTAGTTATTCCGTAGACTCTTATCTGCCTGGCATTTCCTTTGCTCATCATTTTACTGAAAGAAAATTACATTTCAGGGGCAATCTGCTTCTTTGTCAAACTTAAATAACTATTATCTACATTGAGTAGTCCAACTGTATACTAAAGGGCCGTACACACTTAGGGTTTTTTAAGTCTTTCCACCAGACTTTTTGCTAAGCTCCTCCTACTTTTTCCACGAGAATATAAAAAAAACGATATAATTGCTATTTATTTTGGTTGGTATCTTCCAAGTAAAATAAATACCAACTAAAATATATAATAATTATATAGTTTTTCTTATATTCTCGTGGAAAAAGTAGGAGGAGCTTAGCAAAAAGTCTGGTGGAAAGACTGAAAAAACCCTACGTGTGTACGCCTTTTTACGAGGTTAATATTTAATAATTAATGCTGCCATGAAAGTACATATGTGGTGTGCCAATCCATAAATAATTTAACTTATTAATACACAACATTTCTACTAAGAATCAAATTCAGTATTTCAAACATTTCACAAATATGTAAGTGTCAATCTAAGATATTCTAAAAATGTTCAATGTTACATATAATCTATTACACTTAGAATGATATGAATAAATATCTTCTAATACATCAGTAAATGTATAAGTGTAATTAATTGATATCAGCCTAATAGTAATGTAAAGGTGAGTATAGGAATTGAAATTATGTCCCTGATGCCTATCTCCATGTGTCTCTCTCTTACGTAACATTTTCGCCTAAGGGACTAATATGTCAGGAGACATCAGCCCAAATCTACCTCATTTTGATGTGTCGCTCATATAATCATGATATCTTAATTAATTTGCTATCGACCGCATTTAATCTCTGGAGACGAGATGTAACGTTAATGAGAGATGGAGAGAGTGACGTAACTGTGGGAGAGACAGTGACGATAGGAGAGACAGTAAAGTTTATCCAGCCTGCAGTTTGTTCTGGATTGATTAATGTAATTGACATGTGGAATGATAACGAACACTTTGACGGGGATTGTATTTCTTATTTTGAATAGCACCACACATAGTTATACAAGCGGTAAAGTCTTATTAAACTGTTACAGTAGATGGTACTATGAAGACAGACCAGATATGGACCTTCTTCGTCTCTGTTAAGGACGGAGCTGTGACTTACTCACTGCGACTGAAGTTACTGACCCTAGTTACTAACCAACCGACTGATATTTCCAGGCCTTAATATAGTCTAAACATCTAAAACCCCGTCCATAGTTTGGGTGGTCCAACTAATTCTAATAGTACTCATCTAACTACAAGAATTCTAATTCCTAACATGACTGTCATAAAACATATCATCAATTTTTTTGTTACTCCGTGAGAAAAATTCATTAGACTCACGGAAAATTAAATAATGACATTATTATATGATTCCTTTTTCCAATGTGGCTGACCACCCCCCCAATCGGACCGCTAACCTAACCTTAGGTGCACAATATCTCTTTATATTTATAACATATAGTAATTTTATTATTAAAAAAGTAATGAAAATTAATAAAATTGAATAATTAGGCTATTTATATCGACCGGGGGTTTCTTGCTTGGGGGTTCTTGTCCGGGGGGTTCATTGCACGGGGGTTTTTTGTCCGGGGGGTTTATTGCACGGGGTTTTTTTGTCCGGGGGGTATATTGCACGGGTTTTTTTTGACCGCGGGTTTTTTTTTGCACGGGGGTTATTGTCCTGTCACCGTTACTTAGGTATATCTATGTGATATGAGCATTCAACTCATTTCTAGTTCTTCGTCATTATATTTTACTTTTGAAAGACTAACTTAATTATTATTATTTAGTTGCCATGAATTTTATCCTGAAGCTGTCTGTGTTGAATGGAAGAGAAGAGAGATTTCCCTTGGTCCCGGAACTGTTGTAATTTGAATTATTTATGGTGTTTATCATTTTTTAACGCTACTTGCAATTTAAGTTTATAGCGCTAGAGCTATTCTCTTACGAGGTCTTAGATTTTTGTGTTAGGTAGGCTCGTTTGATTTATTTACTATCACCTCTTCATTTTCCTCTTCCACTCGTGAGTGCAGCCACCATTGCTTGTGTCTCATTTCGTCACCTTCATTGGTAAGTGGCTGCATTCACGGAGTTGTTTTTCTATTTTCATGAGCATTGTTACCGAAGGTTGTAGTTAACCACTTTCCTTTCTGACTGCTTTTTCCAGTTTCTTGTGTTTTAAATTCCTTTAAACGTCAGTGACATGGCCTTTAGTTATACGAAGCAGACGTTAAACCACTACAAAATTAAATAAAAATTTATCATTGCTTAAGTTAGTGCCAGTTCTTCTTATCGAATATATATCATTTATCTTCCTAATTCTCTATTCAGTTCACTATATTCTCTCTCTTATTCCCATGTACTTCCCCGTTCCCTATAACTTATTCTCAATTTAATATTCCATCCGTTGCCCGTACTCTATTGACAATTCCGTGTTCCATCCCTTTGCCCGTACCAATTCCGTATTCCATCCCGTTACCAGTACCAATTCCGTGTTCCATTCTGTTGCCCGTACCAATTCCGTGTTCCTTTCCCGTTGCCAATACCAATTCCGTGTTTCTTTCCCGTTGCCCGTACCAATTCCGTGTTCCATCCTGTTGCCCGTACCAATTCCGTGTTCCTTTCCCGTTGCCAATACCAATTCCGTGTTTCTTTCCCGTTGCCCGTACCAATTCCATGTTCCATCCCGTAGCCCGTACCAATTCCGTGTTCCATCCCGAAGCCCGTACCAATTCCGTGTTCCATCCCGTTGCCCGTTTCAATTCCGTGTTCCATCCCGTTGCCCGTTTCAATTCCGTGTTCCATCCCGTTGCCCGTTTCAATTCCGTGTTCCATTCCGTAGCCCGTACTCTATTCCCAATCAAACTCATTCTAATCAGCAGTTCAATCAGGATTTTTTGCCCAATCTTATTTCTCTCATCTGATTTTGTACTCCAGCCCCTGCCTCGGAATTAATAATCACTATGGAGCGAGTGAGAGTCGGAGAGTGAGAGTATGAGTTGGAGAATAAGAGAGTGAGAGTATGAGTGGAAGAATGAGAGTATGTGTGGGAGAGTGAGAGTATGAGTGGGAGAATGAGAGTATGTGTGGGAGAGTGAGAGTATGTGTGGGAGAGTGAGAGTATGGGTGGGAGAATGAGAGTGAGTGGGTGAAGAAGGAGAGTGATGGAGAAGGTGAGGATGAGTGGGAGAGTTCGGGCGAGTATGAGAGTGAGAGTAGAAGAGAGTGAAAGAGAGGAGTGAGAATGAGGAGTGCGAGGTGAGAGTGATGGGATTTGTAATTTCTTTCAGGAATCAGAGATATTTTATTTGTATTATTATTCAACCGTTAAATAATAATGGTAGCTAAATGTTATAAAAGTTGCATTTCTAACTTAATTAATGCATTTGCATTTTAATTGTTGTCTTATAATTTTATATTCTACATTTGACTTTTGAAGTTGCCATTTTAATGGTAAGATGAGGAGTTTATAACATTTTTGTGGTTACTTCATTCATTGTAACTTGTGTGTCTTTACCAGTTTATTGTCATTGTAACTTGTGTGTCTTTACCAGTTTATTGTCATTGTAACTTGTGTGTCTGTACCAGTTTATTGCTATTGTAACTTGTGTGTCTTTACCAGTTTATTGTCATTGTAACTTGTGTGTCTTTACCAGTTTATTGTCATTGTAACTTGTGTGTCTTTACCAGTTTATTGTCATTGTAACTTGTGTGTCTTTACCAGTTTATTGTCATTGTAACTTGTGTGTCTTTACCAGTTTATTGTCATTGTAACTTGTGTGTCTTTACCAGTTTATTGTCATTGTAACTTGTGTGTCTTTACCAGTTTATTGTCATTGTAACTTGTGTGTCTTTACCAGTTTATTGTCATTGTAACTTGTGTGTCTGTACCAGTTTATTGCCATTGTAACTTGTGTGTCTTTACCAGTTTATTGTCATTGTAACTTGTGTGTCTTTACCAGTTTATTGTCATTGTAACTTGTGTGTCTTTACCAGTTTATTGCCATTGTAACTTGTGTGTCTTTACCAGTTTATTGTCATTGTAACTTGTGTGTCTTTACCAGTTTATTGCCATTGTAACTTGTGTGTCTTTACCAGTTTATTGCCATTGTAACTTGTGTGTCTTTACCAGTTTATTGTCATTGTAACTTGTGTGTCTTTACCAGTTTATTGCCATTGTAACTTGTGTGTCTTTACCAGTTTATTGCCATTGTAACTTGTGTGTCTTTACCAGTTTATTGTCATTGTAACTTGTGTGTCTTTACCAGTTTATTGCCATTGTAACTTGTGTGTCTTTACCAGTTTATTGTCATTGTAACTTGTGTGTCTTTACCAGTTTATTGCCATTGTAACTTGTGTGTCTTTACCAGTTTATTGCCATTGTAACTTGTGTGTCTTTACCAGTTTATTGTCATTGTAACTTGTGTGTCTTTACCAGTTTATTGCCATTGTAACTTGTGTGTCTTTACCAGTTTATTGCCATTGTAACTTGTGTGTCTTTACCAGTTTATTGTCATTGTAACTTGTGTGTCTGTACCAGTTTATTGCCATTGTAACTTGTGTGTCTTTACCAGTTTATTGTCATTGTAACTTGTGTGTCTTTACCAGTTTATTGTCATTGTAACTTGTGTGTCTTTACCAGTTTATTGCCATTGTAACTTGTGTGTCTTTACCAGTTTATTGTCATTGTAACTTGTGTGTCTTTACCAGTTTATTGCCATTGTAACTTGTGTGTCTTTACCAGTTTATTGCCATTGTAACCTGTGTGTCTTTACCAGTTTATTGTCATTGTAACTTGTGTGTCTTTACCAGTTTATTGCCATTGTAACTTGTGTGTCTTTACCAGTTTATTGTCATTGTAACTTGTGTGTCTTTACCAGTTTATTGCCATTCACTAACTAACATTACAATATCTATTTTTTACGCAATTTCTTCAGTGAATCTAACAACCGTCCTTGTTCCAGCGGTCATTTGTGTTTGTTCGAGTAGTTGTGCGAGTTCAAGGGGCTGTTCGAGTTTGTTTGTCTGTTTCACTGCAGTCTGGGCATAATGTGTTCCATGAATAAATTTGGAGAGTTGTTAGATTTCTTTTCGTCTGTTGAGGCTGTCGTACGTACTTTCACTGTCCTCTTGTGTTTGGCACAGATTATTGCTCTATCTATAGTCTCTCTATAATCTCTATTAATTTGCATTGCTAAATATCTTATTTAATCAATGTAAGCAAACTTCAATAATCCATATTGAATTAAAAGAGTGAAAATACAATGCTGGAATTATAACTTTTTTATAAATTCATTATATCTTATCACTATTTTGTATTTTATTTATTGCTTTATAGAGTGGGTTACGAATTATCGGTCAGTTCCAACTCGTCGGAGATACAATAAAAAAAAGCTATATATATATTTTTTGTATTGGTATCCATGATACGTGCTGGTATCTTGGATACCAACTGAAATTGAAAGATGTGTACCTGACCGATAATTCGTAACTTACCCTGTGAGTATTTCATTCAAAGTCTATAAGACGGAATTATTTACTTTATGTAATTTCCCCTTTACAAACAAATGAGTCGGACAAAGTTTATCAATCTTAGGAAGTAAATAATGAGTTTATGTTTGTTGTATCAGAGAACGGTACATTGTTTGCCAATTGGCGACTTTATTTATTTAGCTGACGTAGCAGTTTGCTGACGATGTAAAGCTACCTCAGCGAGAAACGCATAACGAGACTTTCTTAAAAACTCTTCATGTGCTGTGGCTTCTTCTTCACTAAACTTAATAACAAAACCGTTCATGGAGTTGATATGAAAATATTGTGATTGTGTGTTTCTATAATACTTAACCAAAACAATGGGGGAATTATTAGAATGGGCAGTTGGATGTACAGTTCATTTTAACACACGAAATATAGCTTTATAATTTAGGTGTGATCAATTGTTCTTGTTGTTCTCTGGAATCATTTTACATGTCATGTATGTTGTTTATGTAGGGTAAGCTACGAATTATTGGTCAGTACTCTATCTTCGGTCATATAAAAAAAAAATGATATAGAAATTGTTATTATTATACAGTGCTATCTAAAACTTCTGCAAACCCGGGTTTATATTAGATAGCACTGTGTAATAATAACAATTATTATAATGTTTTTTCTTATACGACCGAAGATGTAGTACTGACCGATGATTCGTAACTTACCCTATATATGCATGCTCTGTTGAACTAACTAACTGTAATTGTGTTTCGTATTTATTGTTCGGAAGATTTATATAATTTGAATCATTTATTTCTAAATGTACTTTTTAGTGATATATGTATGTGCTGTATTGTTTATTTTTGTATTGTTATGCATTTAATTATTTACCTATGCTATGGAATAAATATTATTCCAGGGGGGGGGGGGGGGGGGCAGGGGGTCTGATTATCAGACTAGGGGTTTGAAACATTATTGCCTATCCTCCCTCATTGTCATGAGTCTACATCTAGGCAATCCTTCTTTTTGTTATATTGTAGGTTTAAGGCTCTGTTTAGTTTGGCGCCATTTTTCTTTAGCTTCCCTTTGTATCTTTCCTCTTCTTATTTCCTCTTCCTTGTGCCTTGCAGACTGACTGTGTAGTTCTCTTATACATAAATGCTTATTCTTGCCATCCATGCACTGGGTCGACACGGTGATCTCTGGTAGTCGAGTAAGTCGACCTAGTGCATTGAACGTACTTTCACTGTCCCTTCTTTTGCGATGCCTTCTTCTCTTCATGTCTCTTTGGATCACCTCTTAGTGGATAAGGACAACTTTAAAACCCAGAAAAAATGCTTAATAGTTTATATTTTACATTAAAATGGCAAGCTGATATGTTTAATTCTCCACTTCATTTAAAAATCAATCCACATACAAAATTCTCCACCACAAAGTAAATAATTAAATTTACCTTTTAGTCCGCGGATATTACTTCTAATATTTGACTGCCTCTTCCAATATTAATTTTGACTATCTCTTCTATTATTTGATTATCTCTTCTAATATTTGACTATCTCTTCTAATATTTAATAGTTTTTTAGTAATGTTTACTTTCTAACACTCTGATGAAAATAATATCATAACTAGAACGCGAACTCGTAGAGCGCATTCCTCTGCAGCCGCTATTGAATACTTTATAAATGACCTTTACATCTTTGATCCGATCGGTTTTTTAAATCTAATCAAAAGTTTCCTGGATAATGACCAATCATTTCACCAAATTTCAGACAATTTGTTTGAATACTTTTTGAGTTATGCGAATAACAAGATTACCATTAATTTATGGTAAGATTACCATTAATTTATGATGACAAGATTACCATTAATTTATGGTAAGATTACCATTAATTTATGGTAAGATTACCATTAATTTATGGTAAGATTACCATTAATTTATGGTAAGATTACCATTAATTTATGGTAAGATTACCATTAATTTATGATGACAAGATTACCATTAATTTGTGGTAAGATTACCATTAATTTATGGTAAGATTACCATTAATTTATGGTAAGATTACCATTAATTTATGGTAAGATTACCATTAATTTATGATGACAAGATTACCATTAATTTATGATGTCAAGATTACCATTAATTTCTGGTAAGATTACCATTAATTTATGATGACAAGATTACCGTTAATTTATGATGTCAAGATTACCATTAATTTATGATGACAAGATTACCATTAATTTATGATGACAAGATTTCCATTAATTTATGATGACAAGATTACCATTAATTTATGATGACAAGATTACCATTAATTTATGATGACAAGATTACCATTAATTTATGATGTCAAGATTACAATTAATTTATGGTAAGATTACCATTAATTTATGATTACAAGATTACCATTAATTTATGATAGCAAGATTACCATTAATTTATGGTAAGATTACCATTTATGATATAACTAAGATTACAAATATGTAAAAACCGACCAATACAAAACTTTCTGCAATTTTGCGAAAGTAATAATATATGTACATGGTTTTGTTGGCTTAATTACAATATCCGTAAGTAAGAATGAATATGCATATGATCTTATCGTTAATGAATATATTTAAAAATTATATTCAATGTTATTTATCTAACTAGTTGTAATTCTTAACAATGAATGATATTTACCATTTATTTAATTTAACTGCTAATTCTATTAATAGAGTAAGCTAAGAGTACGTATTTACTTTACATTAATTATTGGGCCTCTCAACAGTTAAATAAATATATATTAAAAATAGTTGACTAAATAATAAATGCATTTGTTGAATAAACAGTTGTGATTTTAATGTTCTTTGATAACTCAATTGTTTATTTCATTCTAGCCAATAATAATCATGTGATTTAGGCCAATAATTAGGTATTTATTATTTAGATTCGATTATATTCTCCATAACAGATAATTTGCTTTATAGTTTTAGACTGACTGCTTCTCCAAGTCCCTTGTATTTAATTTCATTTTGACGTCAGCAATATGGCCTTTGGTTCCGAAGCAGACGTTAACCTATACTTAATTTAATTAATTAATTTACTTTGTCTTGTTACTTTATTCTCCAATTCCCGGGTAATTTTTTTTAAATCTACTATCTCAAAACTAATAAGAATATTAAAATCATTGCCATTATTAAATCATAACTGATTGATTTATCTTCAAAATGGTACTAGTTTTACCTTACTACCAATCTAAGTCTATACCTTTTCCAATTGAAGTTCCTCCAAATGAAATAACATTTCATCAAAGTGAAATATAATTTCATCAAAGTGAAATATAATTTCATCAAAGTGAAATATAACTTCATCAAAGTGAAATAACATTTCATCAAAGTGAAATATAACTTCATCAAAGTGAAAAAACATTTCATCAAAGTGAAATAACAATTCCTCCAAGTGAACTATCAATTCCTCCAAATGAAATAGCGTTTCCTCCAAATGAAATATCATTTCAGCAGAATAAAAATCGAATCAATACGCAGTCAATTAAATTTATCACGTGAAATTTATTTACATGAAATTTATTAACATATTTATTTACATGAAATTTATTTACATGAAATTTATTTACATGAAATTTATTTACATGAAATTTATTTACATGAAATTTATTCACATGAAATTTATTCACATGAAATTTATTTACATGAAATTTATTCACATGAAATTTATTTAAATGAAATTTATTTACATAAAAAAATATATATAAAATTTGTTTACATAAATATTATGTAGTTAATTGATGCAAAGAAGACTAAATGAAATTAAATTCATGTAAATAAATTCATGTTAATAAATTTCATGTAAATAAATTTCATGTAAATAAATTTCATGTAAATAAATTTCATGCAAATAAATTTCATGAAAATAAATTTCATGCAAATAAATTTCATGTAAATAAATTTCATGCAAATAAATTTCATGTAAATAGATTTATGGTGACTGGTATATTCCACCTCGGTATTTTCCACCCCGGTATATTGCATCATAGGTATATTCCATCCCGGTATATTCCACCCCAGTATATTCCACCCTAGGTATATTCCACCCCGGTAAATTCCACCCCACTTCACGGGTTAGGTTTGTTTAGTTATTAACTTATTAATATTAGTCATTCATTAATATTATATGTAATGCTAGGTAACTTGCATTTTCACTGTATCAAATTATACATTTTGCTGGCTAATCACAAAAATTAAATTTTTCACTACACATGTGACAGAACAGCAGAAAGAACGGTTGTTTGAACGCATTTATCAGTTGAGGTATTTAGATTTTCAATCTCAAGCAGATTTTTTACACTATCGCCAACACAACAGAGCGATATTAATTGTAATATGATGTCATATAGTATTTATTGTTTATTAATTTCATTTGGAATTTTAACTTCTTGTAAAAGTTGTGGTTTTTGACCGAAGGCTTTTTTACATGTTTTTTTAACCAGGATTTTTTTGATGCGGAGGGGGGGTTATTGCACAGGGTTTCAAGACTGAGAGGTAATTGTCTTTTTTCACAATGAGAGATTTTGATCACGGGGAATTTGGTCTTAGAATCCAAAACAGTAACTTATTAGCAAAGACCGAAAACACTGAGTGTGTTGTCTCTGCCAGTCGACCCTTTCCACACCTCATCCAACCATTGTTGTGGGAGCACATGTGCAGTTTCATGGTAAAAAGGTATTAATATTAACTTTTTCAACACGTATACTTTGAAAAAAACTACCATATTTAGAATATTTGTAATTTTATTATTAAATATTGTCTAAATGTCTCAGGATATCGTCTGAGTTATTTTTTCATAGGTACGAATTATTTAACAAATGGCCATCAAAAAGTAAAATCTTTAGATTTTTATTGTCACCCAAATGAGCATTGTCAGAGGGTGTGGAATATACCTGGGGTGGAATTTACAGGGGTTGAATATAGCGGGGTGGAATATACCTAGAACCTAAATTTATATGTAAATAAATTTCATGTAAATAAATTTATATGTGAATAAATTTCATGTAAATAAATTTATATGTGAATAAATTTCATGTAAATAAATATCATGTTAATAAATTTCATGTAAATAAATATCATGTTAATAAATTTCATGTAAATAAATATCATGTTAATAAATTTCATGTAATATTTCACGTAATAAATTTAATTGACTGCGTATTGATTCGATTTTTATTCTGCTGAAATGATATTTCATTTGGAGGAAACGCTATTTCACTTGGAGGAATTGTTATTTCACTTTGATGAAATGTTTTTTCACTTTGATGAAGTTATATTTCACTTTGATGAAATTATATTTCACTTTGATGAAATTATATTTCACTTTGATGAAATTATATTTCACTTTGATGAAATGTTATTTCACTTTGATGAAATGTTATTTCATTTGGAGGAACTTCAATTGGAAAAGGTATAGTGTGAAGACTTGAAATGTGATATACCAATTTTTCGTATATTGTTTAACAATTTTTTTTATACAATTACAATTTAGATCTTATACAATAAATATTTATATCCAATAACCATATCGGCTTACTATTAATAATTTATACCAGATATGCTCTGTAATATTATACACTACTAGTGTATTTGCCCGTTAAAAATAACGGGTCTTCAATAGTAATTTATTACCCGTTGTTAGGTTATTTTTAGTGAATTAGAATAAAAATTGCAAAATATGCATAAACTGATACTTTTTTCATAGATGAAATACATTTTAAAATTGAATAAAAACAGGGGAATTTAAATGTATGGTCAATATATTCCCGTGCGTATCATAGTTACATTCTTCATGTTTAATACCCATGTTGTAAAAGCGGACACCAAATAAATAAATAAACACACGACGGAAATAATTAGTATAGATCATGGGTGGGCAATTGTGGCACTGAGTGCTGTTTCTGGCACTCAGATTGCACCAGTGCCCACCTACCTATATTCAAATTATTAAAAGTTACCCTATTGAATTGAAAGAAAATAAAATTTCATTAAAAGAAAATTATTTCATTTACCATTAACTATTTTAAATATTTATTTGATATATTCGGGTTTCGTACGTGATTGCTGTTGTCCGTTAATATATGTGCAATTTACCTGTTTATAGTATTTTCTAATAAGTATACCCTGCTGATTTGCTATTTTATACTGTAAAAAAAAGGTACATTAAACATAAGCGTGTAATTATTAATTGTTGAGCACTTGTATAATAGTGTATTTCGACCTTATGGCCATCAGAGTAGAAGAAGAAATAAATTTCATCTGTCCGTTATTCTATCTCAAAACTTTATTTACTTTGGATACTAAATTATTCTTCCTTAGTGAAGAATAAGGAAGAATCACCTGAATAAATAGCAATCCTTTATACATGATGATTTAATGATTTAACTTAATAAACGTATATATATTAATTTTGATAGAAATGCATACCTATAATAAGCAAATATTTGTTAATTTTATTTATAATTTTGCCCTCCTATGGTGCAATTTTACTTTTTCTCCTATTGTGTAAAAATAACTATAAAAAATAACTAAGTGTATCATTAAAATTAATTTTCTATGAAAAAAATGAAATATATTTCGTAGCACTGAAATTTCTATCTGTGGCACTCGAAAAAAAACTTCTGCCCACCCCTGGTATAGATCATAATATTTACAGTATATAAATCATTATATAGTGTAACCCTAATTATCCTTTTAGGCAATATATATTACCTTTTTCACTTCACTTCGGCAAATACCAAGTTATCGAATGGTTCCACATTATCGATCATATCAAGAAAATATAGTTAGTTTTTTCTTGTTTGAGCGAAAATGTGGAACTGTTTGGTAACTCAGAACCTCCCCTAAATGTTATTCACTTCTCTCCTGTTCCCAAACAGTGTGTCTCTTGCCTCTGTAGGTACAGTTGCTGATAATCATTCAGCCTAATGGCTAAATTAGAGACCTGATTTGAAATGTTCTCTCGGTGTGAGAATACAATTCTATCCCCTTCCTGTCTCTGCTATGGAATAGGAAACAAAATTCGATTACCATTTCGCTAGCTATGGCAATGTACTATTATTTAAAGTTAACATCTCTCGCAACTATTTATGAGAGAGGGAACCACCCAAACTTGTGAACCGCGCAAACTTGTGAACCGCGCAAACTTGTGAACCACCCAAACTTGTGAACCGCGCAAACTTGTGAACCGCGCAAACTTGTGAACCGCCCAAACTTGTGAACCGCCCAAACTTGTGAACAGCGCAAACTTGTGAACCGCGCAAACTTGTGAACCACCCAAACTTGTGAACCGCGCAAACTTGTGAACCGCCCAAACTTGTGAACAGCGCAAACTTGTGAACCGCGCAAACTTGTGAACCGCGCAAACTTGTGAACCGCGCAAACTTGTGAACCACCCAAACTTGTGAACAGCGCAAGCTTGTGAACAGCGCAATCTTGTGAACCGCGCAAACTTGTGAACCGCGCAAACTTGTGAACCACCCAAACTTCAAACTTGTGAACAGCGCAAACTTGTGAACCGCGCAAACTTGTGAACCGCGCAAACTTGTGAACCACCCAAACTTGTGAACTGCGCAAACTTGTGAACCGCCCAAACTTGTGAACAGCGCAAACTTTTGAACTCCGCAAACTTTTGAACTCCGCAAACTTGTGAACATCGCAAACTTGTGAACCGCGCAAACTTGTGAACCGCCCAAACTTGTGAACCGCGCAAACTTGTGAACCGCCCAAACTTGTGAACCGCCCAAACTTGTGAACCACCCAAACTTGTGAACCACCCAAACTTGTGAACCACCCAAACTTGTGAACCACCCAAACTTGTGAACCACCCAAACTTGTGAACCACCCAAACTTGTGAACCACCCAAACTTGTGAACCACCCAAACTTGTGAACTGCGCAAACTTGTGAACCGCGCAAACTTGTGAACTGCGCAAACTTGTGAACATCGCAAACTTGTGAACTGCGAAAACTTGTGAACTGCGAAAACTTGTGAACCGTGCAAACTTGTGAACCACCCAAACTTGTGAACCACCCAAACTTGTGAACCACTCAAACTTGTGAACTGCGCAAACTTGTGAACCGCGCAAACTTGTGAACCGCCCAAACTTGTGAACAGCGCAAACTTGTGAACTCCGCAAACTTGTGAACTGCGCAAACTTGTGAACTGCGAAAACTTGTGAACCGTACAAACTTGTGAACCGCGCAAACTTGTGAACCACCCAAACTTGTGAAATGCGCAAACTTGTGAAATGCGTAAACTTGTGAACCGCGCAAACTTGTGAACCACGCAAACTTGTGAACCACGCAAACTTGTGAACCATTTGAAGTACCTCAGTTGTAAACCACTGAACATTCTAGTGATTCATTATTTCATGGTTTCACTGCTGTAATTTCTTACCGTGGGAGATTTTGCATCACGCAATATTTCATGGCAGTAGTCTATAGTGTAATTATTTCAATGATTTATCTATGAGTAATTATTTCAATGATTTATCTATAAGTATTATTTCAATGATTTATCTATAATGCCAATGGTTATCACTCAATATCACTTCTCTTAAAGTGATAATCACGCACTGGTTATTACATTATCAATGTCTTTTTATTGCGGTTACAATAATTTAAAAATAGCGTGGTAATTGTATTGCCTGTTACGGTATTTATTGGGTAAACCATTTGATATGACAGGGAATTTTCTTGTTATTGAGTAACTATCTGCTATAGAGGGAATTTTTTTAATCCTACCTACAAAGAGTGACTGGTATGACTGGTAGGTACAACACCAGGTACAGTGTACTCTGCTACCAGGTACAGTGTACTCTGCTACCAGGTACATTGTACTCTGCTACCAGGTACATTGTACTCTGCTACCAGGTACAGTGTACTCTGCTACCAGGTACAGTGTACTCTGCTACCAGGTACAGTGTACTCTGCTACCAGGTACAGTGTACTCTGCTACCAGGTACAGTGTACTCTGCTACCAGGTACAGTGTACTCTGCTACCAGGTACAGTGTACTCTGCTACCAGGTACAGTGTACTCTGCTACCAGGTACAGTGTACTCTGCTACCAGGTACAGTGTACTCTGCTACCAGGTACAGTGTACTCTGCTACCAGGTACATTGTACTCTGCTACCAGGTACAGTGTACTCTGCTACCAGGTACAGTGTACTCTGCTACCAGGTACAGTGTACTCTGCTACCAGGTACAGTGTACTCTGCTACCAGGTACAGTGTACTCTGCTACCAGGTACAGTGTACTCTGCTACCAGGTACAGTGTACTCTGCTACCAGGTACATTGTACTCTGCTACCAGGTACATTGTACTCTGCTACCAGGTACAGTGTACTCTGCTACCAGGTACAGTGTACTCTGCTACCAGGTACAGTGTACTCTGCTACCAGGTACAGTGTACTCTGCTACCAGGTACAGTGTACTCTGCTACCAGGTACATTGTACTCTGCTACCAGGTACAGTGTACTCTGCTACCAGGTACATTGTACTCTGCTACCAGGTACATTGTACTCTGCTACCAGGTACAGTGTACTCTGCTACCAGGTACAGTGTACTCTGCTACCAGGTACAGTGTACTCTGCTACCAGGTACAGTGTACTCTGCTACCAGGTACATTGTACTCTGCTACCAGGTACAGTGTACTCTGCTACCAGGTACATTGTACTCTGCTACCAGGTACATTGTACTCTGCTACCAGGTACAGTGTACTCTGCTACCAGGTACAGTGTACTCTGCTACCAGGTACAGTGTACTCTGCTACCAGGTACAGTGTACTCTGCTACCAGGTACAGTGTACTCTGCTACCAGGTACAGTGTACTCTGCTACCAGGTACATTGTACTCTGCTACCAGGTACATTGTACTCTGCTACCAGGTACATTGTACTCTGCTACCAGGTACATTGTACTCTGCTACCAGGTACATTGTACTCTGCTACCAGGTACAGTGTACTCTGCTACCAGGTACAGTGTACTCTGCTACCAGGTACAGTGTACTCTGCTACCAGGTACATTGTACTCTGCTACCAGGTACAGTGTACTCTGCTACCAGGTACAGTGTACTCTGCTACCAGGTACAGTGTACTCTGCTACCAGGTACATTGTACTCTGCTACCAGGTACATTGTACTCTGCTACCAGGTACAGTGTACTCTGCTACCAGGTACATTGTACTCTGCTACCAGGTACAGTGTACTCTGCTACCAGGTACAGTGTACTCTGCTACCAGGTACAGTGTACTCTGCTACCAGGTACAGTGTACTCTGCTACCAGGTACATTGTACTCTGCTACCAGGTACATTGTACTCTGCTACCAGGTACAGTGTACTCTGCTACCAGGTACAGTGTACTCTGCTACCAGGTACAGTGTACTCTGCTACCAGGTACAGTGTACTCTGCTACCAGGTACAGTGTACTCTGCTACCAGGTACAGTGTACTCTGCTACCAGGTACAGTGTACTCTGCTACCAGGTACAGTGTACTCTGCTACCAGGTACATTGTACTCTGCTACCAGGTACAGTGTACTCTGCTACCAGGTACAGTGTACTCTGCTACCAGGTACAGTGTACTCTGCTACCAGGTACAGTGTACTCTGCTACCAGGTACAGTGTACTCTGCTACCAGGTACAGTGTACTCTGCTACCAGGTACAGTGTACTCTGCTACCAGGTACAGTGTACTCTGCTACCAGGTACAGTGTACTCTGCTACCAGGTACATTGTACTCTGCTACCAGGTACATTGTACTCTGCTACCAGGTACAGTGTACTCTGCTACCAGGTACAGTGTACTCTGCTACCAGGTACAGTGTACTCTGCTACCAGGTACAGTGTACTCTGCTACCAGGTACAGTGTACTCTGCTACCAGGTACAGTGTACTCTGCTACCAGGTACAGTGTACTCTGCTACCAGGTACAGTGTACTCTGCTACCAGGTACAGTGTACTCTGCTACCAGGTACAGTGTACTCTGCTACCAGGTACAGTGTACTCTGCTACCAGGTACATTGTACTCTGCTACCAGGTACATTGTACTCTGCTACCAGGTACATTGTACTCTGCTACCAGGTACATTGTACTCTGCTACCAGGTACATTGTACTCTGCTACCTGGTACATTGTACTCTGCTACCAGGTACATTGTACTCTGCTACCAGGTACATTTGGAAAGTTTTGAATACCCCATATTTTTAATTTTTCAAAGGAGAGTATTTTTCTGCATCTTCATTATATTTATTACTCAATTTCGCCTAAAATCGTAAATCATTTTAAATTGATAGATGACTTCGTAATGTATTCCATTAACTTAGATATTGAGAGTATAAATGCAGTTGGTATAGGTTTAAAGGTGTTCGTAGTTCTAACTGGAAATGATACACCACAACGACATGACACGTCTGTTGTAACTGAACCAGTGACACTGATGATGTCATTAATTACTGGCTATACATACCCTACAGTTTGTTATACATCATAAAATATATGTTATTTTTCAACAATAATGAAATATTTCAGGGTTGTACATTCTCAACAAATCAAATTCATAATTATTATTCTATTAGAATTACATTTTGATTGTTTTGATATAAATTCTGGTTCACCAAACGAAGAAATGAAGACATTTCAAATACATATCACAAGTACACTACATGTCATGTTTACATGATATAATTACTCAATATATCCTATTCATGTAATTAAAAGACTCTACACACATCAGTTTCATGTATTATATTCATTAATATTATGGCTTTTTATGTACAGCCTAATGGTATTAATATTGAATAAACGTATAAATATATTACTATGTCTATCGTTAAGTTACTTACGTGATGTCATCACTAGTCTCTGAGGTCAAGTGTTGAGGTCATTCCTAGTTTAGAGGTCACTGGTGGGAGGGCATCACTTCTCTCTCGAGATGTC
>CANNZV010001308.1:0-166116 GCA_947561585.1 Caprella mutica | reverse complement strand
GAAGTAGCGGGAGAGGGAGAGAGAGTTCACAAATTGGCTATTTTTGCGAGTGTGGCAGCTCGTGAAGTTTTAATTGGCCCAATCACCAAAGTTAGCAGGAGATTAATGCAACTACTGTTGTTGTGATAAAGATTCCAAAATAAATGTCTACATCTAATTACATACTTATAATTACATTCATTCCTATCACTTACTAAATACACTAAACTAAATACCATATTCTTCTCCTTTTTAATGGAAAATAATATCTATTAAAAAATTACGATAATTGCTAAGTTTATAACCATTCATTTTAACAATATTTTTTAAATTTATTTGGTCTGAAATACGGACATAGACGATTGAGAGTGTTTTTAAAGTCTTATTTATACTTATGGTCATGAATAATATCATACAACAGGCTTACAGTTGTCGGACAGTGGCTTTTAGCATAAGTCTTAGTAGGTTTTAATGAAAAGGACTAGATAGGTTCATGACGGTAACGCCCACTGTCTGCCTACTGTGAGTGTCATAGTATTGCCATGTTTCCCTACTAAATATTTATATTTGTGAAATATAATTCTGCCAAATTCTCACTCTTTGAAAAGGTGAAATGTAACTAATTGATTCCTCACCGAATTGTTAAGTCAATGGAGTCCTTCTTAATTACTCTTCGAAAATTGAATGAAATAAATATTTAATGAAGAGTATCCACAATAATTCAGTATTGGATTTTGCTCCAATTAAATTGGGTAGTAGAACCTATTCAGGAGTGACAGAAAGTTAAAAACATACTTTGATGGAATTGTTGGTATATCTTATTATTTCTAGAATGTGTATTAAAATACAATGACCAATTCTTTGAACAAACTTTAACTCTAAAAGTTTCCTGGTAAGGTAGAAATCACATTGAGTGAGCAAACGTATTAATTTATTTGTGTAGTTTCTACCTAATTACTGTAGAACTCCTCTAGACTGAAATACTGTAAGGAAGTAACCTCTATAGTGAGCAAATTTTCTAACCTGCCATAAAATGGTCTGTAGGCATGACAGGCTGAAGGAAGTTTGTTCACTATAGAGCTTACTTTTTTACTGAGGACTTCATATTGACTATACAGGATTTCGTTATGGAGGAGTTTAACTGAACTAACATAAAATGCAACAAAATTTTAAAGCTTCACATATTGAAATAGAATATCAAAAAGGACACGTTTTTTCCCAACCATTTTCGACTTTCGAGGGTCCAGGACATTTCGTCCACGGACAATTCGTCCAACGGACATTTCGTCCACGAACAATTCGTCCAACGGACGTTTCGTCCACTGACAATTCGTCCACGGACAATTCGTCCACGAATTGCTTTATTTTGTATTTTAAAGGGCTTATGGGATATATTTCACTTTATTTTTTACTATTACATTAATTGCCAGGTATAAATATATAATATTATTATAGTGATTTAAGCCGAAACATTTCATATGAACACATAAATGTTTATCTATCATTGGAGTTATGAAATTAGATATGCTAAACGGGTTGACTATGTCATTTAAATTATTTACCTTCTGTACTATTTTGCATTAATTAATAAGTTATGAATATCCAAAATATGGAAAAAACAGGACACTAACAAGAATAAATGAGAAAACGTAAGAGGAAACGTCCCTAAAAGTGGAAACGGACGTGGTTACGTTTATATAATTTAATGTAACACTAAAAAGTACCAATATCTAGCTATTTATTTTATATCACATTTAATTATCAATGAATTGTTTAGTTGTACATTATACATGTATGTATTTTATGTAGTCACTGTTGAAAAAAATTCTGTCATAAAAAAACTTCTGAACCAATATTGTTTCCAATAAGCTAATCTGACTACCTACTAATATTGATGTTTATGGTAGTTATTGTTAAAATGCAGCGCAAATAAATGTAGATATTGTAAACATAAAATAATGTTTAAGTTTTATATCTTTATGTACTATAATATCTACGTGACATGCCTCGATATTATTGCAGATTTTATAAGACCGAAGTACAATAAAAGCGAGGCCTATCTGTAATCATAAATTAAAGTGTTCAGTTTAATTATTTTCCTGTTGCCGGCCAGTAGGAGCAGGAGAAAAAGATTACGATAAGAATTAAGGCAAAGACCATCAAGAAAGGGAGTTTTCTATTTCTATATTGCAGAATATTATTAATTATATATAATGAAAAATATGTACGTACACTACACATTGTAATTGTAATACGAAATAAAGCATTTCATGGACGAATTGTCCGTGGACGAAATGTCCGTTGGACGAGATGTCCGTTGGACGAAATGTCCGTGAACGAAATGTCCGTGCACGTGAAATAGAATATCAAAAAGGAAACGTTTTTCCCCAACCATTTTCGACTTTGCTGGTAAAATGTTAACTTGTTAGATATAAAAGAATTCATCCAAATATTATCGAATTTAATTCTTCTACAATTTACAACATATTGTATTTTAAAAGAGAAATTAATTCCTGGATACAAATTTATATTAGACTACATGTTTCCTGTTGATTTAAAATAGTAAGGTATAAATATTGCGAGTCTTGTTACACTTTGTGATATAACACTCAGATCTAACAAAAGAAAGGATTATCTCTTGCATTGTATTTCAATGATATTAACTCTTTACAATCACTACTTGTGATCATTTTACCTGTTTTCTCATAAGGGTTCGAGTCTCCTAACTCATAGAACTCTTGATTTAGTGCTGTGGAGTAATACTTTCACACTGCTTTAATTTATTATTTTCCAATAATTCCTCCCGTTCTGTGTCAGCAATAAAAAAGAATTGCAAACCTCACAAATCACGTGGGAGAAGAAAGAACCTGTTCGTGTTTATGGGAAGTATGACGTCACTCGTTCTACCTAATTTCCATGACATGAAAATACTGCACTTGAGCTGATGAAATAATTTTTTCAGTGTTTTTACTTGATAATGGGATATATTTATCAAGAGGTACAGCAAGAAAAAAGTTAAATGTAGGACCAATTTCTACGTTAAGATATTATTTTTTATTATTTTTAATGTGTACTTACTAGGGTTGTGACTATATGCATTTAAAATCACAGATCTTAAGAATATCATAGACGAAACGGAAATGAAATGGTATCGATTACCATATACCTCTCGTTTAGAACGATTGAATAGTCTTTAATTCATTCCGTCTATAATATTTTCAGGATCTATGATTTTAAACGCATATTGTCACAACCCTAGTACCTACATAGCGATGTCAACTGCACTAGCTTTGTGAATTATGAAGCCAGAGTTGTGGTGTGTATTGGAGGCCACTTTAATTAGTGCCTGCCTCTCATCCTACGCTACAAATTATTCATTCGAACAAGCGGCGCTTTTGTACCAAATTAGCGAGAGTGCTTAGTTACCGTCCACCTGAGAACATTTACTCTGCATCAATGGGCTGCAACTCTCTGCCACATTGGCACTTTCCTATTTTCTAGCCTAATGCTGAGAGTAACGCGACACTCTCCTTCAATTTGCACTCTCAAATATCCTCAAATTTACTCCGTACGGAGTACTGCAAGTGACGTCACACTCCTTCCCTTTTAATGGCTACATTGGCTGCTGTGACGTCACAGCAGCCTCAGCAGTTATCAACACTGAATTTCTCATGGAGCAAAATACTCTTCAATAATAAATGTTAGTCTACAACCAAAAACTAGTTTTTATGCACACTAAGTCTGATGGTGAAAGTACTCTCTCTTATATATGAAGTACATTAGCTGACAGTAAGGAGTTTTCGTAGAATACTGTCTAATGTAGGGTTTACTTATTATTTTTTATTGGTATCCATGATACCTGCAGGTATCATATTTTTCCCCATCTTATTAGTATCCATGATACCTGCATGTAC
This sequence comes from Caprella mutica, assembly GCA_947561585.1. NCBI lineage: Eukaryota > Metazoa > Arthropoda > Malacostraca > Amphipoda > Caprellidae > Caprella > Caprella mutica. The sequence continues at coordinate 162,223 of CANNZV010001308.1, read as the reverse complement.
CATGGATACCAATAAAAATTAAATAATAATTAGTATATATTTTTTTTTTAATATGACCGAAGATGTGAAACTGACCGATAATTCGTACTTTACTCTATATATGTTCTATATATCTCCATCCATTGTTTTAACGTTGTAATTCTTGTGAGCGTTTGTGTGCAAGTTATTCAGCAGGTGTCAGCGCCACTAAACTATTTACAGTTTGATGAATGGGTGGGGAAAAGATTTAGTCCCATCTTTCACTGAACATTTCTCTGATTAGAAGAAAATATTCGAGCCAAATGATGGTGAGGGGGTTTCTACTTTGAATTATGTCTTTGGTGTGAATTAGATAGAAAATTATTTATAGGAGAGAAAGGAACTAGTGATAATAAATAGGGTGGATTGAAATCCTAAAAGTAATTGAAACTTTGAAATGTGTTTGTTATAACGAACAATGTTATTCAAATTAAAGTTGATAAAATTATTTTGAAAATTGCGATGAATAATAAAACATAAAGTTACTTAGACTCCCATTCGGCTAAAAGGAAAATATATGAACAAAGGTAAACTATATTTTTTCCGAACAAATATCCTATCGCAGAAAAAGAAATGGAATAGTCATTATTAACTTAGGAAATATTCTGATCTTTCTTTCTATTTCCATCCTGCAAATAATGAGTAAGTTATGAAATTTTTTGTTCCTTCAAAACGTCACCGGGCTTTTCGGGTAGGTCTGTCGGTGACAGTTTCTTTGTGGAGCTGTCGGTGAAATGTACAGCATGTCGTCAGGGAGTAGCTTGTGTGGACACTATTGGCACACCTGGCCACTATCGGACAATGGCGCTAGTATCGGACAATGGCGCTAGTATCGGACAATGGCGCTAGTATCGGACAATGGCGCTAGTATCGGACAATGGCGCTAATATCGGACAATGGAGCTAGTATCGGACAATGGCGCTAATATCGGACAATGGAGCTAGTATCGGACAATGGCGCTAGTATCGGACAATGGCGCTAGTATCGGACAATGGTGCTAGTATCGGACAATGGCGCTAGTATCGGACAATTGCGCTACTATTGGACAATGGCGCTACTATTGGACAATGGCGCTACTATCGGACAATGGCGCTACTATCGGACAATGGCGCTACTATCGGACAATGGCGCTACTATCGGACAATGGCGCTAATATCGGACAATGGCGCTAATATCGGACAATGGCGCTAGTATCGGACAAAGGCGCTAGTATCGGACAAAGGCGCTAGTATCGGACAATGGCGCTAGTATCGGACGATGGCGCTAGTATCGGACGATGGCGCTAGTATCGGACGATGGCGCTAGTATCGGACGATGGCGCTAGTATCGGACAATGGCGCTAGTATCGGACAAAGGCGCTAGTATCGGACAAAGGCGCTAGTATCGGACAATGGCGCTAATATCGGACAATGGCGCTAATATCGGACAATGGCGCTAATATCGGACAATGGCGCTACTATCGGACAATGGCGCTAGTATCGGACAATGGCGCTAGTATCGGACAATGGCGCTACTATCGGACAATGGCGCTACTATCGGACAATGGCGCTAGTATCGGACAAAGGCGCTAGTATCGGACAAAGGCGCTAGTATCGGACAATGGCGCTAGTATCGGACGATGGCGCTAGTATCGGACGATGGCGCTAGTATCGGACGATGGCGCTAGTATCGGACGATGGCGCTAGTATCGGACGATGGCGCTAGTAGCGGACGATGGCGCTAGTATCGGACGATGGCGCTAGTATCGGACGATGGCGCTAGTATCGGACAATGGCGCTAGTATCGGACAATGGCGCTAGTATCGGACAATGGGGTTCAGTATCAGATGGCATAGAAGAGTATCGGTTTTCCAGATTAGTATTATGTACTTTGTATACTGTATCAGTGCAGCTGATCAGTATTTGGTTACATGATCAGTACTGGTAGTTCAAGCAAGCCTCTCCTTTCTCTGACCACATCTGCCATTTTTTACGCTTGTATTTTTCTAAGTAATGGCTTTGTCTTTTATTAATGTAGTGCAGCGTAACACTGTTTGATCAACTTATTTATCAACGGTGAAATTTATGTATTCACATCTTAACATTTAATAAAATAATACTGAATCTCATTATATAAATTAGAATGACGATATTTGATATTGCAACTAATTTTATAGTTCATTAAATCATTTTATTTTAATTACGATGTATTTTGTTCAAAATTGTATATAATTTTTATGGTGGAGGAGATGTTCTATATTTACAAAGATCATGCATGAATTACTGTATTCTCATTTATTTTTGCATTGGTTGTTTTCAGTTGCCATGTATATTTGTTCTGTACCTTATAGGCCTAAGTGCTTCAGTTGGTTAACGGCCTATCGACCCCACACCTACTAACACATAACTCACTCACTTTTGTTTCTTTGCACCTATTGATAGATTCTTAATCGATAATTGCACCTGAGAGATTGGTTGTTCTATTGCACTCATTCTGTCCATGGAAACAGGTTTGATTGCTTCAATTGTTAGGAGCTTTATGGTGATGGATCGTCAGTGCGAATATGTTAACGTTATTCTATATAAAGAAAGATTAACTGTTATATTATCATCTGTTATGCGTGCGTTAACACGTCTAACCTGTTCACATAAATTATATAATTCATTGTAAGCATCATTATGACGCTAGAGGTCTCATAATACACCTACTTAATTCACAGTAAACAAGGCCTGTAGATGCAAATCTACAGCGTGATTCATTTCAAACATTAGAATAATATTTAAATGTTCCAGAGAGTTGAGGTTCAGAGCCTGAACAGTCATACAGTATATTATCCTAAGTGACTCATACTACCAAGATTTAATATGGAATCATGTTCTAATAATAGAGATTGCGGTATTATATCATGAATAGAACATTACTTCTATGATTTACTGCCTAAATTGTATGACAATATCATTCTTATTATTCTAAACTAGAAAACAAGACCATCTATTATACTTGATAGGCATGATATGGATTCTAATTTGTTTTATTGCTAAATTATTCTTTTGATTGTTACAATTATTTAATTGGAATGAATTGAATTGCTCCCTTCGGTGCTTATCTATTTGTTGTTTTTTCAGTACTCTTATTTCAGTTTTTGATCTCAAACAACATCTTCTTCGTTCTTTGCTCTCAAACAACTTCTTCGTTCTTTGATTTGAAACAACTTCTTCGTTCTTTGATAACATAAATTCGCCTCTTGGTTCTTCAGTTTCAAATAACCTCATTTTCGTTTATTGGTCTCAAACAACCGCCTATCCTTTCTTTGGTCTCAAACAGGCTCTATTTTGGTTCTGATTTCCACCCAGTTCTTTGGTTCTTGTTCCTCTGTACTTTACCTCTGGTATAGTAATCTCCAGTACTTCCCTCTATTCTGTTTCGAATTATCTTTATGCACCGTTCACTCTGGCCAAAGTCTCTAAGTCTGCATTCCGTTTGCTATCTCTGAAATTCAGGAAGTTGTCTTGGCAGTGCCTCGGGAGGCTACACCGGTCCAAATTGACTCAAGTACCGCCTTTGATCGCGTCAGTCACGTTGGATTACTCCACAAATTGCAGTTGCTTCGTATGTGCCTTAATATTATTTTGATATCCTTGACAACACACTGAGTTTGGGCCTGTTTTTGACCCTTTATCACATCTAAATGCTAGCTGCTAAACCCATTCCAAATAGTGGTTTGAAGAAGTTTTAGTTATTGTCTTCAATATTCCTTTCGTGATATCAAATTTTTTTTTTATACATGTTTGCATCAATCTTCAATTTCGATTTTTTCCCATGCAATTTACTCTTCATAGCCGTTGTCGCTATAATGATTTATAGATTTGGAGTTAATTACTATTAATTATGTATAGTAAGAGGGAAGGTTTTCTGTATGTTTAGGTAATTTTCACGTTCCACATGCCTGGTTATATAATCAGGCTTTCCTGCTCATTCAATTTGATGAAATTTACATATACATCATCATACAAACATTATAATCATTTTAAACATTATTAATATGTTAAACAATATCAAAATATTACTTATTATTATATTAATCTCCGGCGCTAGTACCGGCTGTCTGTGAATGGAAGAGAAGGGGGTGGCGCCCCTTGGACCTCTAACTGTTGTAATTTGGATTATATATATATTTTTCCTTTTCACCATATTTATCATTTTTTTAATGTTATTGCAGTTTTAGAGGATAGCGCTAGGGTTATGCTCTTCAACTACGAGGTCTTAGATTTGGTGTTAAGTAGGCTCGTAGGCTTCATTTACTATCACCTCTTCATTTTCCTCTTCCATCCGTGAGAGTAGTCACAGGTGCTTGTGGATCATCACCACATTCATTGGTAAGTGACTGGATTCACGGATAAGCTTTTCTGCATACATGATCATTGTCACTGACGATGGTAGGAGACTTTTGTTCGTGAAGCCGCTTTTCTTTTTGACTGCTTCTTTCAATCCATTGTACTTAATTTCCTTTTGACGGTAGCGATATGACTTTTGTTTCCGAATCAAACGTTGAAAGTTTAAAACCCTACTAAATTATTTAATTATTTTTGTATTCAATATTATTGGTGACATTTCTTATTATTCGCAGACCCTTTTCTTTGACATTTTCATTATTGTGAAACAATATTGAGATTGCTGTCCATTGACCTATTTTAATTGCATTGCGAGTATTCACAAGTAACTTCCGGTGCAAACCATTTAGTTCATTGTTGTTCATTTCTATGTCATTACGGACACCAACAACACTATTGCCATTGAATGGGGCCATCGACACATTAATATTAGGCCATTGATTGTTTTTCATTCACCACTTTACACACATATACAGACCATAAATAAACATATTATTATACAAATCTAACGGTAAATAAATATAGCTTCAGAACGAGATTTATTTATAATGAATATTCTATGTACGGTTGTGTTGTGATTTTCTAGCAATTTTCCTTAGAAAAATAATACCTAAATACTTTTAATAATAAATTTTTCTTCATGTTGATTCTGATCCTTCACGTAGCTCTTTATTTACATTCTTAATTAAACGCTCTATTTGACTGTATAACTTCAACTAATTAATTAATTATTCTGTTTATGTTTTTCTATATCTTTTAAAGTGTATTTAATTCCTAAGCTGTGAAACGTTTCATTAATAATGCTAGAAATATGGAGTGTACGTCTCTCTCGTCCGAAATCTTAATTAGTACTGAATAAACAAGAAAAGATTCTCTCTTTTGAGTTAGGAATTTTAAAAATAAGTAATGGTGTTAGAAGGAATTTCAGTACCTAGAATAAAGAGGTGACCGCTTCCTGAACTGTTGTAATTTGCATAATGGACTGTCTTCATTATGTTTATAAATTATCAACGCCAATTCCAGTTTTAAAAGGTAGCGCTATGTAGGTTTCGATTCAATTACGAGGTCTTAGATATTTGGTTTAGTAAGGCTTCATTAGAGTATCTTTCCTTCATTCATGAGCATTGTCACCGAATGAGAGTAAGTAACTGTATTTATTTAGTTTTTTTTTTGCGCCCAGGGGCTCTATCCTGAAGCTGTCTGTGGTGAATGGAAGAACTTGGTCTCCGAACTGTTGTATTTTGGATTATGTATAGTCTTTTTTTCATTTATACCATGTTTATCATTTTTTTAACGCTACTTGCAGTTTTAGAGGATAGCGCTAGGGTTATGCTCTTCAACTACGAGGTCTTAGATTTTGTGTTAGGTAGGCTCGTAGGCTTCATTTAATATCACCTCTTCATTTTCCTCTTCCATCCGTGAGTGCAGCCACCAGTGCTTGTGTCCCGTTTCGTCACATTCCTTGGTAAGTGACTGCATTCATGGAGTAGCTTTTCAGCATCCATGAGCATTGTCACCGACGGTGGTAAGTGACTTTGTTGATAGAGCCACTTTCCTTTCTGACTGATTCTTCTAGTCCCTTGTTTTTAATTTCCTTTTGAGGTCAGCGATATTGCCTTTGGTTCCGAAGCAGACGTTAAACCCCTACTAAATTAATTTTTTTCTGTTTAATTGCCTCTGTAAAGTTCTTTGATTTTAATTTGTGACATGAGCGACATTGTCTATGGTGGTGAAAGCAGACTTTAAACCATCTTAACCCGTATACGGTTGCTCAACTTTAACATTGCTGATGTGCCACATCTACAGATTTCTGTCCCAAAATAAGGCCAGCCTCCGTGTACGGGTTAATGATAACAGAAGTTCTCCATTGCATATATGTGCAGAGTTTAATTCATATCTGATATCATAACTAAAGTTTATTCTTTTCAATATCCATGTTATCACTACTTCACAGTCTGATAACAAAGGCTTCTTTTCAGGTGTTTATTCAATACGTTAGAGTGGGGGTTATATGGAGTAACAGGAAAGAGTCTTATTCTACCTCATCATTTTTAACAATTTGGGGTGAATGGAACCTAATCTAGTGTAACTATCCATTAAAGCAATTATCTGAATTTCTCCTAAGTGATGCAAATTGTAGTTCTGTCCTTTGTGTTTATTTGTAAACTTGGAAAAGTTTTTGTAATAAAACAATGATGTCTAATTATCAGACAATTATATAAATGGTTTTACTTTATTTTGAATGCTCTTGCAGCTTATAATTTAATTGCTAAAATATTTGATGCAAGTAACCTATAGATATGATTTTTCTAATACATGCCACTATTAGAGTACTGAACTGTAACAGCTATGTTTTTTTTATATATTCTAGTATTGCGTGATAGGCTTTCTTTTTATATTAACGGTAAAAATCTAGCAGCATTATGTCTGATTGTCCACATGCGATTTCTCTGTGTCAAATAACACATGTAGAAGAACAATTTCTAAACTAGTTAAATAGTTTTCATTTTTTATATGATATAGTACGATCAATTTTCCCTATCCATATGTATCTGAAATATTAAACTACTATGAAATTATTAAATATCAATGAAATTCCGTTGCTCTTTTCTTGTGATTAATTTGTCCTAGGCATTTTTAATTGGCAATTTAGGTAGCTGAACATTCTTCTTTGTGAACCTATTGATAAAATAATGCTACGAGCAAACTATGTTGGCGGTATATGGTATAAAAAGACGGAATGTGGCGTGGTAATTTTTATATATCTTCCTATTGTAACTAAATTAATAGACTAAAATTTCAATAGATTATTCAAAAAAATTAATATAAACTAATTTTATTGCTCATATTTTGGTGTGATTTTTTAATACCAACCTATTGAAATTTTCATTAGTTACTTTCTTCAAATTTAATAATTGTTGCTAAATCCTATTTTAATTGTTATCATTTATGCCTTCTTTTCTTTCTTAGTGTGTCTATTCCTGCTGTCAAATATCTCCCTCCTTTTTCTCTCCTTTTCTCCCTCCTTTTTACTCTCCTTTTCTCCCTCCTTTTTACTTTCCTTTTCTCCCTCCTTTTTACTCTCCTGTTCTCCCTCCTTTTCTCCCTCCTTTCTACTCTCCTTTTCTCCCTCCTTTCTACTCTCCTTTTCTCCCTCCTTTTCTCCCTCCTTTCTACTCTCCTTTTCTCCCTCCTTTTCTCCCTCCTTTTCTCCCTCCTTTTCTCCCTCCTTTTCTCCCTCCTTTTCTCCCACCTTTTCTCCCTCCTATTTGCCCTCCTTTTCCCCCTCCTATTTCCCAGCCTCGATTCCCTCCTTTCTCCTCCAATCCTTTTCTCCATTTTTTATTAACGTTAAGAGTCTTTTGTGAAAGGTTCTTCAGGAAAGCTCTTGTTTTCTCAGTCTTATTTCAAGAGCCTCTTTGCTTCTTCCTCCCCAACACTCTTACCCTTGCTAATAATTTGGTGAGTTGTAGTCATTTATTATAGAGATTTTAAATGATGTGAAGATATACTGTTAAATCCATAATGTAAATCTCTATAAACAAATAAAATTAATTAAAAGAATATATGCCATCTATTATTCTGATAATTAATTGATTTTCATAATTATTAATGATCAAATTAAGTTATATTTCTATTCGTCTTTTCTCCTGTTTTTGTGTTATTTGTTGCACCAGTGAACGGATTTAAAATCCTACTCGTAGAGTTGGAATAAAGTCTCCGTATTTTGTTTAGTTTATTGTCTCTTCTCCAGGATTAGATGTCCTTTTGTTCTCGCAAGTAAAGGAAATAAACTAAAGAATATAAATGTTTGTTGATTCTTAACAAATTTAATAGAAGTCGGGCCGAGTTCTATCTAATTAGTCCAGATACTCAAATTTGAAGGGGTAAGTTCAAAGTTATCGTACTGTTCCACATTTTCGATCAACGGAGGACAAAGAAAGAGTTTAATTGTAGATATCTTTCTTATATGATCGCAAATGTGGAACTGTTCGACAATACGGAAGTTAGTAGTTATTCTCTCAAATTTAAATGTCTGGACTACTTGAAAAACACTCGGCTGACTTTACTGTTTTTTTAGTCATTTTTATTCCTGTATTACTTTCATTAGTCTTTTTATTAACAAGGGACTAGTAGTGAAATTTGCATTGGTCTAAAATTTATTTAGTTTGTATCACAGTTTTGAATTTGATAAAATGTTTGAGGATAAATTGTTACCATAATTTAATGTTTGAGGATAAATTGTTACCATAATTTAATGTTTGAGGATAAATTGTTACCATAATTTAATGTTTGAGGATAAATTGTTACCATAATTTAATGTTTGAGGATAATTCGTTACTATAATTTAATGTTTGAGGATAATTCGTTACCATAATTTAATGTTTGAGGATAAATTGTTACCATAATTTAATGTTTGAGGATAATTTGTTACCATAATTTAATGTTTGAGGATAAATTGTTACCATAATTTAATGTTTGAGGATAAATTGTTACCATAATTTAATGTTTGAGGATAAATTGTTACCATAATTTAATGTTTGAGAATAAATTGTTACCATAATTTAATGTTTGAGGATAAATTGTTACCATAATTTAATGTTTGAGGATAATTCGTTACCATAATTTAATGTTTGAGGATAAATTGTTACCATAATTTAATGTTTGAGGATAAATTGTTACCATAATTTAATGTTTGAGGATAATTCGTTACCATAATTTAATGTTTGAGGATAATTCGTTACTATAATTTAATGTTTGAGGATAATTCGTTACCATAATTTAATGTTTGAGGATAAATTGTTACCATAATTTAATGTTTGAGGATAATTTGTTACCATAATTTAATGTTTGAGGATAAATTGTTACCATAATTTAATGTTTGAGAATAAATTGTTACCATAATTTAATGTTTGAGGATAAATTGTTACCATAATTTAATGTTTGAGGATAAATTGTTACCATAATTTAATGTTTGAGGATAAATTGTTACCATAATTTAATGTTTGAGGATAAATTGTTACTATATTTTAATGTTTGAGGATAAATTGTTACCATAATTTAATGTTTGAGGATAAATTGTTACCATAATTTAATGTTTGAGGATAAATTGTTACTATAATTTAATGTTTGAGGATAATTTGTTACTATAATTTAGTATCGTAATTAGAGTAAATAAAAATTATAGAATTAGTTTAAATAAATTTGTTTCATTTTTTATTGATTACTTATCTTATATTATTGTTCATATAAAGTTTATTATTGAACAATAAGGTCGTTCTACCATTTGACGTAGTAAATATTTTACTCTATAAATATAGAAAGTGATATTTAATATTTTTCAGTTAATATTTTCTCCATCCCTTCAAATGCACTCAAGCTAATGAAGTATTTTCAAAATATCATTAAATAATCCAAAAGAAGTGTAATTTGATTAATTGAGGCAGGTAATTGAATAGAGTCACCTTGAAATGAATAATAACACTGCATATCTAGCAACAAATTACTGCAAAGTAATTTGTTTTAATTAGCAATATGTCCTTGTCATTTTCATTATTTTAAAGGCCAAAGTCTTTAATGACTTCCAACTTGACTTTCATTGAAACTCTTCATTAACAAAATGATGTATGCTTTAATTAACATTTGACAATAACGTTTGAAGTAATTAATGCAGTGGTATGAGTATCAATATCCAGATGCGATTTAAATAACGGATTGAAATATATATAGGCTATTATTATAAATATATTAATTATGAAGAGAACAGACATGTTCTCTACGCAATTAAAATATTTTAATTGTTTTTTTTTAGCAATAACCTATTGATATTTTCTTCTGTTATTTAATTCGAATCTAGAAATTATTACTCCATCCTAATTTTTCATCCTAGTAGAACTGTTGTGTATAGTTTAGGGTGGTTAAATTGTTTGATAATATTTTCTAATGTATCTTATTTTACATTTTAGAAATAATAGTTTAAAATAACCTAGAAATGGTGGCCCAAAACGATTTACTCACAATTTTGGAACTTTGAGTGTTTCTATTGCGTGCTTTTAATGTTTTTGATCACCATATACCTTACTAATGTGTAAATTGATTTGCAAGCATTTATTCCAGGTATTTTACAATTTAAGACTAATAATGATAAGCGTGACCAGATTGTTGCCTTCAAACCGCTGGCGTTAGCACCAATCTCGAAAAAATTTCAATGTGGGTCACAAAATAGTTTTCAACACCTGAGAACAACATGAGTACTGGAACAGTGAGACACAACTTCCAACAAACCAATTCCAGGGAGAAAGCGGTCAATTTATACTAAAAAGTTTGATTTCCGCAGTGAAGAAGCGAATTGACCAAAATCTACAAAGTAATGGCCGAAAAAGTGCGAAACAGATGGGTATCTTCAAATGTTCAATGCGGAGGCTAATCATGGAGAATCTAAAGTTATGTCCATACAGAAAGCAGTCTGGACAGCTTATTTTGAAGAAAAAGAGACAATCAGTTGGAATGGTTTACATTTGGTATGCGATAAGATATTGACGGTGGAGGCTGTAACAAATAGTCAGAATGATAAAGTTTATGCCAGTAGCTCTGGGGACTTGCATGTAACTGCTTGAGCTACTTGAAACGGCAGAAGTTTGCTGTCTTCATGACATATGACTATGTCGCAGCGGATTGAACCAAGTCTCCTTAAATCGCCATCGATGAATGAATCAAAGTCTTGTTTTGTGTATCTGAATATGTTGCTGGGAAAAGTCCATCCTTGGATCTCCGAATTATTTGGAATCAATTTCACCTTCACTTAAGACGTAGTGCCAACCCACTTGACGAATTTGAATCAAAGATGGTGCTAAGACATCTTCGAGGACTTTTTGTACAAACCAGATGGCCACCATCAAGTCCTGACAACCATTCTAAGGATCTTGTAATGGAATAATATATAATATTAAATGACTAATATAATTAACAATGAATGATTCATGAATTCTCCAAGTGATTATTTGATCTCTTCTTGTAATAATTCATAATGTGTCGCCTTCTTCACTTTATTTGAATTTAGTTAATATTAAACCTAACTTACCAAACTAACTCCCGAATTACTCTTTTCTCTCTAAATATTTTTTTAATGAGACCCTGTTTCCATTTCACACAAACGTCGTAAATTATTTAGCGATTTAACTCCATTTCATGTTCCATTTTTCGTTGCTGGCGACTCTTCATTTTTGTAATGTGTGTGCTCACGGATTATTTTCCAATGTAGTTTGTGGACTGGACATAAAAAGCAAGAAATTGCCTCGATGTTAAGAACGTGGCCACACATCATTTTTCAGTTCGAAATGTATCCATGTTTTGATGGAATCAAATCGTTGTCAAATTTTTATAATAAATTTCAATAATATTAATAAAAAATATTGTATGCAAACTTCAGTATCCTTATATACTGAAATAAAAACCCTATTTCGTAAAATCTAATTCTATTTATTCGAATCGATGACAACAAATTTAATTTTGCATTCCTTGTAAATTCAATTCTATCCTTTTCTTCAAAAATATTTTCAATTGATTCATACAATATATTCGTTTATACCTTTTTCACATAAACTTGTTTTTGCTATTTTTCATATAAATATTGACAGTAATAATGAATTATATGTTTATGCATCAACATTGAGAGTTTCTATGCAAAGCAATTATAGACGTCTGATTTGTTTTTCTATTTTTCTATGATACCTATATTGAGTTTATCCTCTGACACGACTCTAGTTAGGGCATTGGAAGTCCCCGGATAATTCTATCCCTTGTGAATGTTAGCAACTAAAAGAGTCGGCTAACATTGTCCCAATTATACACATGGCTTGGCAATGGAAACACGTTCTCCAAATTACCTCCAATTTCATTCATTCTTTTTCACTGGAGGTCCTTTTTTGAGCACAGTATAGTCAAAATATTAACTCTGGTGGATGGAGTACGTAATTCTTTCAATATTGCCTTACGCTACTCATTTATACTATCTGAAAAAACTCCATAATATAATTATTGTTTCATTTCATCAATTTTATATTATATAACCGATTGTGTTTTTTACGTATGTACGGATGTTGGTCAAAAAAGTGAAACTACTAACATTTTGACATCATAATCATTGAATATAGTATAGTCAAGCAAAACTTGACCTATTTATATGTTATTTTTTGTTTAAAATGTTATTCCTTCTTTATATAGCTGTTTTTTACAGATTCAAAAATATCAGTTTATAAAAATGGCAGATTTCTCTGACTTTGAATCAGGTCAATTTGCTGGTGGTAGTCAACATGTGCTACTGTAACAGAATCTGCCCGAATGTTTGATGTTACAAAAGGTACTGTCTCAAAAGTAGTGACTTCCTTTGAAAGAGAAGGAAAAACGTCATAAGCATTGCACAGGTCTCACCAATTAACGAAGTTGTCTGAGAGAGACCGTCGAATTGTTACAACAAATCGTGATACCACGTCTTCTAAGATCACAGAACTGCTCAATTAACACTTACAGAACCCATTTTACACGAAACAGTGGGTAGCTGCACTAATATGAGTTCTACGGAAGAGCTGCAAGGTGTTTATATTTTTTTATCCAACCCCTATACAATGACCATACGTTATACCTAAAAAATACAGTACACCATTTTGAATTAATATGACAATAAATTGATTATTAAATTGATTTTATAGAGAATGATATGGGGATAGTTCCAGTAAAATAACATTTTGTAAATTATATTTCGTTAGATTTTAATTAATACATACGCCCTCGCAGGCGACTTTAGCCGTCATGTTGAATTGGCACAAATGAGCAATACAGTGAATTCTCATAAATACATAGATGACAAGAGAAAGCCATATACAGTTATAACAGATTCAAAATAGTATTGTATGTACTTAAACTTGCCAAAAAATATTCACCTCATATATAGTCATATCACCATATGCAATAACAAATATCATTGATGACTATTCAGGTTCTGCCGTTTTTATGCATTGTAAAATTTGAACGGCTATAATCGTCTGTGATTTTTGTCCCAGAATAAAAACTGAGGACAAACTCTTAGTGTTAAAATGGTAATTTATATGAATAAAAAATATTTTCTTACGTCGTTAATTTATACAAAACACACAATTTTTTCAAAACTTTTCTCAAGAACAATTCCCTTTATTAAATATAACTATTGTAATGATACGTTAAATATTGTTCATCACAAATTATTGAATGCCTTTAAAAAACAGACCAGTGATCTTTTTTATGTTGATTGCATAGAGATGGTGCGAGAAGATGACCCTGTAACTGCAATGGCTACGAAACTCTTGATACGTTTCCTAATGTCATTGTCAGCGTTACATGAGGCAATGAGGCGGCATGCTTAATATTCAAGCAGCTTGCTTGCCTTTGCTCAACCAGCCACAAAGAACAGCAAAAATCTAATCGAGCCCTAATCAAAAGTTCTCGTGAGCGACAAAAAAGCCTAATTTGTTCCGGGATTCTCATTCGGTTGGTTTGCTTGCTCCATTTTTGTTCTCATTTCGTAAAACAGAGGAAGCCTCTTTTCGTTTATTATGGACATGTCGGTTACATTTGCTGACTCTAAGACCACAAATAGGACAAGGGAACTAGGCCCCAGAGAGCTGGATGAGTACCCTCGTGCCTCCCTTGACCCGATACTACAAACAATGCTGTATTTTCCTGCCTCTGACGAATAGGCCTCCAGAGAAACTTTCACACTGAGAATATGAATTCGAATTTTGTTCGAATGTAGGTAGCACATTGGCTTGGATTTTTTAAAAATTAAAATGTGTCTCAGTTTCTAAGTACATAATTGTTGAATGTAAAACTTCAACATAAAATGTGTAAGGAAGTATAACCTACTTCATATTTAACTTTTGTATTATCACCAGAGGGGTTCTATCTTGATGCTGTCTTTGGTGAATGAGAAAGAAGGGCGTCTCTTGGACTCCAAACTGTAGTAATTAGGATTTTGAATGTTCTTTTTCATATATACAATGTTTATCATTTTTAACACTACTTGCAGTTTTAGAGGATAGCACTATAGGTTTATGCTCTTCAACTACGAGGTCTTAGATTTTAATGTTACGTAGACTTAATGTATTATCATCTCTTCATTTTCCTCTTCCATTCGTGAGTACAACCATCGGTGCTTGCATCTCTTTTCGTCACATTCCTTGTTAAGTGATTGCATTCACGGAATAACTTTTATGCATCCATGAGCATCTTCACCGACGGTAGTAGGTAACTTTGTTCGTGGAGTCATCTTCCTCTCTAACTGCTATTGGCTTCAGCGATATATGGCATTCGGTTCTGATGTAGATGTTAAATTCCTTACTAATTTATTACCTTCGCAGAATGCGGAAAGGTTATATTTTTGACGACATTTATATATTTATTTATTTATTTATCATCTTGTTATTCGCTTAACTGGAAAAGCGTTAAACCAAATTGTCTGAAATTTGGTGAAACGATTAGTCAATGTCCAGTTACCTTCTGGTAGAGTTTTGGGAGTGACTCGGTCAAGGTCATGGTCATTTATAACTCGAAAAGTATTTAACCATATTGCATGAAACATGGTGGGACGATTGGTCAATATACAGGAACCATTTTGTTAGATTTTGGGAGCGATCGGGTCAAAGGTCAAAGATCAAGGTCAAGGCCATTTATAACTCAATAAGTATTCTACCAAAATGTCTGACATTTAATGGGACGATAGGTCAATATCCAGGGGAACTATCTGGTTGAAATTTGGGAACGATCCAGTTGAAGGTTAAGGTCAATTATAACTCAATAACTCAAAAAGTATTGAACCATATTGCATGAAACTTGATGAGATGATTGGTCATTATCCAGTTATCAGTTCATTAAATTTTGGAGAGAACGGGTCAAGCGGCGGCGAAAGTATGCGCTCTACCGATTGCCCGTAATCTAGTTAATTATTTCATGACATTACCATTCTTTTTTCTCTTCTCACTGTAATAAGTTAAGTTAATGAGTTAGTCCAAGTTAGTAAAAGCGATGCGCAGTATAATGGCTTCACTCGAAATTTCACCAAAATTTAGAGTTTTTTCTTTTAATTTGCATTCGTAAAAGCAAACTATTGCAAGAAGACTTTCGGACAATCAAACTATTGCAAGAAGACTTTCGGACAATCAAACTATTGCAAGAAGACTTTCGGACAATCAAACTATTGCAAGAAGACTTTCGGACAATCAAACTATTGCAAGAAGACTTTCAGACAATCGAACTATTGCAAGAAGACTTTCGGACAATCAAACTATTGCAAGAAGACTTTCAGACAATCGAACTATTGCAAGAAGACTTTCGGACAATCAAACTATTGCAAAAGACTTTCAGACAATCAAACTATTGCAAAAAGACTTTCGGACAATCAAACTATTGCAAGAAGACTTTCGGACAATCAAACTATTGCATTAAGACTTTCAGACAATCAAACTATTGCAAGAAGACTTTCAGACAATCGAACTATTGCAAGAAGACTTTCGGACAATCAAACTATTGCAAGAAGACTTTCGGACAATCAAACTATTGCAAGAAGACTTTCAGACAATCGAACTATTGCAAGAAGACTTTCGGACAATCAAACTATTGCAAAAGACTTTCGGACAATCAAACTATTGCAAGAAGACTTTCGGACAATCAAACTATTGCAAGAAGACTTTCGGACAATCAAACTATTGCAAGAAGACTTTCAGACAATCGAACTATTGCAAGAAGACTTTCGGACAATCAAACTATTGCAAAAGACTTTCAGACAATCGAACTATTGCAAAAAGACTTTCGGACAATCAAACTATTGCAAGAAGACTTTCAGACAATCAAACTATTGCAAGAAGACTTTCAGACAATCGAACTATTGCAAGAAGACTTTCGGACAATCAAACTATTGCAAGAAGACTTTCAGACAATCGAACTATTGCAAAAAGACTTTCGGACAATCAAACTATTGCAAAAGACTTTCAGACAATCGAACTATTGCAAAAAGACTTTCGGACAATCAAACTATTGCAAGAAGACTTTCGGACAATCAAACTATTGCAAGAAGACTTTCAGACAATCGAACTATTGCAAGAAGACTTTCGGACAATCAAACTATTGCAAGAAGACTTTCAGACAATCGAACTATTGCAAGAAGACTTTCAGACAATCAAACTATTGCAAAAGACTTTCAGACAATCGAACTATTGCAAGAAGACTTTCGGACAATCAAACTATTGCAAGAAGACTTTCGGACAATCAAACTATTGCAAGAAGACTTTCGGACAATCAAACTATTGCAAGAAGACTTTCAGACAATCGAACTATTGCAAGAAGACTTTCGGACAATCAAACTATTGCAAGAAGACTTTCAGACAATCGAACTATTGCAAGAAGACTTTCGGACAATCAAACTATTGCAAAAGACTTTCAGACAATCAAACTATTGCAAAAAGACTTTCGGACAATCAAACTATTGCAAGAAGACTTTCGGACAATCAAACTATTGCATTAAGACTTTCAGACAATCAAACTATTGCAAGAAGACTTTCAGACAATCGAACTATTGCAAGAAGACTTTCGGACAATCAAACTATTGCAAGAAGACTTTCGGACAATCAAACTATTGCAAGAAGACTTTCAGACAATCGAACTATTGCAAGAAGACTTTCGGACAATCAAACTATTGCAAAAGACTTTCGGACAATCAAACTATTGCAAGAAGACTTTCGGACAATCAAACTATTGCAAGAAGACTTTCGGACAATCAAACTATTGCAAGAAGACTTTCAGACAATCGAACTATTGCAAGAAGACTTTCGGACAATCAAACTATTGCAAAAGACTTTCAGACAATCGAACTATTGCAAAAAGACTTTCGGACAATCAAACTATTGCAAGAAGACTTTCAGACAATCAAACTATTGCAAGAAGACTTTCAGACAATCGAACTATTGCAAGAAGACTTTCGGACAATCAAACTATTGCAAGAAGACTTTCAGACAATCGAACTATTGCAAAAAGACTTTCGGAATATTAAACTATTGCAAAAGACTTTCAGACAATCGAACTATTGCAAAAAGACTTTCGGACAATCAAACTATTGCAAGAAGACTTTCGGACAATCAAACTATTGCAAGAAGACTTTCAGACAATCGAACTATTGCAAGAAGACTTTCGGACAATCAAACTATTGCAAGAAGACTTTCAGACAATCGAACTATTGCAAGAAGACTTTCGGACAATCAAACTATTGCAAAAGACTTTCAGACAATCGAACTATTGCAAAAAGACTTTCGGACAATCAAACTATTGCAAGAAGACTTTCGGACAATCAAACTATTGCATTAAGACTTTCAGACAATCAAACTATTGCAAGAAGACTTTCAGACAATCGAACTATTGCAAGAAGACTTTCGGACAATCAAACTATTGCAAGAAGACTTTCAGACAATCGAACTATTGCAAGAAGACTTTCGGACAATCAAACTATTGCAAAAGACTTTCGGACAATCAAACTATTGCAAGAAGACTTTCGGACAATCAAACTATTGCAAGAAGACTTTCGGACAATCAAACTATTGCAAGAAGACTTTCAGACAATCGAACTATTGCAAGAAGACTTTCGGACAATCAAACTATTGCAAAAGACTTTCGGACAATCGAACTATTGCAAAAAGACTTTCGGACAATCAAACTATTGCAAGAAGACTTTCGGACAATCAAACTATTGCATTAAGACTTTCAGACAATCGAACTATTGCAAGAAGACTTTCGGACAATCAAACTATTGCATTAAGACTTTCAGACAATCGAACTATTGCAAGAAGACTTTCGGACAATCAAACTATTGCAAAAGACTTTCAGACAATCGAACTATTGCAAAAAGACTTTCGGACAATCAAACTATTGCAAGAAGACTTTCGGACAATCAAACTATTGCATTAAGACTTTCAGACAATCGAACTATTGCAAGAAGACTTTCGGACAATCAAACTATTGCAAGAAGACTTTCAGACAATCAAACTATTGCAAGAAGACTTTCGGACAATCAAACTATTGCAAGAAGACTTTCGGACAATCAAACTATTGCAAGAAGACTTTCAGACAATCGAACTATTGCAAGAAGACTTTCGGACAATCAAACTATTGCAAGAAGACTTTCAGACAATCGAACTATTACAAGAAGACTTTCAGACAATCAAACTATTGCAAAAGACTTTCAGACAATCGAACTATTGCAAGAAGACTTTCGGACAATCAAACTATTACAAGAAGACTTTCGGACAATCAAACTATTGCAAGAAGACTTCCACACACGTAAACTAGATCTAGAGAGACGGTCAAGAGCGATATAAATATTTTTTCGATTATATCTGATAAATAACAGGAAGTAAACAAGAAAATAAGAGCATTTTTTTTAGTACTCCTAGCGCTCCTTTTTCTCCGGTCTTCACTGATGACACTAACTCGTGCTAGACTTAATCTTTGTGAGACCCTCAGAGGGATCACACTATTTCATGGGGATGCTCATTAGGCTTCTGCACGATTACTGTGCCTCCAAATGGTTGCTTCAAATGCTTGGCTGTTCTTTTGGAAGGTTTCCACCGTTAGAGATTCGCAACTACCGCGGTGAAAGCTACGTCATTCCAATGCTTGGACATCTACCGGAAATGACTCTCATTATTTTTTTCCGGAATTAGCGTAGAAATTATACACGAGAAAGACTTAGTAATTATCTATGGGAAGGTTTTGTTTGTTTACTAACTAATTCACTAATTTGAATACAAATTGGGTGTTTCACAATGAATTTGAATTAATTTGAATATTTAGTACACATTGAGGCATAACATAAAAGTTAAAACCTAAACTTATATAACGATAGTATTTTCAAGTCAGATAACAAGAAAACATAGTTATTCATTGAATATTTCTACACTTAGTGCCCATAAACATTTTCCTAATGGTACAGGAATTATTAAGTTTTTCCATGAACTGCAATCGGTTTGCAGTATAGTTTAAGATGGATTAACTCTTCATCTTTTATTTATGACATGCAAAACCGGAACTAATTCTACGGGTTCGCAGTCACGTGTCCGAGCAGTGTATATAAATATTCATATTCTGAACTCAACATCCGTTATCTATTTGTCATCCATGAATATTCCACCCAAGAAATAGCTGCTCTGAATTATCTTTTATCTAATTCGGAACATGGATATTATCATGTACTCAGAGCTGTTTATTTATATGTTAATTTTATTGGAATACACATCAATTTTCCCGTAAAAATACTGTTTTTTAATAGTATTTATATTGCTATAACTTTACCCATTATAAGTGCATTTTCCCGTTGAAATAAAAACACATGATTAGAAGATCATTTCAATATATTCCCGTGTGTTTCATGGCTACATTTTTCTTGGTTATAATCTAACCTAATAATCCCCGTCTCGTTTTTATTTATTTTATAATGAATAAATTATCATTCATAAACCTCAATATATTTTACCATTCAATATTTGTGATACAGCTTGCCATAAACATATATAAATATCCCATCATTTTTAGGAAGCGGACACCGAATAAATGTATGAGTAAATAATTGAACACACGTCGGGTATTATTAGGATAGATAATATGGTAGTTATAATTTATTACAATAATTACTGGCTACTGTACTGGCTGTAAACGACAAACATTAATCCCCTCCGAATTTAATTAGCAAGTTATATTTTTTCCACTATAATACCACAAACGCTTCGTATGAAACCGTGTCGTTCACAGTTTGGTTCTAACTTCTCTCTGCATTTCTCTGCCTGGAATGTTTTGGTTTACTTTTGATATGCTGGTCTCTATTTATCGTGTTATACCAAATTGTTGACTTTATTTATTTAACTCCTTAATCCCTTGCCTTTATTCTAGAATCTAAATGCAATATACGAATTAAACCCTCATTATTGCTCTTCCAAATAGCCTCTCAAATCCGTCACTATGGTATGTGTTTTTTTTTGACTAGATGTTGCTTTAATATTGTATTATTTCTACTGATTTTGGGTGTTATTTATTTACCAATGTTCATTTTACAGTTTTACGGCACCACTATGAGTGGTACAATAAAATTACTTCAACTCAAGAAATGGTTTATTCCGGCCTAGACAGATAGAATTAAAATCTTGTACTATTATAGAATCATCTCAGTTAAAGTGACTGTATAAGATCACTGGAGCAATATAGAGTTCAAGATATATTCAATGTGTACATTAATCTAATTAATTGGGGTTGTCATGATACTTTTATTTTACTGTAGGGTCTCATTAGCAATTCAATCGTTTGTTTTAATTATTTATTTAGATGTTACAATGGTATAATAAAGTTGAATCCTACGTTTTAATCAAGTTATATCACTATTGAAGCATTTACTAATGCATTTCTATATTACGTTATTTTTGCATTGTTGTTATTAATTATATACAAGAATACAGTTACAACTACTGAATAAACATTGTATATGTATATCTATATTGTAAATAAATAATTACATTCGTACTTAGTCACTGGTGGAGATACATGCATTTTATTTCTAATTCAAATTAATGCCTTTGAGCATTATCCAATCTCCATTACATATAAAAATATACTGCTCAAATAACTTACTAAGAAATACTAATTAGATTCATATTGAACAGCAACAAATAGATCAGTTCTCCGTTTTAGAGGTTACAAATAGATCAGTTCTCCGTTTTAAAGGTTACAAATAGATCAGTTCTCCGTTTTAGAGGTTACAAATAGATCAGTTCTCCGTTTTAGAGGTTACAAATAGATCAGTTCTCCGTTTTAGAGGTTACAAATAGATCAGTTCTCCGTTTTAGAGGTTACAAATAGATCAGTTCTCCGTTTTAGAGGTTACAAATAGATCAGTTCTCCGTTTTAGAGGTTACAAATAGATCAGTTCTCCGTTTTAGAGGTTACAAATAGATCAGTTCTCCGTTTTGAGGTTACGAATAGATCAGTTCTCCGTTTTAGAGGTTACAAATTGATCAGTTCTCCGATTTAAAGATTACAAATTGATCAGTTCTCCGATTTAAAGATTACAAATAGATCAGTTCTCCGTATTAAAGGTTGCAAATAGATCAGTTCTCCGTTTTAAAGGTTGCAAATAGATCAGTTCTCCGTTTTAAAGGTTGCAAATAGATCAGTTCTCCGTTTTAAAGGTTGGAAATAGATCAGTTCTCCGTTTTAAAGGTTACAAATAGATCAGTTCTCCGTTTTGAGGTTACGAATAGATCAGTTCTCCGTTTTAGAGGTTACAAATAGATCAGTTCTCCGTTTTGAGGTTACGAATAGATCAGTTCTCCGTTTTAGAGGTTACAAATTGATCAGTTCTCCGTTTTAAAGGTTGCAAATAGATCAGTTCTCCGTTTTAAAGGTTGCAAATAGATCAGTTCTCCGTTTTAAAGGTTGCAAATAGATCAGTTCTCCGTTTTAAAGGTTGCAAATAGATCAGTTCTCCGTTTTAAAGGTTGCAAATAGATCAGTTCTCCGTTTTAAAGGTTGCAAATAGATCAGTTCTCCGTTTTAAAGGTTGCAAATAGATCAGTTCTCCGTTTCAAAGGTTGCAAATAGATCAGTTCTCCGTTTTAAAGGTTACAAATAGATCAGTTCTCCGTTTTAAAGGTTGCAAATAGATCAGTTCTCCGTTTTAAAGGTTACAAATAGATCATTTCTCCGTTTTAAAGGTTACAAATAGATCAGTTCTCCGTTTTAAAGGTTACAAATAGATCAGTTCTCCGTTTTAAAGGTTACAAATAGATCAGTTCTCCGTTTTAAAGGTTACAAATAGATCAGTTCTCCGTTTTAAAGGTTACAAATAGATCAGTTCTCCATTACCCGTTTTAAAGGTTACAAATAGATCAGTTCTCCGTTTTAAAGGTTACAAATAGATCAGTTCTCCATTACCCGTTCTAAGGGCTTATCCACAGAGCAAACCATATCTCGGTGGGTATTGTTTGTACTGCTGGACTGAAGCACTGGAGTCAAACCAACCCCTGCAAGAGCACTGTAATCCCCAGTCTCTTTATTGACGCCCTCAAGTCCAGTGTTTGTACAATCTAAAGAGCTCTACAATATCCAATCATTTATTATTCTCCTACTTTTAACCTCTTGACGTTTATAGTACATCATATATGTTAATGTGTGTCTACCTATTTCATACTTATCATTAGGCTATTACTAATATATTATCAGTTACTCCGCATTCACTCATCACAGCCTTGTATTACTCTTGCTTCATTACTTTTGAGTATATAAAACTCATTGCCCTCATGACTTACTCATAACCGTTTATCATTACCCGTAGCCCTATTGCTCATATCCATCTCTCATTACCCATATCCATACTGCTCATATCCATCAGTCTTGGCCACAGCACATCCGTTCATATCTAAGACTCTCTAGGAATAATGCACTGCGGAACACCTAAGCAATAATTTATGACGTTAGTTCGGGACCAACCTACTCCCCCCCCCCCCCCCTCCCCCCGCCCTTCATCACTTAGAGGTAACGACATTTTGATCCAAAGGACAATGGAGTAACTTCTTGCCTTCTCATCTCAAACAAGAGTTGAGACATTAAAAACTGAATAGCTACTAAGTTGAATAGTCCCTTATTTTATTGTAACTGTATGTATGTTCAGCACCATTTACCGGTTTGCACAATCTTGAGAATGCGCTGCGCGTTTTGAACCATTTTTACCCCCTTATGTCGAGTGTGCGTTAATAACTTTATTTTATTCATTATTAAATCGAATTCTAATATATGTGTAATGGGGGATGTGCCGCCCCCCCCGTACCCCCATGATGGGAAATTTAATAATCATGAAGTGTGTAATACAAAAAACTAGCGAATACAACGAACTACATTACTGCCATTTATGTTGAGAGTTTCAGAATAATTAATTTATGTTTAAATACATGAAAATTAAAGAACGCAACAAAGATGACAAGAAATAAATGACGATTACTTTGAAACTATCCACATGAATGGTAGTTATGTACTTCGTTGTGTCCGCTAGTTTGTTGTTGTTAAGCGGCACGCCCCCCATTACACATTTATTAGTATTAGATTTAATAGTAAATAAAATAAAGTTATTAAAGCACGCGAGGCAATAGGGGTTAAATGGGTTCAAAAATGCGTATCGCATTCTCGAGATTGTGCAAACGACATATGGCACGGAACGTATACATTATGTTTTATTCTTGAATTACTGGAATAGAAGCAATCTGTCATTCTCAAATCTCGTGACCACTAATATCTATGACCTTCGACCGATACAAGTCGATTAATCGCTATAATAATAGGTATTAGTTATGAACATTCTGAAGAACCCATCAAGTTTTCCCAGAACTAGTGATCACGATGAACTCTTCAATAATGACTAGCTATAGTCCTATTTTTCGCAAGATGTATATGCCTGTTAATCGAAATGAGGATATAACTTTTCAATGGTTGTTCCATTGAAGTTGTTTTGGGCCGAAATCATTAGGAAGAAACTAACATTCACCAGCTCTTAATGGTCTCTTGAAGTATAGAGACAATGGTGTTCTAATTTTGAGAGCGCTCTCATTTCTGATTCGACATTGTCCAACTTTTGAAAGGATCTGAGAGGAGCTTCTAGTTGGTATGTATTGTCACAATTGGTATGTATTGTCACAATTGGTATGTATTCTTTCCGTTTGGTGTGTATTGCGTTAACAAATATTTCAGACTAACTTATCATACAAGATCATTGCAGTACAGCAAACCCTTGTAGTAGACCAGAGTTACGTTCCAGAGGGGCTTGGTCTAGTCTAAAACTCTCTTTAGTAATTTTGTACTAAACCAACCCAGTTTTCTGATAGACATTTGATATATTTGATAGTGATTTGAGAGCTTCATTTGTATATCAAGAAGTTAATGTGACCAAAATTATAATTTTGAAAGGAGGGTAACATTGTATATTAACTATGTTTGAATTTCAATTAATGTATGTAATATCTTTCCAATTAAACTATTACTTAAATAAATTCGCATAGTTTCTTCACATCAATTTTTCTTAGTACAGACTCTGCCATGAACAAAATAATATTTTTTATCCATGTTTTACACGAAAAAAGATAAAAATGAATATAATACATTATTTGAAAATAGATTTGTGTCGAATATAGTATTCTTATTATTACTCTATGTGTATATGCAATATTCACAAATATTGTGTTTTATTTAGTACGAAGATTTTCCTGTACAGATAAAAAAAATATTTTGGTCTAATAGAAAGTTTGTCTAGTACGAGGCTGATTTACTACGAGGGTTTTCTGTATATTGTATATACATTGTATTGTATACAATAATAACAATATACAATTTTGTATATTGTATATACATTGTATTGTATACAATAATAACAATATACAATTTTGTATATTGTAATTACATAAATTCGTCTGGAATAAATAGAAGAAACTACTATCAGATATTGATAGTAGTTTGTATGAAAAATTATCTGCAATATCTTTCTTTTTTTCATTGCTGTGCTTTCGTTATCATAAAAATATTTGGTGAGGTAGTAGCATGGCTCATTAACACGTTAGGTAATCTTTTGGTTCATTAACACCTTAGGTAGTCTTCTGATTATTTACCATGTTAAAAGTCTCATGCTTCATTACCACTCTTAAGAATGCACATTTTATCAATCGAATGATCTCCCCGGGTGTTCCTTTTACACGTGAAGTTGCCCGGAGTTGTGCCAGTGTCCCTATGGCTCTTGAGTCGTTTAAGGACTCACTCGTCTCATGTCAAACAGAGCTTCCTAAGCCCCTTCGATTTCCAATAAAGGCATAGCTATGCCTGAGATTCTGCCTGGTAAATATTTGATGACAGGTATTACCTAAGGGGCAGGCACATCATGGAAACTGATATGTGGTTGCAAATGTTGTCACTAACTAGACAGATCGCACTGATTCGTCTTAACCAATCTCTAAGATTGACATATGGCGTACATGTCTGCCGCCACGGCATTATTCTCTTTATTGTTGAATATGTCAGGCTAAAAAAAATACCAGATTTATGTTGAGAAATCTCCTAAAATTGAAGCTTTATTACCTTAGTTTCTGGTAATTATTTATGATTAGTTAGTTGAGCTTGAAAAATCACTTCAAGTGTCTATTAAATTTATTTATATCACTACGTTTATGGTATACCCAATGATATCTAAATTCTTCAATTTTAATTATATCTAAATTCATCAATTTGAATTATACCTAAATTCTTCAATTTAAATTATACCTAAATTCTTCAATTTCAATTATACCTAAATTCATCAATTTCAATTATACCTAAATTCTTCAATTTAAATTATACCTAAATTCTTCAATTTCAATTATACCTAAATTCTTCAATTTCAATTATACCTAAATTCATCAATTTCAATTATACCTAAATTCTTCAACTTCAATTATACCTA
Organism: Caprella mutica; assembly: GCA_947561585.1. NCBI lineage: Eukaryota > Metazoa > Arthropoda > Malacostraca > Amphipoda > Caprellidae > Caprella > Caprella mutica. The sequence goes on along the minus strand of CANNZV010001308.1, from coordinate 136,300 downwards.
AATTCTTCAATTTCAATTATACCTAAATTCATTTTTGAATTTTTAGCCTGATGGCAAAATACATTGGAAATAGCTGTTGATAAATGGATTTGGCCGAGAGTCATTTGGTGTTGTAATCGCTCATAAGACTCACCAAATATTCTGTTTCTAATACAGCGCCCATAAAGTTTTAGAGGACATTCTCAAATTTACTGCTTGGCTATGAATTTCTCAGTCTTGTTCTCTTTGTATATTGTCACATTTTTGCTAGTTGCGAGACGGATGTTTGGCTTATTTATGGGCTAGGCAAGCGATGGAGATTTTCTTCAGACCGTCAACAGAAATTGCAGAAATTTGGTGTCAGCGGGAGCTTGGTAAAATTTATTTATAAATTATTATATAACAAACTTATTACATAGGATATTTTAATAATGATTTAGCCATAAATTTATTACAATACATAATAATACCATAAGAACGGAATGCTCAACATGCAGATTATTCTAACACCATTCTCCATCTTTGATAATAAAATTCACTCATGGATAAATTAAATAGTTGCAATACTAGGATGGAACAATTTGTTCAACTATTTTTGTTGTTCCCCTTGCTGTGACAGAAATGTTTGTGCCAATACTCTCCCCCGAAATCGTATGATCCCTCCCTTGCTCTATTCTCACCATTCCTGAATACATAATATGGAACAATCTATTAGTTTTTAGCTGCCTTTCTAGCGCAAGTAACAAAATCACCATATCTAATGTGAATTTTAAAACTGTGAATTCTCTATTAACAATATATCGATGGGCATTTTTGTTGCGAATTATTGTATAGTCTTAACAGAGTTTATAGTTATGAAGTTTAAATCCGTCTTTAATACTCGCACATAAAGCAGCAAATTGAGACGAGTTCTTGCAATTGCTTCTTCGGATCAAAGTTTCTTTGCTCAAGAAATAAGTCTTCAAAGTCTGCTAAGATTTAGTAAAGGAGGAGGAGGAGGTATTCTTTGAACGATACTAGAGTGACGCAAGAGATGACGCACTCAGAGAGGAGATGAGATGGCGCACTGAAAGAGATGAGATGGCGCAGAGAGGAGATATGATGACGCAGAGAGAGAGAGAGAGGAGATGTAATGGCGCAGAGAGAGTCACAAGGAGTCACAAGGAAAAGGGATTACACAAAAGACGCCTTACGTCCATCCGAGGGTAATCCCAGTGCAGCAAGTGCACACTTTAGACTCTCAATCAATCTCAATCCTCCCATCTACCAGGTCGGAACTTGGTACATGGGCTTCACCACCAGCGGAGTCAGGGTTTTAGACTCATAGTAGATCACTCTCCCCCCACCTGAACCCTAGGAACTACTCTCAACAAGTGGAGGTCAAACACTCTCAACACAGGGAGCTAGTAGACCATTCTGGGGATCAGGATTTGCCCGGATTAGTTCAGCCTCACACTGATCACGAAACTCACTCGCACGCTCTCACACACCCACAATAAATGTAGGAGTGGAGGGGGGTGGGAATAGTGTCAGTAATGCGACCTCAACCTCTCCCGCCTCGGGAAGGCTCCGGGGGTTTCTCTCCTGAGAGATGTGATGGCGCAGAGAGAGGAGATGTGATGGCGCAGAGAGAGAGGAGATGTGATGGCACAGAGAGAGAGAGAAGATGTGTTGGCGCAGAGAGAGGAAATGATATCTTGGTGTGACGCATCTCATATTTTCCAGAGTTAAGATAACTTACAATAAACAGTTACAAATTTTTTTCTCTCATTTGATATCGAAATTTTTTATTTAATTATTTATTAATTATTGCTATTTTGATGATGCATAGTCAATTGTTTTCCATTGTATGATAAAAACTATCTTCATATTAAACATGCAGATAAGATAGTTATTTTAGACAACAGTATATTCTTTTCAACTGAATTTAAACCTACATGTTTAATAAGCGAAGAAGAAAACTATAGTTGGTTTTATTTCAATAAATAAGATATGAAGGTAAGAACTTAACAGATCGTTAAAATTCAATTATTCTTTCCTCTAAACCAGCCGATGCAGAAAAAAATACTTCGTGCAATTTGACCACCATTCACTAATTATAAATCGATATTAACCGGAGTAAAACTTTAAATGATAGATTCTGAATTGAATTTTAATGTTAAGTGAATTTTAGTGAAAGTATATTTCAATTTGGTGTACTTTTCATTACCACACACTGGTGTACTTTTCATTACCACACACTGGTGTACTTTTCATTACCACACACTGGTGTACTTTTCATTACCACACACTGGTGTACTTTTCATTACCACACACTGGTGTACTTTTCATTACCACACACTGGTGTACTTTTCATTACCACACACTGGTGTACTTATCATTACCACACACTGGTGTACTTTTCATTACCACACACTGGTGTACTTTTCATTACCACATACTGGTGTTACTGGTGTACTCACAGAGTGCTCACTGTGAATATAACATGAGAAGTTTCTCTTTGGGCCTACACAATATATTATTCAAAGAACCTTTTATTACGTCATCATTATTCAAACCAAGTGAATAATGTAACGGAGGTAATTATTGACCGATAGCAGACTGCAGGCATTGACTGTCAGACTGTCTGCATTGACTGTCAGACTGCAGGCATTGACTGTCAGACTGTCTGCATTGACTGTCAGACTGCAGGTATTGACTGTCAGACTGTCTGCATTGACTGTCAGACTGTCTGCATAGACTGTCAGACTGTATGCATAGACTGTCAGACTGTATGCATTGACTGTCAGACTGTATGCATTGACTGTCAGACTGTCTGCATTGACTGTCAGACTGTATGCATTGACTGTCAGACTGTCTGCATTGACTGTCAGACTGTATGCATTGACTGTCAGACTGTATGCATTGACTGTCAGACTGTCTGCATTGACTGTCAGACTGTCTGCATTGACTGTCAGAATGTATGCATTGACTGTCAGACTGTATGCATTGACTGTCAGACTGTCTGCATTGACTGTCAGACTGTCTGCATTGACTGTCAGACTGTCTGCATTGACTGTCAGACTGTCTGCATTGACTGTCAGACTCTGCATTGACTGTCAGACTGTCTGCATTGACTGTCAGACTGTATGCATGGACTGTCAGACTGTATGCATTGACTGTCAGACTGTCTGCATTGACTGTCAGACTGTCTGCATTGACTGTCAGACTGTCTGCATTGACTGTCAAACTGTATGCATTGACTGTCAGACTGTATCCTTAGACTGTCAGACTGTATGCATTGACTGTCAGACTGTCTGCATTGACTGTCAGACTGTATCCTTTGACTGTCAGACTGTCTGCATTGACTGTCAGACTGTATCCTTTGCCTGTCAGACTGTATGTATAGACTGTTAGACTGTCTGCATTGACTGTCAGACTGTATGCATTGACTGTCAGACTGTCTGCATTGACTGTCAGACTGTCTGCATTGACTGTCAGACTGTCTGCATTGACTGTCAGACTGTATGCATTGACTGTTAGACTGTCTGCATTGACTGTCAGACTGTCTGCATTGACTGTCAGACTGTCTGCATTGACTGTCAGACTGTCTGCATAGACTGTCAGACTGTATGCATAGACTGTCAGACTGTATGCATTGACTGTCAGACTGTATGCATTGACTGTCAGACTGTCTGCATTGACTGTCAGACTGTATGCATTGACTGTCAGACTGTCTGCATTGACTGTCAGACTGTATGCATTGACTGTCAGACTGTATGCATTGACTGTCAGACTGTATGCATTGACTGTCAGACTGTCTGCATTGACTGTCAGAATGTATGCATTGACTGTCAGACTGTATGCATTGACTGTCAGACTGTCTGCATTGACTGTCAGACTGTCTGCATTGACTGTCAGACTGTCTGCATTGACTGTCAGACTCTGCATTGACTGTCAGACTGTCTGCATTGACTGTCAGACTGTATGCATGGACTGTCAGACTGTATGCATTGACTGTCAGACTGTCTGCATTGACTGTCAGACTGTCTGCATTGACTGTCAGACTGTCTGCATTGACTGTCAGACTGTCTGCATTGACTGTCAAACTGTATGCATTGACTGTCAGACTGTATCCTTAGACTGTCAGACTGTATGCATTGACTGTCAGACTGTCTGCATTGACTGTCAGACTGTATCCTTTGACTGTCAGACTGTCTGCATTGACTGTCAGACTGTATGCATTGACTGTCAGACTGTCTGCATTGACTGTCAGACTGTCTGCATTGACTGTCAGACTGTATGCATGGACTGTCAGACTGTATGCATTGACTGTCAGACTGTCTGCATTGACTGTCAGACTGTCTGCATTGACTGTCAGACTGTCTGCATTGACTGTCAAACTGTATGCATTGACTGTCAGACTGTATCCTTAGACTGTCAGACTGTATGCATTGACTGTCAGACTGTCTGCATTGACTGTCAGACTGTATCCTTTGACTGTCAGACTGTCTGCATTGACTGTCAGACTGTATCCTTTGACTGTCAGACTGTATGTATAGACTGTTAGACTGTCTGCATTGACTGTCAGACTGTATGCATTGACTGTCAGACTGTCTGCATTGACTGTCAGACTGTCTGCATTGACTGTCAGACTGTCTGCATTGACTGTCAGACTGTCTGCATTGACTGTCAGACTGTTTGCATAGACTGTCAGACTGTCTGCATTGACTGTCAGACTGTATGCATAGACTGTTAGACTGTCTGCATTGACTGTCAGACTGTATGCATTGACTGTCGGACTGTATGCATTGACTGTCAGACTGTATGCATTGACTGTCAGACTGTATCCTTTGACTGTCAGACTGTATGCATTGACTGTCAGACTGTCTGCATTGACTGTCAGACTGTCTGCATTGACTGTCAGACTGTATGCATTGACTGTCAGACTGTCTGCATTGACTGTCAGACTGTCTGCATTGACTGTCAGACTGTCTGCATTGACTGTCAGACTGTCTGCATTGACTGTCAGACTGTCTGCATTGACTGTCAGACTGTCTGCATTGACTGTCAGACTGTCTGCATTGACTGTCAGACTGTATGCATTGACTGTCAGACTGTATGCATAGACTGTTAGACTGTCTTCATTGACTGTCAGACTGTATCCTTTGACTGTCTGCATTGACTGTCAGACTGTCTGCATTGACTGTCAGACTGTATGTATAGACTGTTAGACTGTATCCTTTGACTGTCAGACTGTCTGCATTGACTGTCAGACTGTATGCATTGACTGTCAGACTGTCTGCATTGACTGTCAGACTGTATGCATTGACTGTCAGACTGTCTGCATTGACTGTCAGACTGTATGCATTGACTGTCAGACTGTATGCATAGACTGTTAGACTGTATCCTTTGACTGTCAGACTGTATGCATTGACTGTCAGACTGTATCCTTTGACTGTCAGACTGTATCCTTTGACTGTCAGACTGTCTGCATTGACTGTCAGACTGTATCCTTTGACTGTCAGACTGTATGCATTGACTGCCAGACTGTCTGCATTGACTGCCAGACTGTCTGCATTGACTGCCAGACTGTCTGCATTGACTGTCAGACTGTATGCATTGACTGCCAGACTGTCTGCATTGACTGCCAGACTGTCTGCATTGACTGTCAGACTGTCTGCATTGACTGCCAGACTGTCTGCATTGACTGTCAGACTGTATGCATAGACTGTTAGACTGCAGTGCACGGAATAGAAAAATGTTATTTTTTTCAAGTTAAAATAATAAATAAATAATAAAATAAAAAATTGAATTGCTTTCAAGATCTGAATGAGAGTAGCTTGTGTTCCAAGAAGTGTCACTGTTTCACTCCTGAGACGAAAGTAGTGGGTGTTTTTGTGCAATGAAGTAATGCTGTACAGTGGCTAAAATGAGAGAGAGGCAAGCGTTAGAGTGTAGAGGGGCTCTCTTGTGCCCAGGGTGTGACAGTTACAAGCCATTATGGTAAATAGCTGTGACTGCTCAAGAGATTGCTGGAGGGGGGAGGTTTAAGAGTCTGCTTACAGCCACAAACTCCTGTGAATATTTACTGAATGTGTTGGTGAATGTGTCTATTGTAGTGAATGTGCCTACTGTGCATTGAAGTGTTGTGTTAGTTGCACCACAGTGAACAAAGGTGAGATTCTTAAGACCAAGAAAAGAAGTGTTAATTACATTTCTAGACTCAGTTTAATGAGCGGCACTGTTTGGTATTATGGAGAATAACGATGTAAGAAATTTCTATTATTTATCTCATATATTCAGCAATAACTTTTTCTTTGTGAAATAAATAGGGATTTTTATTTTCTAAATCCATTGAATAAGTGACTGTGGTGTTGGTTTTCTTTGCCCCAGTCTCTGGTGATTGGTCCATATTGGGCAATGCTCTGCGCCAATCACCACTCGTTTGTTTGAGTGAATTTCCTCTTAACGGAGAATGGTTTTCGATGAGAGTGAATGGCGCTAATGGCAACTACTAAACTATTGCCCACATTGAGATTCTAACATTTGTATCTTTGTTGTTACTTCAGCATTTTACAGTTATTATAAATGTTTTTAAGTGATGGGAAATGACATAAATATAAGATGATGAAGAGCTTCTCTCAATGATTTTACCCAAGAGAATTCATTTTAAACATAATACCTTTCCTGATTACAGTTAATGTTTTAACTCGAAAACAAGAAAATGGTTTGATTGTTTTGTATTTATTATATGGAAGCGCTCGGGAAGAAACAAGTAGTGTAGTCTCTAGACTGCTATATACAGATGTCCGACGAAAACTGCACTCTTGTTTAAAGTTAAATAAGATTGCTTTCAGTGAAATTATTTTTATGTAGTAGTCCGCATCTTTAATACTAGGTTTTTATATTCATTCATTATTATGCTTGCAATTTCTAATGAAAAAACTTATTTAACTTCTTTTTATTGGTATCCATGATACCTGCAGATATCATAGATACAAATTTCTATTTATAACAAGATTATTTACTTTTAAACTAGAGTGACCTTTTTTGTGGGACATACGGTATAGTGTAAATATCACAGTTCTTATCATCGTTAAGTAGGTCACTGAAACCAAAACTCTTGGTTGGTGACGGTCGTTATCACCCTCAGCATTTTAATTGACTAAGCTGAACTTTTGATGCGAAAACTTAGCCAATAATGAGATAGGAGAGTGACAGTGAATGAGATGACACGTGTCGCATGAGATTTACTCGAGAGGTTTCGTGTTGAAGTTTGAAGCGCATTCACTGAAATACTTCACCAACTTCACTGAATTAATAGCAAGCCTCTAAAAACTTCCTGAGCTGTAAAATAACTTATCACGAGGCAGTAGAAAGGTGGTCTAAGAGTTATGACTTGCCCAGTTAATAATATACTGTCAGCTTTTTGAGAAATAGTTCTATAGATTTACTTGCGTGCATTTTATGGAAGGTTGAGGAGACTGAAGTGAATATTATCATCCTATTTTAGTGGAGAATTCTATTCCCCATTGATATATTTAGTTATCAATGAAAAATATATATCTGAAACTTTTACGAATAAACAAGTTTCAATTTGATTAGTTAATTTACATGTCTAGTTTAACTTTTACTGTAATCTATTCCTATATTTATTATCATAGTTATATATGTTTGATGCGAGATAGCTATCATTTCAATTTTATAATTCACATTTTATCCTTTGGCTGCCCAGGAAGCAATAAGCTTAACGGACCATACTGTTCTGAATCAACACTGTATTTTCAATTGTAATTGACGGTGTGAATGGTATCCCGGCATTCCTACCTAATTCTAAAGGAACAGTTTGAAATAGATAAATGAATTTTTTTCTAAATACTCAGTGAAATTTATTCTATTGATATTTTCACTAAAATATGATGAACAATTTTCATTGTAGAATATGTACCCTCATCCTTTCACCCTCACTCTCTTACCCTCACTCTCTTACCCTCACTCTCTTACCCTCACTCTCTTACCCTCACTCTCTTACCCTCACTCTCTTACCCTCACTCTCTTACCCGCACTCTCTCACCCTCACTCTCTCACCCTCACTCTCTTACCCGCACTCTCTTACCCTCACTCTCTTACCCTCATTCTCTTACCCGCACTCTCTTACCCGCACTCTCTTACCCTCACTCTCTTACCCGCACTCTCTTACCCTCACTCTCTTACCCTCACTCTCTTACCCGCACTCTCTTACCCTCACTCTCTCACCCTCACTCTCTTACCCTCACTCTCTTACCCGCACTCTCTTACCCGCACTCTCTTACCCTCACTCTCTTATCCGCACTCTCTCACCCTCATCATCTCACCTTCATCCTCTCTTCATCCTCATCCTCTCACCTTCATCCTCTCTTCATCCTCATCCTCTCACCTTCATCCTCTCTTCATCCTTTTTAACCTCACTCTCTTATCTTCATTCTCTCACCTTCATTCTTTTACCCTCATTCTCTTACCTTCATTCTCTTACCCTCATCCTCTGACCCTCATCCTCTCACCCTCACTCTCTCGCCCTCAATCTCTCATTCTCTAACCCTCATCCTCACTCTCACTTCACTCCCTCGCCCTCTCTCCCCTCATTCTCAGAGAGGTGGCATTATTCCCTAAGTAAGGGTCTCGTAAATAAGATATCTCGGGTACGCTCCTCCGATCTTCTCCCGATAACGACTCATCGTAATTTTTACTACCGATATCAAATAGCCTTTGCTGAAACTATCATTTCTCTAATTCAAATTGGAAACCTTTGAAGGCATTTCTACGTCTGTACTTTGAAACACTGCGAAATGACTTCATGGAATTACATGCAATTTCTATTATAGAGACTGCTTTCTATTTATATAGAGTAAGTTAGGATTTATCTGTTGGTTTCATATAAGAAAACGATATAGCTAATTCTAATTATTTAATTTTTAACTCAATTGGATTCCAATAGAAAATAAATAATTATTATTATATCATGATAACAATTAATAACCCTACTTTCATTACCGATGATCCATTCTAAGTGCGACATCATTTAGTGATTTATTCCACCTGTCTGTGTGATATACACGTTAAATAGAGTACAAACAGCTCTGAGAGCAAGGCATTAAAAAGCCTCTGGATGTTTTAATGACGCCATAGCCTCTCTTTTTGCATTCCTCTCTGTGGAATGATTTGTAATGGCCGGATAGATGTTTTGCTCCTTTGCAGTGCATTAACCTTACCAAAAAGCACTATCTTCGATAATATTATTGGGACTATTTGTCTCTCAAAACAGGAAATAACCACTAGTGTTTTTTTGTATTCTTCCTGCAACTCGCACAACTGAAAAATACCCCTGATTGTTGTTGTTTCGGTAGGTACTTAGTGCTGCTACTCTTGCATTAATGGAACATCTTACTTACTCTCAATGATCTATGCATTGTTTGAAAGAATTTCAATGTTTGTAAATAGGTGGCAAAGAGTTTGAGATATTCATCTTTTTCATTCCTTAAAATATCAACTTAATCATATTTACTTTTTCATTAACGTTTTGATTTATGAGTAGTTATGTTATCGAGTTTACAATTTAATATTAATGATTGAAAAATGTACACTTTAGTAGTATGGTTTCAATTTGAATAAAACAGCTATGATCGAATCGATAGTTCTTTCAAATAACAGTCACGTGGTAATGTTCTCCAAAGAATGCATCAAATACACCACAACTTAATTTCATTTCAGCTTTTCTCTGAGGAAGCATTGTCTTGCTAAATATTCATTGGGGTACTTTGTGAAGGAAACTTGTGCTGAAAAATAGAGCAATAGGCCTAGCGCCTCTCAATTATAATAACACTGTGAGAGAGAAAAGCCCGCCACAACTTTACCTCCCTCTGGTATCGAAAGTGTGAAACTTTTCCTAAATTAAGTAGGGTGTTGTTCATTCGAAATGGATGAAACTGTACCTTGGCTCTCTCTTGTACTTCTTGAGAACAAGCTGGCGATGGTAGTCATAGCAACCTATAATATGAATGAATCATGATGCTGAATGTTGTTGCATTACTTTGTCTTCGTAAAGCATTTCTTGGTGAATAGAATTCTCACTTAAATTGTGGCTGTTGAATGCATTCGTTGGGCGAGAATACTTAAAAATGCTTTGGTTTCTCTTTCATCGCAGAGATTCTCTGAAGGGTTCTAAGAAATAGAGAGGGAAGAGGAGGGAAAGCAATTGTGAGAGACGCAGGAGAAGAGGGGAAAGAGAGGCGATGAGAGGGAATAGAGGATGGGGAAGAGAGGAGGAGGGGGATTATACAGAACTGTTAAAGAGACTAAAGTGTAAAGGAGAAATGGTGATAGACAGGTATCGGTGATAGCTATAGTCTTCTGGTGACTGTTGGTAGTCTTCAGGAGACTGCTGTAGTTTTCAGGTGATGCTATAGTCTTCAGGTGACTGCTGTATTCTTTAGGTGACTGCTGTATTCTTTAGGTGACTGCTATAGTCTTCAGGTGACTGCTAAAGTCTTCAGGTGACTGCTAAAGTCTTCAGGTGACTGCTAAAGTCTTCAGGTGACTGCTATAATCTTCAGGTGACTGCTATAGTCTTCAGGTGACTAATATAGTCATCAGGTGAATGCTATGGTCTTCAGGTGACTGCTGTATATTCTTCAGGTGACTTAGTTGGTCGAAGGTAGTGGCTGAAGCTACTAGAGACAGCTTGCTACTTTGGTTGGAAGTAGTGAGTGAAGGCAGTATAAGACTTTGACTGAAGGCAGTATAAGACTTTGACTGAAGGCAGCTTCAGACAAAATTTGAAGGAAGTGACTGAAGTCTGGTTAAAAGACTTAAATTGAAGGAAGTGACTGAAGGCAAATGGAGGCTGTGACTGAAGGTAAATGAAGGCAGACGTTTCCTCACTCATCCCGTAAGGAAGTTTCCTGATGAGCTCCAATTGGTCTTGCCTCAAAACAGGAAGGACTGTGAAAGCATCAGCAGCTTCGGAATATTAAAAGCCCGGAGATATTTTTCTTGCTTTTGCCGCATCTAATTCATCAAAGTGAAGTGATGGAAGAGGTGGTAAGGCTGGCAAAACTCACATTTGAGATCTCAGTTGCCGAAAGATGAGTCACTTCATCATTAGACGCACGACGTCGCATCTAAGATAAATCTTACATTACCCACCTCCTCCTGAAATATCATTAAATAATCAATTCTACCTTTTCCACAACTTCCGTACGTTATAATTATCACCAGGATATTATTTTCATTTAATAGTTGCATTACAACTCCCCATGTATTTACCATCACTATCTTCTCTCCTTTTAAGTCTCTTTCTTTGGATCTTTTAAAAGGAGCGGCAGGCTTCCATTCTGCTCTCAAAGAGTACCTTTTGTTATGGACCTCAAATCAGAATAACAATTTGGTGGTTTCTCTATTTCGTAGAGAGGAATATATTTATTTAAGCTTCCTGCGTTCAAATTCACCTGTGCCAATTTACACTCGGAATAGAATTTATCTTCTCTAACGGTCGTTTCCATTGTGCGATCCGCGTGTTGATTTCGCGATACGAGAATAATACACTTTGAAATGATAGAAAAAGACTCAAGTGTGTGAGTCAAGAGTCTTTTTCATTTGCAGAAACACATCTTCTGGTTAAAATATTCATGCGATCCAATCATAAGAATTTTCTGGATCCTTCTTCCCAGTTAATTTGAAGTGAATATTAAGGTAGAAAGTTCCATATTATTCTTTCTCAAGAAACTACTCCTGGCTTCACCACTCTCAGACATATAGGAAAACTTTTTCCTGGTCAGTTTCGAGGAGCTGTGTAAAGAATTATAATGAGACAACTGCTTTTACTATAACTGTACGTTCTTAATGTCAGTTCTTCTCCAAAATGGCAACAGTTAACACAGCAATGGACGATTAGGACGTTATTCAAAAAGAGTAATTTAATGAGAATTTCTGTGGAGGTATTGAAACGATATTTCGTAAGACTGTTGCTGATTTGTCGAGCCATTTACAGTTTAGCAGGTGGGTTCAGGTGCCATAAATTCGTACTTACAGTCGGATTTCAGGTGAACCTCTGCAGCTCGGGAGCCATAAACAAACTTTACACGATCTCTTTACTTCTCCTGCTCCTCGTTTTCACGTGTCGAATCATTTAAAGGTCTTTTGACCCACCTGATTTATACGATTGTAAGTAGTTTCGCTTATTAAATCAAACAGTAACCTTGTTATTCATTTATCTAACATTCTTCACTCTCAGTTGTTTTCTAGTTTATCGCAATCGTTTAGATTTCTCTTCTTGTTCACTTTTCTTTTCTGTTTCTTCACTTCATTTTTCTTCCCCATTCATCCACTTTTTTCTCTTCGCCTTTTATCTTCATATCGTTATCTTTGCCACTCTTATCGTTATCTTTGCCACTCTTATCGTTATCTTTGCCACTCTAATCGTTATCTTTGCCACTCTTATCGTTATCTTTGCCACTCTTATCGTTATTTTCACCACTCATATCGTTATCTTTACCACTCTTATCAATATCTTTGCCACTCTTATCGTTATCTTTGCCACTCCTATCGTTATCTTTGCCACTCCTATCGTTATCTTTGCCACTCTTATCGTTATCTTTGCCACTCTTATCGTTATCTTTACCACTCCTATCGTTATCTTTGCTACTCTTATCGTTATCTTTGCCACTCTTATCGTTATCTTTGCCACTCTTATCGTTATCTTCACCACTCATATCGTTATCTTCACCACTCTTATCGTTATCTTCACCACTGCTATCGTTATCTTTGCCACTCTTATCGTTATCTTCACCACTCCTATCGTTATCTTTGCCACTCTTATCGTTATCTTCACCACTCCTATCGTTATCTTTGCCACTCTTATCGTTATCTTCACCACTCCTATCGTTATCTTTGCCACTCTTATCGTTATCTTCACCACTGCTATCGTTATCTTCACCACTCCTATCGTTATCTTTGCCACTCTTATCGTTATCTTCACCACTCCTATCGTTATTTTTGCCACTCCTATCGTTATCTTTGCCACTCCTATCGTTATCTTCACCACTGCTATCGTTATCTTCACCACTGCTATCGTTATCTTCACCACTCCTATCGTTATCTTCACCACTCTTATCGTTATCTTCACCACTCTTATCGTTATCTTCACCACTCCTATCGTTATCTTCACAACTCCTATCGTCATCTTTACCACTCTTATCGTTATCTTTTGCACTCTTATAGTTTAACTTTACCACTCTTATCGTTATCTTTAGCACTCTTATAGTTTAACTTTACCACTCTTATCGTTATCTTTACTTGCTATAGCTAGTTTTTCTGTTTTATTTTTCTTGTTTTATATTTCACTTTTTATATTTTACTGTTTTATCTTCTACTGTTTTCTATTTTACTATTTTATCTTATCGTACATCATGCGAGAGACGTGGCGTGTATTATTCCATGTGATTTGGTAATTGCATTCCGTGTGGCTATGAATCCTGATAGAGCTCTAATTGAGCACTGGATTTGAAGAGACCATTTGATGGGCCATTACTGGTCATGAATTCGTACTCTGCCCCTTCAAAAAGAGAACCACTATTATATCATCTAAAAAACTGAAATGAAAAACCCTGTGTTTAGTTACTGTATACCGTAAATTGAAAATAATTTATTGGTTTAACGTATAATATATCTATGAAGTTTCTACAATATATCTATAGTTAGGTAACATACATTTTAAACAGTTGTTTCAATGTTAACTTGCATGGTTTGCTGACGTTGATTGAAAATGAATCTTTTCTGTTTGCTGGGCGCATTTGAAAATAATGAAAATAAAATAATAAAATATAATGGTATCATAGTTACTGACTTTAAAATTAAACTATTCAGTTATAAAATATACAGACTTGTTATATTAAATAATATATTTAGAAAAGTTTATGTTTCCTGGGCGAATATAAACTAAAATAATAATAATATAAAGATAATAACAATTTCCTTGAACAAATCTGCATTATGGCGATTTGGAAGCAGATCTGTTGAATAATGGGGTAAGTTCTTAGTTATCGGACGGTTTCACATTTTCGATCATATTTGAATTATATTTTTACTCGTTTTTTTAATTATTAAATAGTTTTTTAATGTTTCTCCAAATCCACTTCAGTTTACAATCTTCGTCATCAAGGAAAGGTCTTCTCATAGAGCAGAGGTCATTAAATAACAACGCGTATCCATGGTATAATTATATATGCATTATTTTCAAATGCACCCAGCAAACAAAAAATCAAAAACTGCAACTAGTGATACACTTCATGACTCTGTTATTTGACTAGAATTTAAAATGAAGTGGACCTGTAGAAAACTTTAATGTCAAAAAGTTCACATTTCTGTCGAATAATTGAATTGCTTTAAGAATTCTAAAGATTTAACATCATTACAAAACTTTATTTAGATCTCAATAGTTGAGCATTTGTTCTTCTCATATATTATTTTAAATCGTCATTATTAGTTTCTTTTGAACTGGAATAGAAATTAATTTGCAATTAATGCGGCAGTTAGTATTATTAACAACACTATTTCTAGTGTGATTATTTAGTTAAAATATAGCGCATGCGAATGTTTTCCGTAGTGTGCAAAATCTATTATTAATTATTCTAATTCTTCCATGCTTATAAATATTCTAAATGGCAGATGTCTTTTTAAAAGTGATGCTCAAACTCCTCTTCAATTAATTATTGTACTCAATTAAGACCCTCTAGAATTTCCACTTCCATAAGCAGCTCGTTAGGAAACCTGTTATTGCTTCCTAGATTTCCTAATTATTATTCTATGATAATTTCATATGGCAACTGAATTTAGAATCAATTGACATTTTGTTTCTAACAATTAATTTTCCTCATTCAATATTATTCTACACAGTTATTCTTCAAATTCGTATTCATTTTAGAATAATTATAAGGCAATCAGTTTTAGCACATCAAAGTCTTCCCATTTGCTAATTTGATTTTCCCATGAGTATTCCCACGAAATATCCCACAGAAGACGAAGGTACGGAGTTGGCTCTCAATTCTCTATTTAACTTTTTATTTCTTCACAGTAATAGGGTAAGTTTTGAATTATCGGTCAGTTCCACATCTTTGGACATATAAGATGAAACAGTATAATAATAATTATTTCACTAGGGTTGGTTGAGTAAAAACAACTATTCCGGCATTTAAGAAAAAACAATCTAATTATAATTTATTTTAGTTAGTATCCATGATACCTGCAGGTATTTTAGTTGGTATCCATGATACCTGCATGTATCATGAATACCATTTTTCTTATATGACCGAAGATGTGGAACTGACCAATAATTCAAAACTTCCCCTAGTATAAGAAGCATCATTTGGAGCATTCGTGTGTACTGCTATCAAAGAAACTCCCGATGACTTTCTTCATTGGGAAAATTTCCTCTTTACCCTCTCCCAAGTCCTTTGTATTTATTTCCATTAGACTACAGCTTCCTTTGCAATTATTTAAAATATCCGAGACTTCAAAGCTCTGTTTTTTGTAGCAGAAGACGCTACCTCTATCTTAAAAGTTATCTTGTGAATGTGTTGTTTGTCTTGGTGCATATGGCTACAGAAATTTATTGTCATTTAAATACAGTCAGATTCATTAGTTTCTTTTTCGTGTTTTGTAAATAATAAATTGAAATAAAGACATGCAGCTGATTAGTTCTATCCGTATTAATTCTAATAATCTATAGTATTATTGTGGTGAAATTGTCTGCAGGAAAATACTGTTCTGTAATTTGAAAATATAAACCAAAATACTGTTTTATACTTTGATAATATTGACCAAGATACTATTTTCTATTTGAAAATATAGGCCATATGCATGTTGTTTGATTCCCGTGGTTTTATTCCATTTCTAGATTCCGATGAGTTCTGACTGCGAATAAAGTGTTGCAGCCTCAAAATTGCCTTTGCTTTCAATTGTGTTTAGCTATAGAACTACATTTGGTGCGAGTCTGACATCTACAATAGAAACTTCCTGCCTGCCCTTCCTTCACGCCAACCAATGAACGCTCCAAGCTAGAAGAATTTCCACTGCTCAAAATCTATTTTATTCGCTGTTTTTCCGATGCAATTTATTGGTGAAGAATAAAAAAAAAGGAGTGAAAAGTTTCTCGGCTTAACCGAGAGAATTGAAAAAAGCGCCGCGTTTTCTTGGGATGAAAAATAGAATCTGTTGTCAGTGCTGGGTGAAATATTCCCTTTTATAGCCTTTTCAACGTTTGCCCAAATATTCATGAAAGAGAAGAGAAGGGTAGAGATGAGACTCTTAATCCTCCCAATTCAGCGATAAAATTATAATCGATCACTTGGAAAATAATATTAAAGATTAATGCAATGAAAATGATTATACATAGAAATAATATAAGTTAAACAATTTATGGAGGAAATTTGCCGGCTAAATATTTAACCAACGCTCTTATTTCTTTTTGTATTGTTTTCCTCAGTTCCTATTAATGCTAGAAATAACATTTTATCGTTACGGATCTCTCTGATAGAACTGATAGCAAATGGTCAATGTTCGAACATAATGAAAAAGTGAATTATTTTAATTAGTTTGGTTACATTTGTAGATCTAATTACCACCAGCGGCTCTATCCTGAAACTGTCTGTGGTGAATGGAAGAGAAGGAGAGTGGACGTCCCTTAATTGGGTCCTGAACAGTTGCAATTTGGATATATGTGGTCCTTTTTTCGTTTTTACAATATTCATCGTTTTTTTTAACGCTACTTACAGTTTTAGAGGATAGCGCTAGGGTTATGCTCTTCAACTACGAGGTCTTGGATTTTTGTGTTAGGTAGGCTCGTATGCTTCATTTACTATCACCTCTTCATTTTCCTTCTTCATCCGTGAGTACAGCCACCGGTGTTTTTTTCCCTTTTCGTTACATTCCTTGGTACCGAGTAGCTTTTCTACATCAATGATCATTGTAGCCGAATTTGTTCCTAAAACCACTTTCCCTTTTGACTTCTTCTTAAAATCCCTTGTACTTAATTTCCTTTTGACATCTGAAGTAGACGTAAAACCCCTACTAAATTAAATTTTTGTAGATCTAATTTCCTTTTTGAGTAAAACGAGTGCTAAAGTTTATATTCCGTCATTTCACTTCATTTCTTTAAATATGCAGAAAATTCGCCACATTTCCTCGGTTTGGTTGACTGTTGGCAGCAGCAGGCGTGGAGCTGAGCTCTCTTGCCGAGACGTGATGCATTTCACTTTACGGGTCATGACTTGCTAATGCTTCCACACACTCCTTAGGTAGATAAAGCTCTAGATTCTTTGCGTCCATAAACTTGGCTGCTACTTTCAGAGCATCAAAACACCTTTGAGAAGAGCAGATAACTTTGATCCGGAGTAATATACTCAAATGGGATCTTCTGAGGTTATATTCCACGTGTGATGAGACATGTAGATAGCCACTGAATCTAACGGTCTTTCTTTAGGGCCGTACACACGCAGGGTTTTTAAGTCTATCCACCAGACTTTTTGCTAAGCTCCTCCTACTTTTTCCACAAGAATTTGGGAAAAAACGATATAAATCGTATAATAATTATTAGTTGGTATCCATGATACCTGTAGGTATCATGGATACAAAATATTAATTATACGATTTATATAGTTTTTTCCCAAATTCTTGTGGAAAAAGTAGGAGGAGCTTAGCAAAAAGTCTGGTGGATAGACTTAAAAACCCTGCGTGTGTACGGCCCTTAAGATCTAGTACAGGTGTGGTAGGGTGGATCTTTTGGAATCAAAACTTCTTCAATTTATCTTTACTGCGGTTAAAAAGTTTTAGCTTTTCTTCAAGAAATAATGTATCATATCTGATTTATAGGCTATCATTCTTTTGTTCCTCTTTCAATTTTATATAACATCATGGGGCAGTGCAATCAATTTGTCGATTTATTTACAGTTGTGTCATTTATACCATGTCTTTTGTATCTTGAAATATAATAATCTTTATTTTGTAAGCTCTTTTTAGTTAATATTATATAAGTATGGCAAAGATTCTTATTTCACTTGTACCTATCTAATATTCAATATTTATAGCATCATTATTTATAACATTTCTTTGTCGCTCACTTAAACGCGGTTAAATGCAAACTATTCGAAGTATTTCAAAAGAGTATGTCTTACCGCATAGTAATAAGTTCGTTTCAGTTAAATTCTGTTGGCGTAGATTTGCTTCGCTGTTCGTCGGTTCTCGGCCCCTCAGTTTATAGGCGATGTTTCCTTCCAATCCCAAGTTAAATATACGAGGGCCTCAAATCCTTAACTCGAAATGTGAAGCTTATATAACATAAAAAGAAGAATTTTATTTGAAATACACTTCTATACTTGGAACTGACTTCTCATTTGATCGTTTTAACCAATTGAAGATTTTATATTTAGGAAGTTATATAATCCATCAGAAAATAGTCGTAAAATCTTGAGTGGAATATGTCATCCATGTAAGAAATCGGCTTAAGACCAGAAGAGCGAAGGTACAAAAAAGGATCACATCTTCGAAATGTCCATTTTTTCGTTAGATAGTATAGCATACCTTCTGTAAAATTTAGTACAAAACAAAGTAGAACAAGAAGTAAAGTGATTTAGGATTGAGTCCTCTGAGACTGGGGGGCTGACAGTCCTTTGCTTCACTGTCAGGAGTTTATCGAGTTGTCTGCTCATTCTCTGAATACAAATAGACCCACTGTGAAGATTGCAAACGACAAATAGGCTCATTTGGAGCCTTTGTATAGCCGCACGCCATCTTGCTTACGGAGAGAAGCAATATTTAGTGCGACTGAATGGCACAACGCAAAACTTATGGTATTGGCAAACATGCTTGCCTTTCAATTGGCGGTGACTGTTTCAGTTATGCAGAATGTGTTTAATAATTTCCTCTTGAAAGAAATAGTTATGGTACACTTTAGCTTATTTCACATCAAAGTGTTACAGATCTAAGAAATTGCAACGGAGCATAAAACTTGATTTTAAAATGGACATGTCTGCTTCTTTCTTCATTTTTCTATCTGAGTTGAACTCAAGGAAATGATCTAATTTAGATTGTCGACTCAGCATGGAATTTTTAGAGGGAAGTTGCCTGTCTTACTGGAAATGATTCAATGTAGAGAAACTACAGCCATCCGATGATAGGTGAAGCGTATCTGAAGTGAAGAATATTAATGACCCCTTCAAGATGGAGGATGTAAGCACGATAAATGATACCAGTCGAGCTGCGGATGCTGACAAATTATATTCAAAATGTTATCAGGAAAGTGGATAATTCCTACTTAACGTTTCTATTAAAATTTTGTAATATTTTGCTTGTTATTTCCAAAGTGAGACCCAATCACAGTTCCATGTATGTGTAAAATTTATAATAAAATTGAAGAAGTTACTTGATATTACCATAATTTTTTAGTTAATTAACTCTGTTTCTTATTATTGTAATGTAATGTTTTTAATTCCCTACGGTAGAGCAATTATTAGTTAATTAGCAATATAGATAGATCTATGATCACACGATCTACTGGTGGGTGCATTTACTGAGGATAACATGTGTAAGAAGAATATAGAATTGAACACTGTATAATAATTCATATGTATCATAGATGAATTGGAAATTCATATTAATTGTTATGCAGTTTGGATAAGAATTAGAAATAGAAGAAATTAGATGTATAGTGTAGATAGAAATGAAGAACCATTTATTTAATTGTTTTTTAACTGATGAAATATGACATTGTCATTGATGCTACTGTTCATTTACCATCACACGATCTATCATTGATGATACTGTACATTTACCATCACACGATCTATCATTGATGCTACTGTACATTTACCATCACACGATCTATCATTGATGCTACTGTACATTTACCATCACACGATCTATCATTGATGCTACTGTACATTTACCATCACACGATCTATCATTGATGCTACTGTACATTTACCATCACACGATCTATCATTGATGCTACTGTTCATTTACCATCACACGATCTATCATTGATGATACTGTACATTTACCATCACACGATCTATCATTGATGCTACTGTTCATTTACCATCACACGATCTATCATTGATGCTACTGTACATTTACCATCACACGATCTATCATTGATGCTACTGTACATTTACCATCACACGATCTATCATTGATGCTACTGTACATTTACCATCACACGATCTATCATTGATGCTACTGTTCATTTACCATCACACGATCTATCATTGATGATACTGTTCATTTACCATCACACGATCTATCATTGATGCTACTGTACATTTACCATCACACGATCTATCATTGATGCTACTGTACATTTACCATCACACGATCTATCATTGATGCTACTGTACATTTACCATCACACGATCTATCATTGATGCTACTGTACATTTACCATCACACGATCTATCATTGATGCTACTGTTCATTTACCATCACACGATCTATCATTGATGATACTGTTCATTTACCATCACACGATCTATCATTGATGCTACTGTACATTTACCATCACACGATCTATCATTGATGCTACTGTACATTTACCATCACACGATCTATCATTGATGCTACTGTTCATTTACCATCACACGATCTATCATTGATGCTACTGTACATTTACCATCACACGATCTATCATTGATGCTACTGTTCATTTACCATCACACGATCTATCATTGATGCTACTGTACATTTACCATCACACGATCTATCATTGATGCTACTGTTCATTTACCATCACACGATCTATCATTGATGATACTGTACATTTACCATCACACGATCTATCATTGATGCTACTGTACATTTACCATCACACGATCTATCATTGATGCTACTGTACATTTACCATCACACGATCTATCATTGATGCTACTGTACATTTACCATCACACGATCTATCATTGATGCTACTGTACATTTACCATCACACGATCTATCATTGATGCTACTGTTCATTTACCATCACACGATCTATCATTGATGATACTGTTCATTTACCATCACACGATCTATCATTGATGCTACTGTTCATTTACCATCACACGATCTATCATTGATGCTACTGTACATTTACCATCACACGATCTATCATTGATGCTACTGTACATTTACCATCACACGATCTATCATTGATGCTACTGTACATTTACCATCACACGATCTATCATTGATGCTACTGTTCATTTACCATCACACGATCTATCATTGATGCTACTGTATATTTACCATCACACGATCTATCATTGATGCTACTGTACATTTACCATCACACGATCTAATGGTAACATCATTGCATTGCTGTTGGTTGAGGAAATATCCTCTATTATGTTGTTATGGAATGAAATATTGCAAAGGAAATTGACCAATCACAGTGTTTGAATGTCTGAAATGACTTGAAAACAGTAATAAATAGTTAGAGCAAATTAGTTATTGGCTATAGTCACTATGAATAAGAAGTTGTTTTTCCCGCTAAAGAAGAAGAAAATAAATTTAATTAATAATGCAATATAAGCTAATACTCACAATGCCATACTATTAAAATACCTCCTATTTATTTGGTTTTGTTTTGTTTCTTTCCAATGCAATAATATCTCTCCATTCTAATGCTCTATTACCAGTTCTCTCCTTTTGTTCTAAGGATTTTCTTTCCAGTTTCTTACCAATGCAATAATATCTCTCCATTCTAATGCTCTATTAACAGTTCTCTCCTTTTGTTCTAAGGATTTTCTTTCCAGTTTCTTACCAATGCAATAATATCTCTCCATTCTAATGCTCTATTAACAGTTCTCTCCTTTTGTTCTAAGGATTTTCTTTCTAGTTTCTTTCCAATGCTATAATATCTCTCCATTCTAATGCTCTATTAACAGTTCTCTCCTTTTGTTCTAAGGATTTTCTTTCTAGTTTCTTACCAATGCAATAATATCTCTCCATTCTAATGCTCTATTAACAGTTCTCTTCCTATTGTTCTAAGGATTTTCTTTCTAGTTTCTTATCGAAATTTCGAAATGGCAAATTCTCCCGATCCAAAATGGCCCAGAGATGTCGTCGCTGCTGTCTTCCACAGATTTCGTTTTCAATTCAGCGTAAGACACCGAGTTTTTCTGCTCTTTTTTTTCGGACGATGCGTCGTTAGCGGTCTATCGGGCGTTTCTGACCGGCTGTTTTGTGTCACATTGGACGTGTTGTGTCTGTTCAATGATGCGTGGACTGCATCGGAAAGAAATGCCTCTGCAGTTCACTCGTGCGGAACAAGTGATCTCTGGTGGTCTTTTCCTGAGTTACTATTTGCCCTTGATCTTTCTACTCGCCAGTTGCCAATTTATATGGTCCTTTTTCCAATTGATCGAACTATCATTTTATTTTATGGAGTCTGCGACAAAGTCCATTCAGTTTGAGTGTTTGCAACTTGTCACATTCTATCATGTCAAATATGTAGCATATTATTAAAATTATACAGATAATTACGAATTTGAAGGTTTTTAACTTGTTCAATACTATCATATCAAATAAATATAGATGAAATAGAATATAATTAGAAATATAGAGATTATTGCTAACTGTCGTGTCACTTCAATCAAAATTACTGTTATTTTTTTCTGTTGTGTTAGGAATTTAGCCCCACCTGGCGTTATAACCATGGTTGCCTGAAGTCAATTGCATATATGAAGCATGACCTCAAGCGACAATACGTTCTTCTAGAGTGAAAATCCGAAGAAAGATTATTGGTTATCTCTCGCCGCCAGCTTCACCACAGCGATGAGTTGTTCTTATTTTGCTCTTTTCTATAAAATGATAATCTTTCCATGACATGAAACTATATCAACACGTTGACAAGGTTTAACCTTAAAGCATCTCTACATATAAACTAGACTATACGTGGTGATGGGAAGGATCGTTAATTTTTATTTAGTGTTATGAACGCCGATTTGCTTTAGGAACAGTGAAAGTTAGTGTTTTAATTGAGTTCTTATTTTTGCGATGTATATTTTACCATGCGAATTTATGTAATGCTTCTGTATGTAAATTTATTAGAAGACAAATGTTAAGCTTTAAATTAGAGTTGAAATTGAAACTGTAAAGGCGGGTATAGTTTGGTGAAGAAACTGACATTGAAGCTTTTTCAAATATTGAATCTCTGCCTCTCACGGTTCATAAAAAGAATAATGTTGTGGTCGTAAAATGTGTTTTTGGAAGTTTTTCATCGTGACAATATATCTCCTTGAGATAGTAGCGTGAATGCTCCTCCGGTTGTAATGCTGCTTATTTTAGCCTGATCAAATTTAATGGAAATGCTCATGGAGACTATTAGCAATAATGAATATTTGATAGGCAGGTATCAATTTGCCCCATTCACGGACAATACTCAATGTTAATTAGCTGAGTGGTTCTGATTAACACCTGTGCCTTTGTCCTGCCAAACCAATCGGTGTGAATGTCAAGTAGCTCTGTACTGAATTCATACTCTATATTGCATGTCATCCTTCAGAAGATTTACCTACTTTAATTTCTCGTTATAAATGGAAGAGGGAAAATAAATAAGTCACTGAAGTTACTGTACTTCCTTTATGAAAAGATGGAAAACTTTAGAGATCAAAGGAAACTTTTAGAGACTTGAGAAAGAATATTTCGGTATGAGAAAGTCATTTTCCCTATTTTCTAATTTGAATTACTTGCTTCTTTTTATTTTAATTCAATATTACCCTAATGGCTTCTCATTGCAGCAATGGAGTGTCTCAGAGCGTTAGCACAGATCAAAATAGCTTCCTTTGTTTCAGCAGGTGTTTATATTTGCCATAACATTAACATAAATCGTAGCACTTTGAAACTCGTAAAGTTTGTGTTTGTGGAGACTAGAAAGGGAGGGAGGGAGGGTACACTCTGCAGCCATTGTCATTGTTTGTTTAGGGACTTTAACCCTTCCATCTTATCTCTGCATTATGCATGCATTATGGCTCATACTTGTCACACACATATGCATCTGCACATAAGCATTAGAGTATTGAAATGCAGTATTTAAATGACACAGCTTTCTTTGATTGCTATTATACGTGATTGCTGCCTATTTTTTCTTAAATAAAGTTATTTTGTTGCATTTAATCCATTATTTACAGATAATCAATTGCAATATTTTATGAACGATTTTCAGTCCTTTTTAATTTATTAACTTAAATTAATAACCTTTAATTTTTATTATTATTGTGCCAATAGTTTGTTGCTGATTGAGAACATTGGAACGTATCTTTAGATCGAAATGCTTTGACTTTTCTATGATGGTTTAAAAGGCAGCTGCCGAACTCCTGACAACAATAGAACTTAGTATAGTCCTATAATTGATAAAGTTAATGACGACTGAGGCAGTGATTGAGAGGGCGAACGTGCGGGAAATTGCAAGGAGTATAGATGGGAGTAACGTGGTGGTGCAAGAGTAACGTGATGGTGCAAGAGTAACGTGACGTGGTGGTGAAAGACTAACGTGGTGGTGCAAGAGTAACGTGGTGGTGCAAGAGTAAGGTGGTGGTGCAAGAATAACGTGGTGGTGCAAGAATAACGTGGTGGTGCAAGAGTAACGTGGTGGTGCAAGAGTAACGTGGTGGTGCAAGAGTAACGTGGTGGTGCAAGAGTAAGGTGGTGGTGCAAGAGTAACGTGGTGGTGCAAGAGTAACGTGGTGGTGCAAGAGTAACGTGGTGGTGCAAGAGTAAGGTGGTGGTGCAAGAGTAACGTGGTGGTGCAAGAGTAAGGTGGTGGTGCAAGAGTAACGTGGTGGTGCAAGAGTAAGGTGGTGGTGCAAGAATAAGGTGGTGGTGCAAGAATAAGGTGGTGGTGCAAGAGTAACGTGGTGGTGCAAGAGTAACGTGGTGGTGCAAGAGTAACGTGGTGGTGCAAGAGTAACGTGGTGGTGCAAGAGTAACGTGGTGGTGCAAGAGTAACGTGGTGGTGCAAGAATAAGGTGGTGGTGCAAGAGTAACGTGGTGGTGCAAGAGTAACGTGGTGGTGCAAGAATAAGGTGGTGGTGCAAGAGTAACGTGGTGGTGCAAGAGTAACGTGGTGGTGCAAGAATAAGGTGGTGGTGCAAGAGTAACGTGGTGGTGCGTGGGTATAATAAACTAGATTATACATAAGGATGGTTAATTTATATAAACTGTTATAAACATAGATAAAGGAAAAGTGACAAATAGTGTGTTACATTAATTCTTATTTATGCGACTTGAATACAATATATCTATATGTTAAACAATTAGAAGATTTAGCTTACCATACGTTGAGCTTGCGAAATTCAAACTGTGAACCGTAAGATTGTACCATACCTGTGGATAGAATACAATTAGAAATGTGGAATCTAATAACCAATAAATGATAAATAAAACAGAGTATTAAATGATAAGATTTAGTGAAATCATTGCATTTAATAATGGTAAAACCATTTAACGTCTAATAATGTTCGAAAAAAGAATATCAAAAGTAATATGATTTTAATTGTATACGTCTTTTATACCTCTTATCTTATAAAATACACTATCTTCCTCTTCCCCCATTCTCATCCGCTTCCTCCCTATTTCCTCCCCATTCTCACCCCCTCTCTCTCTCTCCATTCTCACCCCCTCTCTCCCCATTCTCACCCCCTCTCTCCCCATTCTCACCCCTTCTCTCCCCATTCTCACCACTTCTCTCCCTCCCTCCCCATTCCTCATGCTGTATGTTTGTTTTAAGTTTCCCCAAGTTTGGGTGTATAGACAGTTTGAAGAGCGTCCCACATGTTCCTAACGTGTTTGTCTTGCTCGGAACTTGTTTAACTTGGGTACAGTTGTTGTAAATCTTTGAAAAGAACATCTCTCTGCAGCTTATTACCACCCTTGTGTTCTCATGACTTGCTCTAAATGTTAACAAAATGAGAAACAGACTCTAACACTCTACACCCTGTAACACTCGCTCTACACCCTGTAACACTCACTCTACACCATCTAACACTCACTCTACACCATGTAACACTCACTCTACACCTTGTAACACTCACTCTACACCATCTAACACTCACTCTACACCATGTAACACTCACTCTACACCATCTAACACTCACTCTACACCATCTAACACTCACTCTACACCATCTAACACTCACTCTACACCATCTAACACTCACTCTACACCATCTAACACTCACTCTACACCATCTAACACTCACTCTACACCATCTAACACTCACTCTACACCATCTAACACTCACTCTACACCATCTAACACGCACTCTACACCATGTAACACTCACTCTACACCTTGTAACACTCACTCTACACCATTTAACACTCACTCTACACCATGTAACACTCACTCTACACCATCTAACACTCACTCTACACCATGTAACACTCACTCTACACCATCTAACACTCACTCTACACCATCTAACACTCACTCTACACCATCTAACACTCACTCTACACCATCTAACACTCACTCTACACCATCTAACACGCACTCTAAACCATGTAACACTCACTCTACACCTTGTAACACTCACTCTACACCATTTAACACTCACTCTACACCATGTAACACTCACTCTACACCATCTAACACTCACTCTACACCATCTAACACGCACTCTACACCATCTAACACGCACTCTACACCATCTAACACTCACTCTACACCATCTAACACTCACTCTACACCATCTAACACTCACTCCACTGTTTCTAATATCTGCAAATCCTTTCCAATTATTTTGTCGAGTTTTCCCCTTTCTTCAGCTCTCAAAAATGGTAACTGTAATATTTTTCTGCATTTTCATCGGATGTCTTTTATTTTGTCGATTCTTAATCCTGGAGGCTTGAGTTTGTAGACTCTCACTATTGTGTGAATGTACCACTAGAATTTAAATAATCTAAAGCAAGGCAAATGCTGCATATTTTACCTAAGTGGTTGGTTTCTTTTTGCGATTTATTAGAGGTAATATTAGGATAGCGTTTGCCCGTAGAGAACTGGCCGTTTTCGTCTGGTGAGTTATGGCACTTTCTAAATTGCTGCCGAGTTGCCACTTCTGATGAATTGAACTTTCTTAAGTCATTTACTAGGGAAGTAAAGACTCTTACTGGAGTCATTCCACAGTAAATATATGCGATCTTGAGACGAATGGTCGGTAGCACTTTGCTCCAATGAATCAAAAAACAATTCACTTTGTATGGAAATTTAGATTGAAAAGATACGTGATATCATTTAAGGAATTACTCTTCTTGATATCATATAAGATACGTTAAGGGATGACTTATTGTGATATAATTTAAGATACTTAAGGGATAACTGATCGTATTATCTATCATTCACTAATCAATATCTTTGTCTTTCTCATTTATTAGTGACTTGAAAGTCAGCTTTATTAATATCCTTATTTTCACTGGACCACTGTTTTAAAATAGCTGAGTTCTAATTGAATAGTCATTGATATCCAGTGTGTTTTTCATCACAATGTCCCCTTCTACCCCCCTAAATATTTCAATAAAGAATGATTGGATGTCGTGTCCATGAAAGCCTCGTTATTTTGTTCCGATTGCCATGGAGGTGTTTTAAAGCTTTTCTACATTCTTTCTATCGAATTTCTCTGCAAACTCAATTGTTTGTTCTTTGGTACAAACAATTGTTAGTAATTTGTTAGGGTGCTCCTTTGATAAATAAGTTTGAATTCATTCGAACAGTACCTTTGATATGTCATT
The DNA here is from genome assembly GCA_947561585.1 of Caprella mutica. Lineage (NCBI taxonomy): Eukaryota > Metazoa > Arthropoda > Malacostraca > Amphipoda > Caprellidae > Caprella > Caprella mutica. Next base: position 108,553 of record CANNZV010001308.1, on the reverse strand, counting down.
GTTGTCATTGAAAATACTTCTGATTTTATGTGAAGTTTAGTTCCTGTAATTTTAGGTAGAGACTCGCCTTCTGTGAACTGTTGTAATTTGCTTCCCATCTCTTTTTTTCTTTGATGGCAGTGATATTTTAGAGACTTTCATGCGATATATTATTGAGAGTGAGAATCAACTTCAAACGACAATTTTCTTTTTCAAATTGCCTGAATTTAAAATACACGAAATTTAGAATAGAGATGAAATTAAAGAATTGCAGGTTAGATTTGCTATAGGGTTAGTTACAAATTATCGGTCAGTTTCACATCTTCGGTTATATAAGAAAAAAAATATAGTAATTGTTATTTTTTTTAATTTTTTTTGGTAGAATTATTAAATAAAATTAAATTAAATAAAAATAATTATTATTATATATTTTTTCTCATATGACCGAAGATGTGAAACCGACCGATAATTTATAACTTACTCTAGTCATCTCATTTTTCCGTAATTCTTCTTATCATTTTATCTATGGTTTATTAGTTTCCATGCAAGGAATCAGTCCATTGATGTTATTATATTACCATGGTGGAAATTACAGAGATAATTATTTAATTATCATTAGTAACGTTGTGATTCCAAAGAACTGTTATTATTATTCCACTAATTAACTGATTATATAGTTAAATGTTAGTCTTCGAAATGATCTAATGTGCTTAAAAAATTAATAGAAGGTTAAGTAATTCTATTTTTGTAACTTATATAATATATAATGTACATTTTTTTCCTGTTAAAATTAGTGAAGATTTTTATTTGAAATATTTCTTAGCCTCCTCATTTACTCCCTATCTATTTAGTAAATAATGTTAATAACTGATTAAGAAGTAGGTACCATCTGTCTGTAAGGACAATCTTAGTTCCTATGCTCAATTTACTCATTATATTCATATTTATAGAAAGGAGAAACCTTAGCAGGTTACTCTACCTTCTCATTCCTATCGCACTGAATTCATTAGCAAAAAAAGAGAAGATAATTGTTATTGTAGAGGGATTAGTGAGAGAGATAATGTATTTACCAGCTTATCCCAATAATGTTAGTTATTAATCGGTTCTAGGAAATTTCGCTCTTGAAAAATTCGGTCTTGGAAAATTTGGTCTTGAAAAATTCGGTCTTGAAAAATTCGGTCTTGGAAAATTCGGTCTCAGTTTATAATGGTGTTATTAAAGAACAAACATAGAAAAAGTTTAAATTACGAGTACTAAAATGTGTAGTGTATTTATTAAAATAGGATAGCATCATTAACCGTAGTAAAATGATACGTAACATTAGTAATTTTGATATTCATTTAACATGAGATTTGAACGGAAAATTCGGTCTCTGAAAATTCGGTCTCAGGTATAAATAAAACTTATGAATTAGCCGCCCCCCCGAACCCCCTGCCAGGTTATTAAACGATCATGACAACAAGAAACTACGGATACAGCAAACTATATAACGGTCATTTATGTTGCGAGGCCATTTATAATTCCGAAACCTAACTTTCCGAGACCGAATTTCCGGCCACTGTATCAATCGTATCTAGTAAAGCAATTATGGTTAATTAGTTAATATATTGTATGATATTACGTATCATTATTAACTTTCTTCAAGCTCAAGTAGGGTAAATTCCAAATTATTGGTCGGTTTCACATCTTCGATTATATGAAAAAAAAACGATATACTAATTATTTTTATAATAATTAATTTTAATTGTTATACATGTTAGCTACTGGCATCATGGATACCAATTATAATATAAAAATTACTATTATATAGTATTTTTCTTATATGACCGAAGATGTGAAACCGACCGATAATTCGTAACTTACCCTAGCTGTTGTAATTAAGTCCTGCACAGGTTATTGCCTATTTAATAATTAGCATATTCTTCATTGTTTCTTTTCACTGTGAAGATGTAATGTTTTCACCTCAACAGTCAACATTATCTTCAAGTTAATGTTCCTTAGAAATGTTATAGCACTAACATTTAATGTTCTTGCATCACTTTATAGCTCCCATATATTCAGGTTAGAAATGTTTCAGATAATGTTGCTATTTAGAGTCTAGCAGTGGCATATTCTTTCTGTTATTCGGCAATATCTTTGATGTTCTTCACAGTCCATTGACTGCTTTGCCATTCACTCAATGAGATGCAAAAGCTAGCCTGTCTCTCTGTGCACTACTTTGATGTGCACTCAGTGCATTGCACTGATGTGCAGTGTGCACTGAGTGCATTCCTCTGAAGTAGAGTGTGCACTGAGTGCATTACACTGATGTACAGTGTGCACTGAGTGCATCCCTATGATGTAGAGTGTGCACTGAGTGCATTGCACTGATGTAGAGTGTGCACTGAGTGCATTCCTCTGATGTAGAGTGTGCACTGTGTGCATTCCTCTGATGTAGAGTGTGCACTGAGTGCATTATTCACCATGCCTGTCACTCGAGTTGAATGTCTGTTCTCTAAATTTTATTACTCGTTCACATACCTATTTGCTATTTTCATTCACAAAGTTCAAATGCTCGTTCACATACTTGTTTATTTAAAAGGTTATTTAAATAAAGTTTATTTAGACTTCACAAGGGCTTGAACGATACTGAACTAACTATGTCTTTTTTATCGTTTCGTAAATTTCTTTTATGTTCAATAAAAATGTTTCAATGTTATGAATGTTTTTGTTCCGTCCGTAGTATTTTTAGACTGGTTCACAAAATTTTATTACTCGTTCACCTAGTCACTTGCTTCCGTTCACAAAGTTCTAATGCCCGTTCATGTCCTCCTTGTACTTGTCCTGATTTCAGTTCTATAATTCGCGTTCACGTCAGCTTCTGCTCACTGCTATCTGTCATCTGGCGCACTGCGATAAGTTTCTCGACAATTTTCCGATCATTTGAATGAGGATTCATTTTGCCTAATTCCATCTGAATATCAAAGGCGATTGAAATGGGACACAAATTGAATTAAAATCTCACTATTGGCTGTGATATTAGCATTTGTAATGTACTGTAATTGCAATAAACGTTACCTCTGTTAGTAACCGTTACTCTTACCTCTGTTAGTAACCGTTACTCTTACCTCTGTTAGTAACCGTTACTCTTACCTCTGTTAGTAACCGTTACTCTTACCTCTGTTAGTAACCGTTACTCTTACCTCTGTTAGTAACCGTTACTCTTACCTCTGTTAATATTGCGGTAAGTTACGGCAAGTTATTATAGTTTTAAGACTGATTTCCGAATCCTTTTTCCATTCAATATGGAATAGTAATATACTTAATATAATAGTAATACTTTGTAATATAGTTAATATGATAGTAATACTTTGTAATATAACTAATATGATAGTAATACATTGTAATAGCATGTCTCCAGTGAGTACTATAAAGGAGTAAGTTAATTCTCATTAGTTGCATTATGATAGTTTAGATGTACTATTTTTGCATCTCAAACTGGTAAAGTTTCCAAATAAACTACTTGAATGTTTGTTTATCTTCCTAATTGCGTCTTGAAGTCCAAGACTCAAAGCAAATTGTTGTAATTGTTAGAAAGATACTGTAGCCATGTTAGAAGAGATAACAGTCTGTAATTGGTGACTGTTAACACTTCGAACAATTTATTCTATCTCATTTTATTGGAATTAAGTCTCAGCCTCAAACACTTCCAGTCTAATTTCTCTAGTTACACCCGTGTCTCTGCGTAAACTAAATTTTGTAGCTGTTCTATATATGACAATTTTATACAAATTATAACGGTACCTGCAGCTTCATAAGATGCCATAAGGTTAATTGGTTACATTATATAGTAAGCTTTATTTCATTGCTGTCAATTATTTTTTATTTATTTAAATTAAATTTCAATACTAGCATTTATTTCTATGATTTCAATTTAAAATTACTATTTAAATTTAAATTTAGTCACCTCTTTCTAATCTGTTCATTTAGATTGATATATTAAAAACTCACAGTAGAGTTTATATTACTTCTGTAACTATGGGTTACACATAAGAAACACACAAACTAGTAGAGGTGTCAAATACCCTCCAACTTTCTAAATTGTTTCATATAAGTTTGATGACTGCAACATACAAGTTTAAATCATTCTACCAAAGTTTTTAATTCTTAAAGTAGAGAGCTGACGGAGGCTATGAGTTAGTCAAATATTCTTAGCAAACTCCGTGGATTTATTTCCTCTTTCTCTTCTCAAGCAGTCGGTCTATTATCCAGTGTAAGTAGTTGAAGTAAGTACCAACATTAAAACCCTTCAAATCATTCTACTGTTACAAGAAAATGAGAAATGTGGAATATTTTGAGCTAAAAGGCTGTATTTTTAGACCGACTGGAATGGTTAGTATTTTTAAAATAGTTCTTGCTGGTAACTTTATTTATAAAAGATGAAATATTAAACAATGAATATTGTACAATGAAATATTGTACAATGAGATATTGTACAATGAAATATCGTACAATGAGATATTGTACAATGAAATATCGTACAATGAAATATTGTACAATGAAATATCGTACAATAAAATATTGTACAATGAAATATTGTACAATGAAATATTGTACAATGAAATATTGTACAATTTTTAATTCAGAAAATGTTTAGCACAGTTCACATAAAGTCTAAAATTCAATATACATTTTTAGGTATTTAATATCAGACTTCAATGCAACGAATTTTCTCCTGATACCTTGGATACGAACATACCTGTCTCATTTTTTTACATGTGTAAATCCTCTGTAAAATATTCGAACCGATTCCACGTACAATTCTTGGAAAATGTTCCATATTAGTAAAATTTCTCTGTTCCAAAGCAAATTACAAATATTTATAAAAAAAATTCAAATATATTTTATTTTATTATTGATTTTTAAAAAGTCATGTTAATCTGTTGTGAAACACAATCACATTTTCGTCAGTTTAACTAACTAATTGGTATTTAAATTGTTTTAGTCAATAAAGTTCTCAATAAATTTATTAGCCAACAGCTGTTTGTGGTGAATGAAAGAGAAAGGGTGACATTCCTTGATAAGTGACTGCATTCACGGAGTAGCTTTTCTGCATTCATGAGCGACAGTGGTAGACGACTTTGCTTATGGACCCACTTTCCTTTCTGACTGCTTCATCCAGTCTCTTGTACATCATTTCCTTTTAACGTCAGTGACATGGCTATAGTTTTGAAGCAGACGTTAAACCCCACTAAATTAAATTAAAATATATCTTATTCGCGATATAATAACCTAACTGAGATAGTTCACTACATAAATTATTTGTTATAATCGTTTCCCCTAAGTCTATAATTCTCTACTATAAATTACACCCCCCCCCCTCTGTTTGTAGAGTTGCCATCAATCACCAGAGAGGAAATGAGTCTAATGGCACCTTGGCTATCTCAATCTCCTGTGTTATTTTTACATTTATTGATGCGTTAAATATTGATAAAGAGTGTTTGCTAAGTTGCCTCAAACACTAAAATTGTTAGCGTACAGAGACTCTTTACATTGGATCAACTTTTTTCCCATAGTTTTGAGGACGTTTCAATTTCGCAATATTTTCAATAGATGAATAGGTAGTTAAAACTGATACTAATTACTCCCCGTTATTAATCGGCCAATTATTCGTTATTCTGTTTATGAGTTGTAAAAGGGATACACGATCGTTAAAATGATGTGTTCTGACGATTAATAATCCCGTGGTAAAATCACTGATTTGTTGCTATGAGGAGAATTATTATAATTATTGGGGATTTATTTTTAGAGATACTTTTAACTGTGTAACTATGTGTCACTTTCTATTCCAAATTTATTGTATTAAGTTAAATGCTATAATTATTGTTCTTTAATTAATTAATGTATGAAATTATATTAAAAGTTTCTCTGTAGTTTATCCTCTTTTTCATTTTCACATCAAATTCTTATTCTTATTTAGAAAGTTAATGAACTAACTTTGTTCTCATCATTTTTAACTTTTAAATACATTAATATTATACTGAAAGTAGTGCACATTTTAGGCAACATTCTGCCTGCCTTTACAATGGGGCAAATGAACTAGTGAAGGGCCGTGCACACGTAGGGTTTTTTAAGTCTTTCCACCAGACTTTTTACTAAGCTCCTCCTACTTTTCCCCAATATTTTTGAATCATATTAGAAAAAACAATAAAAGTATTGTTAATTTTCAATTGGTATCCATGATAGCTGCAGGTATCATGGATACCAACCAAAATAAATAATACTTTTATTGTTTTTTCTAATATGATTCAAAAATATTGGGGAAAAGTAGGAGGAGCTTAGTAAAAAGTCTGGTGGAAAGACTTAAAAAACCCTGCGTGTGTACGGCACTTCATGCTTCACATGAAATACTTATCAAATAATTAGCACTTTTATAGTAAATACCTTTTATAGTAAATACCTTTCATAGTATATACCTTTTATAGTATATACCTTTTATAGTATATACCTTTTATAGTATATACCTTTTATAGTATATACCTTTTATAGTATATACCTTTTATAGTATATACCTTTTATAGTATATACCTTTTATAGTATATACCTTTCATAGTATATAGTATATACCTTTTATCAAAGCATCTGAAAAATGAACCATTGGAATTTAATGGTACGCATCAGGCTATTTCATCCCGCTGAAACTCTTCAATAGATTATATCTATGCATCGTAAATCAAACTTTATGGAAATATTTATCACCCATAAATTTGAATTCCAAATTAATGAACACTTTATCCTCGTAGAAAATGTCTCTAAAGAATTTATCACTGTGTTTTTTAATATGGAAATTAACATTGAAGTACATAATTTTGTTCTATAGTAAATAACATGTAATAACTGAAATAACTGTAGCATCCACAGAGTTCCGCAAAGAGGTTTCTTTGCCTCTGATTCTTTCTTCAGAGCTTCCGTTTCAAATTATAGTATTTATTATGCAAATAAAACTCTATATCATTTCTCTGGAATTATTCCTCCATGAATTTATACCTTGGGGCAAAATTGAGAAAAGAAGAATCTAAAGTGAAGATAATACAGTGCATCTCATGGTACAGTGCATATTATGGTACAGTGCATAGTATGGTACAGTGCATAGTATGGTACAGTGCATAGTATGGTACAGTGCATAGTATGGTACAGTGCATAGTATGGTACAGTGCATAGTATGGTACAGTGCATAGTATGGTACAGTGCATAGTATGGTACAGTGCATATTATGGTACAGTACATCTTATTAAATACTACAGTGTTTTTTATAATTTTTTTGTAAGGTGCAGCTTTACTTTCTATTTTTAATTTTTTTAAATATAACTGAAATTACTATCATTCGCATACTATTATTCCATAAATTATTCCTCTATTTCAATAATATAAATTGAGAAAAGGAAATGAATAAGACTTAAAATATTATAAAGTCTATAGTTTATAAAGAATGAATGATTTGTTGAAATTCTCCAAGATGAGCTAATATCGCATCTTTTCATTTATGCACATATAGTAAATTATATAAATATTACTACATATCTGACTTTTGTAAACTTGATGAAAATTAAAAATACGTAGATGTTATGGTATCAAAACCTTGTCTAGATAGTAGTAAACTTACAAAATATTAATAATTTCTTTGCTTGTAGTCCTGCAAAGTGTACTCATATAATTACTATTTTTTTGCAACCTATCGCACTGTGTTTCTTTGTATGAAATCTTTGCGATGATTACTAAATCTTAAAGCCATGGTCAATTATCAGAGTTATTATTAGTTAACGAAGCAATTCTTGTCTTTTACCATTTCTTCTCCACTGATGATTACATTAGTTAATGTGTCTATTGCATCTTACACAGTACAGACTGCAGGTGCGAGTCAGGCCTGCATATCATCATTTCTAGGGCAAATTAGTTATGGAATGAAATGTAGCTGCTTCGAAACTGCCTAATATTTTGATGAGGACTAATGGAGTATGAGAAGGGACATTACGGGCTGGTAAGAAGGACATTACGGGCTGGTTAGAAGGACATTACAGGCTGGTAAGAAGGACATTACGGGCTGGTATGAAGGACATTACGGGCTGGTTAGAAGGACATTACGGGCTGGTATGAAGGACATTACGGGTTATTCTTTTTACAACAGTGTGAGGTCTACCTATCTCATTTGTTTTTCTGTTTTGTTGATTTTTCAGTTTTTATTGGGTATTTGTTTTCATGTTAATTCCATCACTAAAAGTGACACATTATTATTTATATAGAAAAGTGAAATAGCTTTTACTGCCCACTGGTAGCTATGATATCAGTTGTAACTAATTGCAATGATATACCTGGCGTTATTTATTCACCTTTGACAACAACTATAATTATAGTAGGTAATGTCATTGCAGTGACAGTGAAGGTAATGTCATTGCAGTGACAGTGAAGGTAATGTCATTGCAGTGACAGTGAAGGTAATGTCATTGCAGTGACAGTGAAGGTAATGTCATTGCAGTGACAGTGAAGGTAATGTCATTGCAGTGACAGTGAAGGTAATGTCATTGCAGTGACAGTGAAGGTAATGTCATTGCTGTGACAGTGAAGGTAATGTCATTGCTGTGACAGTGAAGGTAATGTCATTGCTGTGACAGTGAAGGTAATGTCATTGCTGTGACAGTGAAGGTAATGTCATTGCTGTGACAGTGAAGGTAATGTCATTGCAGTGACAGTGAAGGTAATGTCATTGCTGTGACAGTGAAGGTAATGTCATTGCTGTGACAGTGAAGGTAATGTCATTGCTGTGACAGTGAAGGTAATGTCATTGCAGTGACAGTGAAGGTAATGTCATTGCAGTGAGAGTGAAGGTAATGTCATTGCAGTGACAGTGAAGGTAATGTCATTGCAGTGACAGTGAAGGTAATGTCATTGCAGTGACAGTGAAGGTAATGTCATTGCTGTGACAGTGAAGGTAATGTCATTGCAGTGACAGTGAAGGTAATGTCATTGCTGTGACAGTGAAGGTAATGTCATTGCTGTGACAGTTAAAGTAATGTCATTGCAGTGACAGTGAAGGTAATGTCATTGCAGTGACAGTGAAGGTAATGTCATTGCAGTGACAGTGAAGGTAATGTCATTGCAGTGACAGTGAAGGTAATGTCATTGCTGTGACAGTGAAGGTAATGTCATTGCTGTGACAGTGAAGGTAATGTCATTGCAGTGACAGTGAAGGTAATGTCATTGCTGTGACAGTGAAGGTAATGTCATTGCTGTGACAGTGAAGGTAATGTCATTGCTGTGACAGTGAAGGTAATGTCATTGCAGTGAAAGTGAAGGTAATGTCATTGCTGTGACAGTGAAGGTAATGTCATTGCTGTGACAGTGAAGGTAATGTCATTGCTGTGACAGTGAAGGTAATGTCATTGCTGTGACAGTGAAGGTAATGTCATTGCTGTGACAGTGAAGGTAATGTCATTGCAGTGACAGTGAAGGTAATGTCATTGCTGTGACAGTGAAGGTAATGTCATTGCTGTGACAGTGAAGGTAATGTCATTGCAGTGACAGTGAAGGTAATGTCATTGCTGTGACAGTGAAGGTAATGTCATTGCAGTGACAGTGAAGGTAATGTCATTGCTGTGACAGTGAAGGTAATGTCATTGCTGTGACAGTGAAGGTAATGTCATTGCAGTGACAGTGAAGGTAATGTCATTGCAGTGAGAGTGAAGGTAATGTCATTGCAGTGACAGTGAAGGTAATGTCATTGCAGTGACAGTGAAGGTAATGTCATTGCAGTGACAGTGAAGGTAATGTCATTGCATTGACAGTGAAGGTAATGTCATTGCTGTGACAGTTAAAGTAATGTCATTGCTGTGACAGTGAAGGTAATGTCATTGCTGTGACAGTTAAAGTAATGTCATTGCTGTGACAGTTAAAGTAATGTCATTGCAGTGACAGTGAAGGTAATGTCATTGCTGTGACAGTGAAGGTAATGTCATTTCAGTGACAGTGAAGGTAATGTCATTGCTGTGACAGTGAAGGTAATGTCATTGCAGTGACAGTGAAGGTAATGCATTGCTGTGACAGTTAAAGTAATGTCATTGCTGTGACAGTGAAGGTAATGTCATTGCTGTGACATTGAAGGTAATGTCATTTCAATGTCAAAATGTAGTCCGTCATAACATTCACTTTCTATTTTTTTGTTTCTGAAACAAACAAATTCGACAGAAAATTATAGTGAGAACATTGGAGTGTTATGAATGTTAACCACTGCATGGTAGTGTTAACCACTGCTTGGTAGTGTTAACCACTGCATGGTAGTGTTAACCACTGCATGGTAGTGTTAACCACTGCATGGTAGTGTTAACCACTGCATGGTAGTGTTAACCACTGCATGGAAGTGTTATAACCAAATTCTTATCAATGATATTAGTAACTTTTTCGATTAAATGCTCTTCATAAAAAATATAATCACTAGTATATAATATAAAAGTTATTTCAATTTTGTCAAGTTTAAATATTGTGAAGGATTTCTTCTAATGTACAAAGTTTTCTTCAAGTCCAAACTTTACTAATCACATTGAGAGTCAAATCAATTTACTCATTGATTTTCTTGCTGGAGATGTAAACATGTCCTCTTCCGTCCTCTAGTTTGAATAATCAATATAATAATTTTCTCTAAACACTCAGTAAAGTAGTGACTTTGTAAATGGAAATTAGCAATTTAGCAGTGTATAAATTGAAAATTATTAATTTTAGCAAATGAAAATTATTAATTCAAACAGATGAATATTATTATTTGTGCTCTATATTGTTTGTTATTTCGCCTCATTTGAATGTGACGTACGCATCCTTCAGTTCAAATATATTCTATTCATTCTAAAGAAATTATTACTTTAAATTGTTAAATATTTGAAACCACTGCTAAATTATAAATATTTTAAATCACAACATTTCTCCACAGATGTGTTCGATTGCGTTACTATCTTCAACGTGAATATTTTCTGAAGACTCAACAACTTGTTCGAACTAATTACATTGAATTTTATTAATTATACAATTTTTTGCGGTTGTATGGAATATTAATTGCAAATATTATTAATGGAATTGAGATCTAATGACCAATCTTTTCATTTCATGATGAATGTCATTAAATAAATCATTGCAGGAAGCATTTCCCCAATAAAAGTAATAGATTTTCTCTGAGCTAATTAGATATAATCGTATGAAGCAATAGTTTGTTATAATGAGCAAACTTATTGGCAGTCTCATTGTGTTATTTTGCCAATCTAATCATTAGACTTTATCCTGTCTACTCCATTTAGTATACTTAATATTTATTGATACAACCTAACCTGCTTTTCTGTTTGCTTGGTATATGTAAGATTATTGATGAAAAGTCTTTCTCACGGATAGAGCAGTAGTGTCTTTCTCACAGATAGAGCAGTAGTGTCTTTCTCACGGATAGAGCAGTAGTGTCTTTCTCACGGATAGAGCAGTAGTGTCTTTCTCACAGATAGAACAGTAGTGTCTTTCTCACAGATAGAACAGTAGTGTCTTTCTCACGGATAGAGCAGTAGTGTCTTTCTCACGGATAGAGCAGTAGTGTCTTTCTCACGGATAGAGCAGTAGTGTCTTTCTCACAGATAGAACAGTCTATCGGAGATTGGCATCAACGCTGCAAGTCCAAAGGCCATCGGATAACTCCAACGTAATCTTTTCAAGATTGGAGAATGGTGTACAAGGGGGCAGATGCTCTTTAACGTCCATAAGTGTAAAGTACTTCATGCTGGTCGTAGAAACGCTGAAGCTGCCTACACGCTACTTTGAGCCCCATTAGAACCCACTGATGTATAAAATGATCTTGGAGTGATGAGAAGAGAGCAAACTTGATCCTAGGGAGGATCAAGAGGCAATTCAGATACAGAAACAGAGAGACTATCTTCATTCTGTACAGCTCTCAGGTAACTTTTGGAGTTTGAGGTCCAGTTATGGTCACCGACGTTGCGAGCGGATATAAAGCGGTTGGAACGGGTACAAGCGAAGATGACTAAACTTGTACCTGAAATCTGATCCAAGGGATAAGCACGTCGGTTAGAAGACGTAAGGGGGCCTTTTCAAGGTTGAGGAGCGACGTTTGTGCGGTACATTCAGTGAGACTTTTAAGATCCTTCGAGAGATAAGTCGAGTTGATCCCGAGGACTACTTTTCGATGTGTGTGAACCCCTCCCGCAACCTTGGATGGAAGGTGGTTCCGTCTAGGTTCACCACTGCTCAGGTGGAGAACTTCATGCTGGTAAAGATCTATATTGTGTTGAACAGACTGCCAGAAATTGTTGTCTGCAGCCTGACTCTTGAAACAATTCATAATGCATCTTGACAGGGTACTCAGTGAGTTGACTTATTGCGCTGTCAAGAGCCTCACTGATTTGACCTGAAGTGACAGCACCCTCACTACAGCTCCAACCGACTAAGAGAAAACTTGGTGCCTTCTCGTGACGAGAGATATCAGATTACCCCTTGCGTCCGGTCACCTTCCCAGGGACTGCCTTTGGGTGGCACCAGTGAGGGGGGACAGTGATTGGTGGGTGTGAATGACCAAGTCCAGGATAAAACTTGGAGCCCATGATTGTATCCAAACTGTCTTCCTACGCCTGGTGGAGGAGGTTTTTCCTTTGTCAGGTTTGGGAGTACGGTTTGGAGTGCATAGGCTGAAAATGGGGAGTGATAGAGAGAGTGGTTATACCAACATCGAGTGCACAGCTGTCTGTGCATTTGGGCCTTCTTTGGATGTGCATATTTTGCATTTTGAAGCTCCCTTTATCCTTGTTTCTCTCTCTCTCTCACCGATAGAGAAGTCTCACCGATAGAGAAGTCTCTGTCTCACCGATAGAACAGTCTCAGTCTCACCGATAGAGCAGTCTCAGTCTCACCGATAGAGCAGTCTCAGTCTCACCGATAGAGCAGTCTCAGTCTCACCGATAGAGCAGTCTCAGTCTCACCGATAGAGCAGTCTCAGTCTCACCGATAGAGCAGTCTCAGTCTCACCGATAGAGCAGTCTCAGTCTCACCGATAGAGCAGTCTCAGTCTCACCGATAGAGCAGTCTCAGTCTCACCGATAGAGCAGTCTCTCTATCACCGATAGATCAGTCTCTCTATCACCGATAGATCAGTCTCTCTATCACCGATAGAGCAGTCTCTCTATCACCGATAGAGCAGTCTCTCTATCACCGATAGAGCAGTCTCTCTATCACCGATAGAGCAGTCTCTCTATCACCGATAGAGCAGTCTCTCTATCACCGATAGAGCAGTCTCTCTATCACCGATAGAGCAGTCTCTCTATCACCGATAGAGCAGTCTCTCTCTCACCGATGTAAGCTCTTCTGTCGATATATTCATCGCATATCTTACGCTGAATCACAAGCGGCGAGTTCCCAGGGAGCTATTTCTCAGGATTCCTAGAACTGCTGACGTACCGATCCTATTCCAGGTAAACACAGGTACGGGGGCGTGGGAATTGCATGGGAATCACTTTAGTTCTCAGAGTTGGAATTAAAAGTAACGGTGGGGAGAAGGAGTATGAAAAGAGAGGAAGAAATAACTTCAGTTTGGGAACATTAGGATTTCTTGGAAGAAAAAGAATATTTCACTTGTTTCTTGTTCGATTGTATTTTCGTACTTGAAATGGTTATTACGAGTGCTTGGAATGGTTATTATGAGTGCTTGGAATGGTTATTACGAGTGCTTGGAATGGTTATTAGGAGTGCTTGGAATGGTTATTACGAGTGCTTGGAATGGTTATTACGAGTGCTTGGAATGGTTATTAGGAGTGCTTGGAATGGTTATTAGGAGTGCTTGGAATGGTTATTAGGAGTGCTTGGAATGGTTATTAGGAGTGCTTGGAATGGTTATTAGGAGTGCTTGGAATGTTTTTTTTTGCTTGATAATTTTCACTTATTTTTTGGTAGGAAATAAATATATTTTTTTGCTTGGAATTTTTTTTTTTTTGCTTGAAATGGTTCTTTTTTATTGCTTGGAATGGTTCTTATTTTTGCTTGGAATGGTTCTTTTTTATTGCTTGGAATGGTTCTTTTTTTTGCTTGGAATGGTTCTTTTTTTATTGCTTGGAATGGTTCTTTTTTTATTGTTTGGAATGGTTCTTTTTTTTTTGCTTGGGATAGTTCTTCTTTCTATGGAAATGTTTTTAATTGTATGATATAAAGACTACAATTCCAACGATTCACCACAGTTTTGAAATGTGGAATATATTTTTAAATTTAATTTTCTGCATTAAGTTTTTCACATTGTAATATTGCACTTTGTTTAATATTAGTTTACAGCTAGGCAATATATGACTATAAAATAGTACTATGTCATAGATAAACACTGACAGAAGATTTTATTATATTCTACATAATTAACTGCTAATAAGGTACTATTTTCCTATTCTGTTACCATAGATTCACTCTCAAAATACATTCTCTTTTTTAGCAACCAGACCTGCTAGAATTGTGACATCAAAACAAAATGCTCTGCACTCAACAAAAAGCTCTTTAATTCACCCAATTAGTGGAGGAATGGAAAATACGACCCTCAATTAGTGGCAAAATTATCCACTATGATAACCACTGGTATGTGATAACCACTGCAATGTGATAACCTCGTGTATGTGATAACCACTGGTATGTGATAACCACTGGTATGTGATAACCACTGGTATGTGATAACCACTGGTATGTGATAACCACTGGTTTGTGATAACCACTTGTTTGTGATAACCACTGGTATGTGATAACCACTGCAATGTTATAACCACTGGTATGTGATAACCACTGGTATGTGATAACCACTGGTATGTGATAACCACTGCAATGTTATAACCACTGGTATGTGATAACCACTGGTATGTGATAACCACTGGTATGTGATAACCACTGGTATGTGATAACCACTGGTTTGTGATAACCACTGGTATGTGATAACCACTGCAATGTTATAACCACTGGTATGTGATAACCACTGGTATGTGATAACCACTGGTATGTGATAACCACTGCAATGTTATAACCACTGCAATGTTATAACCACTGGTATGTGATAACCACTGGTATGTGATAACCACTGGTATGTGATAACCACTGGTATGTGATAACCACTGGTATGTGATAACCACTGGTATGTGATAACCACTGGTATGTGATAACCACTGGTATGTGATAACCACTGGTATGTGATAACCACTGGTTTGTGATAACCACTTGTTTGTGATAACCAATGGTGATAACCATCACATCACTCCCCATCATTGGGTGTTCTCTCTGTGTAACTCTTAAGGATTATTCACTCAATGCCTCACATCTCTGGGGAATTAGAGTTGCTATGGAGACTGATTTGAGAGAACTGTGGTACAGCACGCATTTGAGAGAACTGTGGTACAGCACGCATGTGAGTGAACTGTGGTACAGCACGCATGTGAGTGAACTGTGGTGCAGCACGCATGTGAGTGAACTGTGGTACAGCACGCATGTGAGTGAACTGTGGTGCAGCACGCATGTGAGTGAACTGTGGTACAGCACGCATGTGAGTGAACTGTGGTACAGCACGCATGTGAGTGAACTGTGGTGCAGCACGCATGTGAGTGAACTGTGGTACAGCACGCATGTGAGTGAACTGTGGTACAGCACGCATGTGAGAGAACTGTGGTACAGCACGCATGTGAGTGAACTGTGGTACAGCACGCATGTGAGTGAACTGTGGTGCAGCACGCATGTGAGTGAACTGTGGTACAGCACGCATGTGAGTGAACTGTGGTACAGCACGCATGTGAGAGAACTGTGGTACAGCACGCATGTGAGAGAACTGTGATACAGCACGCATGTGAGAGAACTGTGGTACAGCACGCATGTGAGAGAACTGTGATACAGCACGCATGTGAGAGAACTGTGGTACAGCACGCATGTGAGGGAACTGTGGTACAGCACGCACGTGAGGGAACTGTGGTACAGCACGCATGTGAGAGAACTGTGGTACAGCACGCATGTGAGAGAACTGTGATACAGCACGCATGTGAGAGAACTGTGGTACAGCACGCATGTGAGGGAACTGTGGTACAGCACGCACGTGAGGGAACTGTGGTACAGCACGCATGTGAGAGAACTGTGATACAGCACGCATGTGAGAGAACTGTGGTACAGCACGCATGTGAAGGAACTGTGGTACAGCACGCATGTGAGGGAACTGTGGTGCAGCACGCATGTGAGTGAACTGTGGTACAGCACGCATGTGAGTGAACTGTGGTACAGCACGCATGTGAGAGAACTGTGATACAGCACGCATGTGAGAGAACTGTGGTACAGCACGCATGTGAGGGAACTGTGGTACAGCACGCACGTGAGGGAACTGTGGTACAGCACGCATGTGAGAGAACTGTGATACAGCACGCATGTGAGAGAACTGTGGTATAGCACGCATGTGAGGGAACTGTGGTGCAGCACGCATGTGAGTGAACTGTGGTACAGCACGCATGTGAGAGAACTGTGGTACAGCACGCGTGTGAGAGAACTGTGGTGCAGCACGCATGTGAGTGAACTGTGGTACAGCACGCATGTGAGGGAACTGTGGTGCAGCACGCATGTGAGTGAACTGTGGTACAGCACGCATGTGAGAGAACTGTGGTACAGCACGCATGTGAGAGAACTGTGGTACAGCACGCATGTGAGAGAACTGTGGTACAGCACGCATGTGAGAGAACTGTGGTACAGCACGCATGTGAGAGAACTGTGGTACAGCACGCATGTGAGAGAAATGTGGTACAGCACGCATGTGAGGGAACTGTGGTACAGCACGCATGTGAGAGAACTGTGGTACAGCACGCATGTGAGAGAACTGTGGTACAGCACATATGTGAGGGAACTGTGGTACAGCACGCATGTGAGAGAACTGTGGTACAGCACGCATGTGAGTGAACTGTGATACAGCACGCATGTGAGTGAACTGTGGTACAGCACGCATGTGAGAGAACTGTGGTACAGCACGCATGTGAGTGAACTGTGATACAGCACGCATGTGAGGGAACTGTGGTACAGTACGCATGTGAGAGAACTGTGGTACAGCACGCATGTGAGTGAACTGTGGTACAGCACGCATGTGAGTGAACTGTGGTACAGCACGCATGTGAGTGAACTGTGGTACAGTACGCATGTGAGAGAACTGTGGTACAGCACGCATGTGAGTGAACTGTGGTACAGCACGCATGTGAGTGAACTGTGGTACAGCACGCATGTGAGTGAACTGTGATACAGCACGCATGTGAGAGAATTGTGGTACAGCACGCATGTGATTGAACTGTGGTACAGCACGCATGTGAGTGAACTGTGGTACAGCATGCATGTGAGAGAACTGTGGTACAGCACGCATGTGAGAGAACTGTGGTACAACACGCATGTGAGAGAACTGTGATACAGCACGCATGTGAGGGAACTGTGGTACAGCACGCATGTGAGAGAACTGTGGTACAACACGCATGTGAGAGAACTGTGGTACAGCACGCATGTGAGAGAACTGTGGTACAACACGCATGTGAGAGAACTGTGATACAGCACGCATTTGAGTGAACTGTGGTACAACACGCATGTGAGAGAACTGTGGTACAGCACGCATGTGAGAGAACTGTGGTACAGCACGCATGTGAGAGAACTGTGATACAGCACGCATGTGAGAGAACTGTGGTACAGCACGCATGTGAGGGAACTGTGGTACAGCACGCACGTGAGGGAACTGTGGTACAGCACGCATGTGAGAGAACTGTGATACAGCACGCATGTGAGAGAACTGTGGTATAGCACGCATGTGAGGGAACTGTGGTGCAGCACGCATGTGAGTGAACTGTGGTACAGCACGCATGTGAGAGAACTGTGGTACAGCACGCGTGTGAGAGAACTGTGGTGCAGCACGCATGTGAGTGAACTGTGGTACAGCACGCATGTGAGGGAACTGTGGTGCAGCACGCATGTGAGTGAACTGTGGTACAGCACGCATGTGAGAGAACTGTGGTACAGCACGCATGTGAGAGAACTGTGGTACAGCACGCATGTGAGAGAACTGTGGTACAGCACGCATGTGAGAGAACTGTGGTACAGCACGCATGTGAGAGAACTGTGGTACAGCACGCATGTGAGAGAAATGTGGTACAGCACGCATGTGAGGGAACTGTGGTACAGCACGCATGTGAGAGAACTGTGGTACAGCACGCATGTGAGAGAACTGTGGTACAGCACATATGTGAGGGAACTGTGGTACAGCACGCATGTGAGAGAACTGTGGTACAGCACGCATGTGAGTGAACTGTGATACAGCACGCATGTGAGTGAACTGTGGTACAGCACGCATGTGAGAGAACTGTGGTACAGCACGCATGTGAGTGAACTGTGATACAGCACGCATGTGAGGGAACTGTGGTACAGTACGCATGTGAGAGAACTGTGGTACAGCACGCATGTGAGTGAACTGTGGTACAGCACGCATGTGAGTGAACTGTGGTACAGCACGCATGTGAGTGAACTGTGATACAGCACGCATGTGAGAGAATTGTGGTACAGCACGCATGTGATTGAACTGTGGTACAACACGCATGTGAGAGAACTGTGGTACAACACGCATGTGAGGGACCTGATGAGTGTGGCAAGTGAATGCAGCATATATGTGATATTCTTTTATCTAATTTCATTCTCCATTTTAAGTGTTATTTTTGGTTGCTTTTGAAGCTAAGAAACATGTTGTATTTTTTCTTTTCAATTAGGTGCCAATGTTCTAACTTGAGTTAATAATAATTATGTCCCTAACTTGGTGTAGTTTGGAGAAAATAATTAAGAGTTTCTCGGTTGTTAGCAGCTTCCAGGAAAAATGTCTTAACTGACTTATCAAAAGAGCCAATTAAAATGTTCATAGAGGAGAAAGTGTACATTATACTGGCGATATAATCAGCGAGAAAATAATGAGACGTAATTAAATTTGAAGTATTATTCAGTGCATTGGTATTTAATAGTAATACTCATGAGAAAAGCTATCGACTTTAAATTGATGAGCCGAAACTGTAAATAAAACTGTAAATTGGAATACAAAAAAATAATATAATTACTCTTCACTCTCTTTACTCTTTTCAAAATGGAATCTTTCACTCTCTTTACTCTTTTTAAGATGCATCCTTCACTCTTTACTCATTTTATGAGACATACTTCACTCTCTTTACTCTTTTTAAGATGCATCCTTCACTCTTTACTCATTTTATGAGACATACTTCACTCTCTTTACTCTTTGTAAGAGGCATCCTTCACTCTCTACTCTTTGTAAGAGGCATCCTTCACTCTCTTTACTCTTTCTATGAGACATACTTCACTCTCTTTACTCTTTGTAAGAGAACTCCTTCACTCTCTTTACTCTTTGTAAGAGAACTCCTTCACTCTCTTTACTCTTTTTATGAGACATACTTCACTCTCTTTACTCTTTGTAAGAGAACTCCTTCACTCTCTTTATTCTTTGTAAGAGAACTTCTTCACTCTCTTTATTCTTTGTAAGAGGCATCCTTCACTCTCTTTACTCTTTTTATGAGGCATCCTTCACTCTCTACTCTTTGTAAGAGGCATCCTTCCCTCTCTTTACTCTTTTTATGAGGCATCCTTCACTCTCTACTCTTTTTATGAGGTATCCTTCACTCTCTACTCTTTGTAAGAAGCATCCTTCACTCTCTACTCTCTTTATGAGGCATCCTTCACTCTCTACTCTTTTTATGAGGTATCCTTCACTCTCTACTCTTTGTAAGAAGCATCTTTCACTCTCTACTCTTTGTAAGAGGCATCCTTCACTCTCTACTCTTTGTACGAGGGATCCTTCACTCTCTACTCTTTTTATGAGGCTTCACTCACTCTCTACTCTTTGTAAGAGGTATCCTTCACTCTCTACTCTTTTTATGAGGCTTCACTCACTCTCTACTCTTTGTAAGAGGTATCCTTCACTCTCTACTCTTTTTATGAGGCTTCACTCACTCTTCCTTTTCTCGGTGGTTTTCTTTTTGAAGTGCTGTGGTTTAATTAAAGGCAAATGTGGTTCTTTCTGGTAACTCTGATAAAACAAACCAGTTAATTAGGGATGAAGTGCTGTCTATTTCTAGAGGTATTTATGGCCCTCATTCTTGGGCTCCATTAACAGCAATTGCCACATCATTCTGCACAAACCTTAATATATTCACTCGGTAGTATTCATGAGAGTAATTATCTAAATATACCATTCCTGTACTATTATTTCAGCATAGAGGAGCATTTATAGTTCGCTGCTCGAGCGAAGGCTTCGGCAGCTGCAAACTTAGTCATTTTCCTTGCTTCTAATTTGAAATAATTAATTAAATTCTCCCTGTCATGTTCGATTATCGATAATATGTTTTCTAATGGGGAATAATCCGTTAGATATATTGGAATACAAGGAGGTGGGGTAAAATAGTGAAACTTTGAAATAGAATATGCATCGTGAATGTTCCTTATTCCCTAACAAATCTAATTAACCAGCCTCTATCGGCTTCTGTGTCCGCTTTTGTAACCAATAACTCTCCCTTTTACGTTATAGATAGTTTTGCCTGCGGGTAGAAATAAGTTGGGATGAACGTGATGATGAAATTTTCGTTTTTATGTATCATCAGAATCTACATCTCTTTCTTTTGAACTCTGCTGTTTGAAAATTTTCGACTTAAATAGTCCTTTTGCACAGCAATAGATTTTCTCCACAGACAAACTACGCTTATCTCGGCAGATTCATCCGCCAAATTAAGACCAATCGACTTGCAATCCAATTGACAGGCCAATAATTCAGTTGTGTGCAGGTGTACGTCAAGCCATAGGTAGGTATTAGGTACTAGGTGGTGGTGGTCTCACGAGACTCAAGTCATGAGACGCAATATATGCCGCACTGCTGAGTAATGTCTTTGATTTATGTGTCTCTATGGCAAGGAATGTAATATTGGTTAACCATTCAAAGGGATTTGTTATGAGGCTATAAGGTGCTTATTACTACTTCCACAGATTTCAAAAGTACCACTCGGTAACCAATTTTATAACTTTTAGCTTCTGGGTCATTCTTAACCCTAATGAGTTTGACGTGTGTTTTCTAGACACATCTTTCTAAAACTACTTTATATTTTTCATATCATTCATTTAAATTTACTGGCATTTTTTATACTTTGTTCCTAAATAAATACCAAATATATTTTTGTATTTAAAAATTTAAAAATATTTACGTAACGGCGTAAATCAGCGAAAATCACGTAAATTATGGAATTAATTGTACTTTGGTGACGTGAGACAACGTGGAATGTAGTTTGGTTAGCCAATACACACGAATTAGACCACGTTCTCATCAAGTACAGACACATGCACGAGCTGTGATTGTGTCACACTCCACCCAATCACAACCCTGCTCTCTCAGTTGCCAATGTCTTACATACCTATGTATTTATTTCTCCTTACATGTTCAATATATTTACTTGATATTTAATACACATTAGTTTAGTATATATACTAACAACTTTTAAAAAATACAGTACCGTAGGCTTATAAATTAGACATGTGATTTTTTAACACATAGCCAAACCTTCCCGTTGATTCTGACAGTCAAACTCATTAGGGTTAACCTGAAATTTGCAAAGTAGATGATAGTGTTAGGACTAAGCTTCAAATTTTATGGTTTCAGATGTTAGGATTAGTAGACTAGTCATTATTCTAGTCCTTTCATTATCATATTTCATCAGTGCACTTGATCTTGTATTCTTTTCGTCACTATTTTAACCGTATTCACCAAGAAGCTTTTCTACATTTAAAGCTTCCAGAGAATGTTGGTAGATGAGTAAGTTTCATGCCGCCGCTTCTCTACAACAGCCTCCATTTCTCGCTGTTTATCCCCTCTAACTCGGTCACGAAGAACGTTAATACCTTAGCGCTGACAGAGAACTCTTATTAGATCTAGACTATAATGTATCTCTGCTGCAGGCAAAGTAGCATGCTGGCTAAGATTTAGAGCCGGAAGAAAAATGTCCGGTTTGGCCGAGACACCGAAAGCTGGGAATTGAATTTGCCTCTGCACTCTCTGTCTATTTATTGCTCTGCATCAAGATGGATGGTGTGAGGCTGGATGAGATCCAATTGCTGAGCCTTGCCACGCTTACATACTTAGCAATAAGGTTAGTATTAATGTGGTATACAGTTAGTATTAATGTGGTATACAGTTAGTATTAGTGTGATGAGATATACAGTTAGTATTAATGTGGTGAGATATACAGTTAGTATTAATGTGGTGAGATATACAGTTAGTATTAATGTGGTGAGATATACAGTTAGTATTAGTGTGGTGAGATATAAAGTTAGTATTGATGTGGTGAGATATACAGTTAGTATTGATGTGGTGAGATATACAGTTAGTATTGATGTGGTGAGATATACAGTTAGTATTGATGTGGTATACAGTTAGTATTAGTGTGATGAGATATACAGTTAGTATTAATGTGGTGAGATATACAGTTAGTATTAATGTGGTGAGATATACAGTTAGTATTAATGTGGTGAGATATACAGTTAGTATTAGTGTGGTGAGATATACAGTTAGTATTAATGTGGTGAGATATACAGTTAGTATTAGTGTGGTGAGATATACAGTTAGTATTGATGTGGTATACAGTTAGTATTAATGTGGTGAGATATACAGTTAGTATTAAGGTGGTGAGATATACAGTTAGTATTAATGTGGTGAGATATAAAGTTAGTATTGATGTGGTATACAGTTAGTATTAATGTGGTGAGATATACAGTTAGTATTAATGTGGTGAGATATACAGTTAGTATTAGTGTGGTGAGATATACAGTTAGTATTAATGTGGTGAGATATACAGTTAGTATTAATGTGGTGAGATATACAGTTAGTATTGATGTGGTGAGATATACAGTTAGTATTAATGTGGTGAGATATACAGTTAGTATTAATGTGGTGAGATATACAGTTAGTATTAGTGTGGTGAGATATACAGTTAGTATTAATGTGGTGAGATATACAGTTAGTATTGATGTGGTGAGATATACAGTTAGTATTAATGTGGTGAGATATACAGTTAGTATTAAGGTGGTGAGATATACAGTTAGTATTAATGTGGTGAGATATACAGTTAGTATTAATGTGGTGAGATATACAGTTAGTATTAATGTGGTGAGATATACAGTTAGTATTAATGTGGTGAGATATACAGTTAGTATTAATGTGGTGAGATATACAGTTAGTATTAGTGTGGTGAGATATAAAGTTAGTATTGATGTGGTGAGATATACAGTTAGTATTGATGTGGTATACAGTTAGTATTAATGTGGTGAGATATACAGTTAGTATTAATGTGGTGAGATATACAGTTAGTATTGATGTGGTATACAGTTAGTATTAATGTGGTGAGATATACAGTTAGTATTAATGTGGTGAGATATACAGTTAGTATTAGTGTGGTGAGATATACAGTTAGTATTAATGTGGTGAGATATACAGTTAGTATTAATGTGGTGAGATATACAGTTAGTATTGATGTGGTATACAGTTAGTATTAATGTGGTGAGATATACAGTTAGTATTAAGGTGGTGAGATATACAGTTAGTATTAATGTGGTGAGATATACAGTTAGTATTAATGTGGTGAGATATACAGTTAGTATTAATGTGGTGAGATATACAGTTAGTATTAATGTGGTGAGATATACAGTTAGTATTAGTGTGGTGAGATATAAAGTTAGTATTGATGTGGTGAGATATACAGTTAGTATTAGTGTGGTGAGATATACAGTTAGTATTAATGTGGTGAGATATACAGTTAGTATTAATGTGGTGAGATATACAGTTAGTATTAATGTGGTGAGATATACAGTTAGTATTAGTGTGGTGAGATATACAGTTAGTATTAATGTGGTGAGATATACAGTTAGTATTAATGTGGTGAGATATACAGTTAGTATTGAGATTCATTCCCAGTTCAGCTATATTTGGAGCTAAAAATACAATTTTACTGTTTTATGTACTTCTAATGCTATAATAGTGATGATCAAAATGTCATAAATTAATGATTTAAAAAACGTAGCGATAATCCTTGCTGATGGCTCATTTTGGATAAAAATATTCTATCTCAGAGTGATTTGCCTATCTATCACATATAGGGTAGGAGATGATAACGATTATAAGACCATTCTATTAGTAATCACTAGATATGGTGATTACTTCCATGTTGAAATATATTTTACTTATTCATTATTTAACATTTAAAACGTTATAGATAATTAGTCAGATATCATTAACACAGTGTTTCTGGTCATTTACTAAAACATGCCAAACATTTTCAACAATAAATGGTAAATCTACCTTGGAGTACTAAAACTAAAATTTCAAAATTAATTTCCGGTGATAAAGACTGTAAAGAAAAAACGCACTAAATACCGAACATGTAAGAACTTTATATGGTGACATAATAGAAAGAATATTGGTAATCGAAAAAGATATGGCAAAATGTAACATGGAGAATGAGACTCAAATTTCAACGTGTAAGCGAGCTGATAAATCTATATAAGAAAGAGCTATTGATATTGTTAATATAAAGAATATAAATTATGCTCTTGAAAGGAGCTTATAGAAATGAAAATTCCAGTCTATTTACCATGTAATTATATAAGAAAAGTAATGGAAATGTGTTTCACATTGGTATCTGGAATTGCTAGTTAAAAGAATACCTGATGATTAAGAGTACATATATAGATTATGTAAAAGATTATCTATATCTTACAAGCAATAATTCCATCTGTTGATTAAGAGTACACAGAGATTATAAAGAAGATTAATGTATATCTTATAAGCGAAACTAATTTGCGAGACAGTCTTCTCTGAAGAAGTCTTTTTGCAATTCTCTTGATTATTCATTTGTTAATCAGGCTTCTGTGTTTGATGATCCTACCTTGATTAAGAGACGCCTTGACGTACTCTACACAGTGACTAACGTCTCAAACATTCTGGTTAAATTAGTTAAACTTTTAAATGGCAAATGAGTCATCAGGTGTCTTGATTTAGATACTTTAATATTTTGTGTCCTCTATCAAAAGTAAGATCTCTTTAGTATTAAAATCAACTGTTTGAATATATCAATAATTATGATTATAATATCAGAAATTAGTTATAATAAGACTTTGGAAATAATCAACCTATATGTGTGATAAATACAGCAGTTTCAGTTCCATGTGATTTATAGGAATTTTCAAATGGAATTAACTTTTTTCTCCTATCAGAAACAAACTATTGAGAAACTTTAATTGAAGTACTAATTTCAGGAACTTTTATGAAGCTGTCCCGAAAAAGTTTGTATGTCGGTAGTTTGGAAAATAACATATGTCTTAAATTGTTACGGCAGATGAAATGTAGCAATGTGACTCACTGTAATGTTACATCACGGCCATGAGATGTAGCAATGTGACTCACTGTAATGTTACATCACGGCCATGAGATGTAGCAATGTAACTCACTGTAATGTTACATCACGGCCATGAGATGTAGCAATGTAACTCACTGTAATGTTACAGCACGGCCATGAGATGTAGCAATGTAACTCACTGTAATGTTACAGCACGGCCATGAGATGTAGCAATGTAACTCACTGTAATGTTACAGAACGGCCATGAGATGTAGCAATGTAACTCACTGTAATGTTACAGCACGGCCATGAGATGTAGCAATGTAACTCACTGTAATGTTACAGCACGGCCATGAGATGTAGCAATGTAACTCACTGTAATGTTACAGCACGGCCATGAGATGTAGCAATGTAACTCACTGTAATGTTACAGCACGGCCATGAGATGTAGCAATGTAACTCACTGTAATGTTACAGCACGGCCATGAGATGTAGCAATGTAACTAACTCACTGTAATGTTACAGCACGGCCATGAGATGTAGCAATGTAACTCACAGTAATGTTACATCACGGCCATGAGATGTAGCAATGTAACTCACTGTAATGTTACAGCACGGCCATGAGATGTAGCAATGTAACTCACTGTAATGTTACAGCACGGCCATGAGATGTAGCAATGTAACTCACTGTAATGTTACAGCACGGCCATGAGATGTAGCAATGTAACTCACTGTAATGTTACATCAAGTTACATTGTTTAGTGTGATTATTACAGTCAAAATCAATAGCAACTAAAACTGCTTTCACAGATATGAAGAATTTTACTTTCATATTTTCCTAATTTCTTTCTACATTTATTAATTCTTCTAATAAATCACATTGGATAAAGTCACTAATAATATGATAAATACATGAAAACTATTGATAATTTAAATACCATTAGTTTGGTAAATATACCTCAGTTACTAGTTTGGTGGTAATTCTTGATTACGTCCAGACATACTTTACCAACATTTCTGGTTCACCTTAGTCACGGTAATTAAATAATTCGCTAGTGAAGTAATACACGTGTAATTCCCCCCCCCCCCCTTCCCCGGTGGGTTTATTTCACCCCCCCCCCTCACCCACCGGTGACATCCCCCGTGACCGTAACCCTATTTCACGGTCAGACGATTGCATTCGTCTGTGACCTGCTAGTGCCCAGTGTGACGCTATTAGCTCTGATGGAGTGGAACACGAGGCAGCAGAGGGTTAGTGTGTAGACTTGGGGAGGGAGTCTGTCAATGAAACAACATTAAACAACTTTGTACATTAGTTGTTTGTAACAACTTTGTGCTCTAGTTGTTACAACAACCAATGTACAAAGTTGTTACAAACAACTAAGGTACAAAGTTGTTACAACAACTAATGTACAAAGTTGTTACAACAACTAAGGTACAAAGTTGTTACAAACAACAAAGGTACAAAGTTGTTACAAACAACAAATGTACAAAGTTGTTACAACAACTAATGTACAAAGTTGTTACAACAACCAATGTACAAAGTTGTTACAAACAACTAAGGTACAAAGTTGTTACAAACAACTAAGGTACAAAGTTGTTACAAACAACTAAGGTACAAAGTTGTTACAAACAACTAAGGTACAAAGTTGTTTCAAACAACTAAGGTACAAAGTTGTTACAAACAACTAAGGTACAAAGTTGTTACAAACAACTAAGGTACAAAGTTGTTACAAACAACTAAGCTACAAAGTTGTTACAAACAACTAAGGTACAAAGTTGTTACAAACAACTAACGTACAAAGTTGTTACAAACAACTAATGTACAAAGTTGTTACAACAACTAATGTACAAAGTTGTTACAACAACTTTACCTCATTTGTTTGAAACTGTAATTTTTTTTATATATCTCCAATGATTTTTTTTTATTTTTTTATTAATAAAATATTTAGAATTAAAACAATTTCTTTAATTTACTATATTTTAAATTAATTAAATTATTTATTGTTATTATGTAAATTTATTATCTTCGTATAAACCCCTACAAAAATAAAAATAATCCTCATAATTCAGTTTGCCATTATTTGATTACCTATCTTTAATTATTTTTGATTATCTTCAATTATTTTATCCTAAATGTAAATTTTAACATGCAATAAATTATATAAAAAAAATAAAGAGGTGTGAAATAGAAGCATGCCAGTATATTAAATACAGTCTATGATAACTAGGATGCAAATATTAACATTTGTAATGTCATATTATTATATCTCTAGTAATATTTTGTCCATTTAATTAACCATTATCATCCATTATATCTTGATTTGCTTATCATTGGAACCTTTAAATTAAGTGTTACTTATTCCAATTAAACTTTAAAAACACAATAAAAGATAAATCAAAAACCTGTTATATTTTAATATTACTCATTACTATAATGTCTAAAATAATTGATATGAATCATTACCAATAATTTAAGATAATCATTTTAATGCTTCAATTATAAAGTCAGTTTCATTTTTCAGTTTGCGGATGTTTCGTTTGTTTGTGATAGTTTTTCTTTTTTGTTCGGAAAGGCATTGGAAGATGGGGGCCCTAATCCCAAACATCCTGAGGAGGCTATGAACCTCTTGGGGATTAGAAGAAAATCCCCGCCTGTCCTCGTCTGCAGTAGCGCTACTCTGTTACACTTATTGGAGGGGGAAAAGGGATGGGGACTGATGGGATTAGAGTGGAGGAGGTAATGATGGGGATGGAGTGGGAAATGATGGGAATAGAGTGGAGGGAAGTAATGATGAGGATGAAATTAGAGGAAAGAAATGATGAGAATGAAAGTGGAGGAACAATGATGGTGCTGGAGTGGGGACGGATGGGATTAGAGTGGAGAAGGTAATGATGGGGAAGGGGAGCAATGATGGGAATGGAGAGGTAATGATTGGGACGGAGTAGGGAGGTAATGATGGGGATGGAGTGGTAAATATCCGTTAGTAAGATGGGTTGAAGGAGACTATTATAGACAGAGAGGAATATCTTCTAGAATAGATATGTACCAGAATTATTTAAATTGTGCTGTTAGTGTTCGTAATAATAATTAGATATTAGTGTAAATATTAATGTTGAGAAATGAATAGTTTTCTAACTATATATTGCTTATTCCAAACACTATCGGCAAAATAGAAATCTATTTCCTATTTCTATTTGTGCTATTCTACAATTCTTATGAACATATAGTCACTTCACATTTAATTATAAATATAAAAATTTGTTATAGCTTTCATTTTTTTAATCTCATATTAAATAGCCTCTCACGCTTTGTTGTTGCATCCCCAACTGACTGCAAGTTACAGAATACATTAATTCACACATCCTGCTTCTTATCACAACAATTGTCTCTGCTTAGTCTTTTTATTATTAATGGCAATGAGGCTCCAGTGGCCCTTCATACGGTTACGATTCATTAAGTTTTTGTCCCTCTCTCTGGGAGCTCTGTAATGAAATCATTTCACAGATACCAACTCTTCTTGCTTCACTTCTTATTGGAGAGAACATTATTCTAACTGAAACGTTTTCTTTATTTATGATGGAGTGCATCTCGCTGTGTTTTTGTCTCACCGTTGAAATTAATTTACCTAATGCTCATGATATCATTCTTGTAGCATAGGTTAGTTATAAAAAATGATATGATCATACTAAATAAAGGATAATGATTTCATTACTTGCAATAGTTTCCATGATATTTCTGAGAATAAGGCCCCACTAATCTATGGCAAAACCTCGCTAATGTGATTAGAATTAGAGTTAGCCAAGTTTGCGTAAGTTTTATCGTGTCTTATCAGATTATGGGACACTCGGAACAAAAACACAAGCCTTTTTCTTCCTTACTTTGAGTGTATTTATCCCTGCATGTGATGCTCTAACTCAAATAAACCAATTTAATTCAGTCAGTCCGAATGTTTTCATTTATGAACGATTGAATGCAGGCACTCTTATGCATTCAGCCAAATTGTTTACTAATCCGTAGAATTTAGAATAAATTTGTCCCTGCATTCCTGCATTGCTATTTACTCTGACACACGCATTGCTCTACTAAAGCCTGTGAAAACACTCATCAGACACGTGGGTGTGTTACCTTTTAGTGACTCTGGTTATAGCCTAATATGAGAGCAGGGATTTCGTTAAAACACTCTGATGATGCAATATGTTTGGATTTAAAAAAGAAGCGCCATGAACCGCTGAATATTGGATGAGGTTGCCTGGATTTGAATAATGAGACGAGACTATCTTTAGGTATGTAGGGATATTATGCATAGCCAATCGTAGCCTCGTATGGTGCTGGCAAAGACTTCCTAGATTAGAGCTTTGGTCATCTCGAGGATATTGGAGTTAGGAACTATGTAGAAGTACTGTAATGCTCTGAGTAGTCAGGTACTGGAAAAGTGATAAGTTATGCACTGAAATAACTCATTACTGTATTAATATCTAGCGATTGTCTATTTTACCAACGTTACACTTTCTTATTTCGTATCTATTGCTCGTTACTAAACCACTGACTGAGTTTAGTAAGAGAAATTGATTTGCCTTCACTCACTCTGTAGCAGTCTCTACCGCTAATAGCCAACCTCAAGGTAAATACGCTATTCATGAAGCGATGGCTCTGACTGATACACAGATAAATGGTCCAGATATTGCCTAACTGTGAGCCAGTCACTGGGAGTCTTATTCTATAGAGTAGTAATTGGTCACTAGGTACTGTTTCTCTCAGAGTCTCATTTTCATTGAAATTAATTCATTACACTTTTAAATCACTGATTAATGTTTTCAACCAATTAGTCATTCCGGATGAAGTGATTTTCTCTTACCATATTTATATAAGATGCCTAGAATTTGCAATCGTAGAGCGCATATATTCGCCACCGCTACATTTTTCTGTTTTTGGTAGTATGTACGTATAGTGTGGTTAATAGAACACTGAACATTTTGGTGCTGGCCAATCGTCCCACCAAATTTCAGGCAATTCGGTTGAACACTTTTTGAGTTTAGCCAATAAAAAGATTACAAATAAAATCCAACCAAAACATAACCCTCCAAAACTTTTACCCCCCCCCCCTTCTCAATAGCTCAACAGTCCCCCAATACTGTAATTATTGACTGCAAATAAGATGTTGAAACAATTATTTGAACGGTGAAGTGAATGGCTCCTCTATTAGCTGCCTATTAATTAATAAGGACAGTATTTTGAAGTCATTCTTTTGCAGAATAAATACATATAGTACCTCTATATTTACCGATAATGCTTCATGAATATATGAATAGTTCTTAAATTCAAATGTATGCAATTGCAGAGATTACCATAAAAATGTGTCGGCTCAGAGTCTGTCAGAAATAATAGCGATGCTATTTTCTTTATTGAGTGATGTGGGATTTGGTGCAGTGTGCTTGGTACAGTGTACTTGGTACAGTTTTTCAGTTGAAACAATACAATTTTCAGTTTAAACTTTTCCGGAACTTTTTTCACTCCAATGCAGTGAACCGATTATTAAATATTTCTTTATAATACTTTTAACTTATTTTTTACTGTCTAGTTCTTTATTTTATTTATAAAAACTAATATAAATAATTATAAACGTTAATAAATTGTTGTATTTAGAATTTACAAATATTCATATTTACATCCATTTTATCTGTGACTATTACTGCATTTCTTAAATGTTTCCTTATTTTATAAAACAGAAACTACCATCATTTACTGCAGTAATTCTTAGTAAATATCAACAGTGATTTAAATTAATTAATTCATTGTAAATCACGCCAATTGTAACTCTATTAGTTAATTAAATGGAAAGAGTGAGTAAGAGGAGAGACTCTTACCTCTACAGTCACTCTTACTGTCTACCTTTGGTGCCTATTTCCCCTTATTTATTTAGCTTTAATTCTATTTACTTTCAATTAACTTCCAAACAACTCACAGGTGCAATAACAATGCGTGCAGTGTTTAGATTAGTCATCCAGGAAAGCATTGCTTACACGAATGTCAAAGGCCCCCTCAACTCTAATTTTTTTATTACTTTATTCATTAGAACTCAGGTTACTGATTGTAAAACTGCAAACCATTTCAAATTTGGTTCTATAGTTTTATCATATTATGTAATTTAAGATTTTTTCCGTTCTTTCTTCCGCCCTTTGCATTTCAAGCAAAGAAAAAAGATCCATGCATGGCATCTTGAAAAATTCATAACTATAATAAAGCTTTTAGATTTATTATAAATGGCTACCTATAACGCTATCTAAATACTATTAACCTTAAAAACACTAGATACTTAAATGTGAACCTATATACCTAATTACCATTAAATTTACGATAGTACGTGATAAGTTGGAATGCAGCCTTGTTCTTCTATTGAATCTTAGAAAGAGTGGACGTAAAATGTGAATATTTCTTACATAGTTAATTATGAACAGAATACTTGATCAATTTCTTTTCTGCTAACTGTTGTCTTATATAACCTTAGCTCTACAAATCTAAAGCAATTCCAGATTTTTTTTAATTTAGAATGGAGAGGACCTTTAAGAAAATCTGTACTGTGGACACCTTCATGACATCCAATGGACACCTTCAGTACTAACAACTGTCAGTACTAATAACAGCACTAAAGCTAAAATTAGTAACTTGTTGTACGATCACTTATAAAAAACTCTTCTTAATTGTTGCGGATATTTTTTAAATGTCAGACAATCCCTAAGTAATTATTTCTGAAACACAATTTAAATTATATTGTTATTTCTACAGGTAATATACACTATAATGATATTGGTAATATACACTATAATGATATAAGTAATATACACTATAATGATATAAGTAATATACACTATAATGATATTGGTAATATACACTATAATGATATTGGTAATATACACTATAATGATATAAGTAATATACACTATAATGATATAGGCAATATACACTATAATGATATAGGCAATATACACTATAATGGTTTAAGTAATATACACCATAATGGTATATTTAATATATATATATATACTCTAGTCTTCATCTGCTAAGTGTTAGACTTTGTTTACCTTCACGTCAAGCTTCATTCTCTATCACCTTCTCATTTTCTTTAATGTCAGTGAGTGCCTATGTCTTCTGTCACTTTTTCTTGGCACTTAAGTGTCTCTATCCACGAAGTAGCTTTTCTGCATCCATGAACTCTGTCACATAACGGTAATTAGTGACTTAATTGGTTAAAAACTGAATCCACTTTTCTTTCTGATTTCTTCTCTATAGTCCCTTGTATTCATTTTACTTTAGATTTCAGCAATAATACCTCTGACTATAAAGTGGACATTAGCTGGATAACGATCCTTAAATATTTCAAATTGAACCTTTGTGAGTAATAAAATCTCCGATTCACTTTATCTATCTCTGAGTACTTGAACTAATCCATACTATTGATCAATTTTTTCTAAGTTTGTCATTTTATCAACTAGTGAAGATTTATTTTTAATTCGATCTCTTTAAAGAGGATCGGATGAGATTTTCAATCGTTTTAGTTTAACCCATTTCAGAAGATTATAACAAAATTAGTAGAATTATTACTATAAAGAAATTAGTGGATTTATTACCATCTGTAATGGCGTCAGATTGAATTTAAATTTTGTTTGTACGTTTACGATATTATTTGCAATTCATTTTCATAGTTCAGCACTTTTTGTCTAATTGCATTATATTTAAAATACTCCAATGCTAAGAAGGTTCTTAATCACGCATATCCCTTAGTCTTTACCAATGCTAAGAATGTTCTTAATCACGCATATCCCTTAGTCTTTACCAATGCTAAGAATGTTCTTAATCACGCATATCCCTTAGTCTTTATCAATGCTAAAAATGTTCTTAATCACGCATATCCCTTAGTCTTTACCAATGCTAAGAATGTTCTTAATCACGCATATACCTTAGTCTTTACCAATGCTAAGAATGTTCTTAATCACGCATATCCCTTAGTCTTTATCAATGCTAAGAAGGTTCTTCATCACGCATATCCCTTAGTCTTTACCAATGCTAAGAAGGTTCTTAATCACTAAATATCCCTTAGTCTTTACCAATGCTAAGAAGGTTCTAAATCACGAATATCCTTCAGTCTTTACCAATCCTTAGAAGGTTCTTAATCACGCATATCCCTTAAAGTCTTTGCCAATGTTAAGAAGGTTCTTAATCACGCATATCCCTTCGTCTTTACCAATGCTAAGAAGGTTCTTAATCACGAATATCCTTCAGTCTTTACCAATGCTAAGAAGGTTCCTAATCACGAATATCCCTTAGTCTTTACCAATGCTAAGAAGGTTCTTAATCACGCATATCCCTTCGTCTTTACCAATGCTAAGAAGGTTCTTAATCACGCATATCCCTTCGTCTTTACCAATGCTAAGAAGGTTCTTAATCACGAATATCCTTCAGTCTTTACCAATGCTAAGAAGGTTCCTAATCACGAATATCCCTTAGTCTTTACCAATGCTAAGAAGGTTCTTAATCACGCATATCCCTTCGTCTTTACCAATGCTAAGAAGGTTCTTAATCACGAATATCCTTCAGTCTTTACCAATGCTAAGAAGGTTCCTAATCACGAATATCCCTTAGTCTTTACCAATGCTAAGAAGGTTCTTAATCACGCATATCCCATAGTCTTTACCAATGTTAAAAAGGTTCTAAATCACGCATATCCCTTAGTCTTCACCAATGCTAAGAAGGTTCTTAATCACGAATATCCTTTAGTGTTTACCAATGCTAAGAAGGTTCTTAATCACGAATATCCTTTAGTCTTTACCAATGCTAAGAAGGTTCTTAATCACGCATCTCTTAGTCTTTACCAATGCTAAGAAGGTTCTTAATCACGCATCTCTTAGTATTCACCAATGCTACAGGAAGGTTCTTAATCACGAATATCCTTTAGTCTTTACCAATGCTAGGAAGGTTCTTAATCACGCATCTCTTAGTCTTTACCAATGCTAGGAAGGTCCTTATTTTGCTACACGTCTTTCAGTTCATTTCGTCTGTAACTCGTCAGCTAAGAACATCCCTAATCTTTTCCAAAGTTTAGTTTAAGAAGTTTTTCTTATGTCTGATCCAAACTTTAGGAAGATCAATGGTCTGTTTAGTTACAATGGTATATACTTGGCAATGCTTTCTCGTAATCTGATATGGAGATCCTATCTCCAACTTTTTCTAACGCTAAGATCTCTTCTCTATAATGCATTAAGTCTTTTTTTTTTAAATTCCTTGTACTGTTAGTGTACACTACATGTTATCTTTCAGCCATCACATTCTATGCCAAGACTTTAGACTTTATAGCGCAATAATTATGCATTGCAAATAAAGCAGAAGAGATGAATTAGGAGATTGTAGAGGAAAAACCTCTAGAAAAACACTCTGATTTACCCTCAATGAATGGGCTTGTTTTTTAACTTAATTCGTAACTGAATCATTTGTCCTCTATTATGTACTGATGAATAATATACCCTCTATCTTCTTTAATTAACACGTGTAATTGAATTTTTTCATACTCTACAAAGAGCATACGTATCATTTTTTGCCTCTACTTTACGAGTGATGATACGGTTAGGTTAGGCTTTGATTTATGTTCTACAGACATCTCTCGCAGCCATTAAATGTGCACAAATTTATGTCTCGACTAGTGTTGAAGTGCAATATTTGACTGTAAAGGTGAAAGTATATAAATCACAATTAGAAATAGCATTACTAATTTGAATATATATTTACTGGCTGTGATCTCTTCATAGGAAATTCAAATTGAACTGACCAAACTAAAACAAAATTTTCAACTTTATGGTCTATCTTTTCTATTCTATTAGTCTTATTAATTCTATCTTTTCTATTCTATTAGTCTTATTTATTCTATCTTTTCTATTCTATTAGTCTTATTAATTCTATCTTTTCTATTCTATTAGTCTTATTGATTCTATCTTTTCTATTCTATTAGTCTTATTAATTCTATCTTTTCTATTATATTAGTCTTAATAATTCTATCTTTTCTATTATATTAGTCTTATTAATTCTATCATTTCTATTCGATTAGTTTTATTAATTCTATCATTTCTATTCTGTTAGTTTGATAAGTTACATTTATCTTATTTCATTCCATCCTCTGACCTGCTCTACAACTCTATTCTCATTCTTATTGTCACACACTACTTTGGTTGGTGCTGATGTTGTATTGCATTTAGTTCTAGCGTGACATCACTCTATTCTTATTCTAGCGTGATGTCACTCTATTCCTCTCCTAGCGTGATGTCACTCTATTCCTCTTCTAGCGTGATGTCACTCTATTCCTCTTCTAGCGTGACGTCACTCTATTCCTCTCCTAGAGTGATGTCACTCTATTCCTCTTCTAGCGTGATGTCACTCTATTCCTCTTCTAGCGTGATGTCACTCTATTCCTCTTCTAGCGTGATGTCACTCTATTCCTCTCCTAGCGTGGCGTCACTCTATTCCTCTTCTAGCGTGATGTCACTCTATTCCTCTTCTAGCGTGATGTCACTCTATTCCTCTTCTAGCGTGATGTCACTCTATTCCTCTTCTAGCGTGATGTCACTCTATTCCTCTTCTAGCGTGATGTCACTCTATTACTCTTCTAGTGTGATGTCACTCTATTCCTCTTCTAGCGTGATGTCACTCTATTACTCTTCTAGTGTGATGTCACTCTATTCCTCTCCCAGCGTGATGTCACTCTATTCCTCTTCTAGCGTGATGTCACTCTATTCCTCTTCTAGAGTAATGTCACTCTATTACTCCTCTAGTGTGATGTCACTCTATTCCTCTTCTAGCGTGATGTCACTCTATTCCTCTCCTAGCGTGATGTCACTCTATTCCTCTCCTACCATTACGTCACACAGAACCTCATGTGACGTAACTGTGTCGCAATTACGTCAGAGTTTAGCGTTCACAGGTGGACAAGAGGTGTCACTATTTTTCTCTCCCACTCACAGGCTATTTTAGTCAAGTGAAGAGGTACGACTGACACTAAGATATGAGTTGTAATGAGAAACAGACACTCTGTATCTTACGCTATATCTTACACTCTATATCTTATCTAGCGTAATTGCCATGACTTTATCTAACTAGAGGTGTTCTGTATGGAGATATTTAGTGATTCAAAGATAAGTTAGAGTGACTAGCGTGATATTGTCCCCTCATTGGCCAAAGAGTTCACCCTAGTGTACGGAGACTCTCACTCTTCACAATATTAGTTTTGGCTCTTAACCATAATGTATGAGGCTAAATATTTATTAATTCATCAGATTATCATTTAGCTAACTTGTCCCTCCTGAAAAACAGATTTAAAAGCCGTTATTTTTCACGTGAAGATATCTGTCAGATGCGGGCAGATGATTTAGTTTCTTTAATGCTTTAATACATTAAACAAATTAGAATGCCTATCTACTGACATCTCAATGCGGTACAATTTATAGGGATAATAATACTGTGATAATGAAGACTAAATGTAGCATTTCTCTGTGTGGTTTTAATTATCTAAAGATAGAGAAACCTTTTTTGTGATATCAAGATTTACTTTTTTAAACATTTATTTTTCACGATGGAAAATAATATTTATTCTATACCGATAATCGTAATAATAATTATTATATAAAAAAATGAACTTTTCTTGAAATATTTTCATATGAAATATTCTATCATAATATGATGGATAAACATTAATTAGTTAGTGCTGTGAAATATTTCGGCAGAAAACAGTATATTTTCACAGCAAATAGGGCTGTTATCAGATACAATGAGTTTGATCGAACTTATCCGATGGGTGGCGTTATTTACGCTATTTTCCAATAGATTACCTAACGGTTAAAAAATGCCGGTTTTTTGTCGCAAATAAGCAATAGTTAATCGAATTTGAGAAATATTTACACTACACTAATAAACTAGTATTATAATTATGAATATATATAAGTGTTCTTTGATTACCGTTTATAGAAATTATTTTATGTAACAATAGATTGCGCTTTCTCAAATAAAATATATTTTCTTATTTTTACTAACTATTATTTAGATGAACAAATGATATCATATAACATTCTAAAATGTACTGAATTCATTAAACCATAATGTGTGATTGCTTTATAACTCCTCTCTAATGATATCCTGTATAGTGAAATAAAGTCCTTAGTAACCT
Organism: Caprella mutica; assembly: GCA_947561585.1. Lineage (NCBI taxonomy): Eukaryota > Metazoa > Arthropoda > Malacostraca > Amphipoda > Caprellidae > Caprella > Caprella mutica. The sequence goes on along the minus strand of CANNZV010001308.1, from coordinate 70,917 downwards.
CTATTTTAATCAAATTTTCTTTAGTCTGTCATAAAAGGACCATTAATTTTCTAGGTCCTCGAAGAAAAAAACGGTATAATACCAATTAAAATGAATAATTATTATACCGTTGCTTACTGTAGAGGTTACTTCCTTACTAACGAGTTTTAATGTAGTCCAAAACCGTACATAAGAATAATTTATGATATTAACTAATAATTAATGTAATAATTCATTTAAATTTTTTTTATAGTTTTACATGGAGCTTTTGGAGTGAAAATATAGTGACCAAACATTTGCTACTATAGCTTTCATCAGACTATAGCTGATGAAACTACTATAGCTAAGAAGGATAAACATACCTAGATCTTCCACATTTAGAAATTAAAATTAGAAAAAGAATTGTATTGCAATTTTTAGGCAACTATGATAATCAACAAAACTTCATCAACAATGTCTTAGTAGTAATTTTTTTATGTTTTAGTAGTCTTTTCTGCTATAAAAAGGAGGACTTAATTTTGTAATTAGAAATAATTGAACCATTTTAGAAATTTTTTTCTAACCCTATCAACAAATCGACTGACTCTGAATATTTCAAAAAAATAACCTGTTATTATTTCTATCGGAGAAAGTCACTGTGAAAGCAAACTACAATTCAATTTTATTCATTTAGCTTTAAAAATAAAGCAATGATGTCGAGTTTGAATGTTTACTCCTTTTTAAACAGATATTCTATGTTTTGGAGAGTCTTTTACTGCATCAAGAGCTACATTAACGGCTCAGGATGACCAATTTAACCCTTACTGAGCAAAACTTGCTTTCAAAGAAGAAAATTATAAATTGAATGATTTAGATACCTGTTATTGGGGTACAGAATACCTTTCGAATTCTGAAAATATTGATAATAAGTATTATAAGATACAAACAATATTCCAATGGCATTGAACAATTATGCTGAAGAACATTCATACAATATCAATTGCCTGTGATTTTGAAATACTTAATATGAATAATATATAAAATGCCGTTAAAGGATTAAAAAGAAAGAGAATTAAAAACTAAATTCTGCTCTTTTAATAAAAGAAGACTGTTTGGAAAGAGAGTTTGGTAAATAACGAAATAAAAAGAGCCAAAGAAGTCAGGAGAGGCAAAATGTCTGCAAAATAGAAGAGTTTACCCCACATTTTCATTAGATAGAAAGACTGAAATAAAGTTTGAATTGTCAAAATATTTAAAGTGAGTAACAAGGAAAGAGATAAAAGAGAAAGTGGAGATATATAATGTATGGGAAGTAATTCATTTTGAGGCTCTAGAGATAATAATAGAACTGTGGAAAATAAAACTATATGAAATAATGATGGTATCTAAATAATAATTATAACATACTAACCTGAATAACTTCTTCAATGTTATGAAATATACTACACAGCACTATGTTCTCCCTATGTCTCACCACAGCACTATGTCTCCCTATGTCTCACCACAGCACTGTGTCTCACCACAGCACTGTGTCTCACCACAGCACTGTGTCTCACCACAGCACTATGTCTCTGTCTCACTCTAAGTTCTTTCCATTCCACCCCTGGTTGCCATAAGATCTTTTAGTCAGTTCAAATTAGCATATCTGAAAGTACAGAGAGAGCCCTGGTAATATGGCGGATAAGAGCGGATTTTACTAAGATTACACTCAGCCTTGAAGTGTATTGTGCCAATTACACACACACTCCCACTGCTAAAATACACCCTAAAATACACGCTAGAATACAATGCTAAAATACTCTGCTAAAACACTGTGCTAAACATAGTCACAGTGTTCGGGATTATTTGACACAAAATAATATAGAGATAATTTTGGTAATCTCGAGATTGCGCAAGGCTATTAAGAGTAAGAAAGAGGGCAGGTACTGTTGGGGTGAAAGTCTCCATGTATTGGGAAAACGTGCACTGCTTGATGGGATGGTAGGAAATTACCTACCTACTCATAGTGTCTAGCTACCTAGGTACACTAGTTGGGTAACTAACGGTTAGGTACCTACGTAGAGACACTAGTTGTATAGTTGCAAGATATGTACCTAGATGACCTAGTTGGGTCACTACCGGTTAGGTACCTACGTAGAGACACTAGTTGTCTAGTTGCAAGATATGTACCTGGTACACTAATTCTTGGGTAATTACAATCAGGTACATAGATACACTGGTCCAACTAACCTTACACCAATCTCGAGATTGGCGCTATCGCTAATTTACGCACGAGACTCTAGCGCAATCTCGAGATTGCCACGCAGTAATAGGATCCTCAAAAATGCGCATCGTAATCTTGAGATAGCGCAAATCGGTAAATTGCGCTGAATAAATACATACATAATTTTCACTATAGACACTCAATAATATCGCATTAGCTTTTTTTCTTAATTATTTATCTCTTTTCCTATATCAGTTTTGTCATTATTTAATTAACATTCCATTTTTCCTTTCTCTTCATTTACTCTAGGTTTCATCTCTCTATTCCTTTTGAGTTAATAATTATGTATGAATTTCTGATTGTATTTTTATTTTTTCAATAAAATAAGTTTTAAAAAATATTTACCGAAAATATTCTATAGATCATTAATTCAGGACGATATTCCTATTTCGCCATTTATTGAACAGCATTTCAGCACAGTAAACAAGAGAAGATGACTGTACTGGTATGTGCTACCACTACAGTGACTGTAGTGGTAGAACATACCACTACAGTCACTGTACTGGTATGCGCTACCACTACAGTCACTGTAGTGGTAGAACATACCACTACAGTCACTGTACTGGTATGTGCTACCACTACAGTCACTGTACTGGTATGTGCTACCACTACAGTCACTGTAGTGGTAGAACATACCACTACAGTCACTGTACTGGTATGCGCTACCACTACAGTCACTGTAGTGGTAGAACATACCACTACAGTCACTGTACTGGTATGTGCTACCACTACAGTCACTGTACTGGTATGTGCTACCACTACAGTCACTGTAGTGGTAGAACATACCACTACAGTCACTGTACTGGTATGCGCTACCACTACAGTCACTGTAGTGGTAGAACATACCACTACAGTCACTGTACTGGTATGCGCTACCACTACAGTCACTGTAGTGGTAGAACATACCACTACAGTCACTGTACTGGTATGTGCTACCACTACAGTCACTGTAGTGGTAGAACATACCACTACAGTCACTGTACTGGTATGCGCTACCACTACAGTCACTGTAGTGGTAGAACATACCACTACAGTCACTGTACTGGTATGCGCTACCACTACAGTCACTGTAGTGGTAGAACATACCACTACAGTCACTGTACTGGTATGTGCTACCACTACAGTCACTGTACTGGTATGTGCTACCACTACAGTGACTGTACTGGTATTTGCTACCACTACACTGTACTAGTATGTGCTACCACTACAGTCACTGTACTGGTATTTGCTACCACTACAGTCACTGTACTGGTATGTGCTACCACTACAGTCACTGTACTGGTATTTGCTACCACTACAGTCACTGTACTGGTATTTGCTACCACTACAGTCACTGTACTGGTATTTGCTACCACTACAGTCACTGTACTGGTATTTGCTACCACTACAGTCACTGTACTGGTATTTGCTACCACTACAGTCACTGTACTGGTATTTGCTACCACTACAGTCACTGTACTGGTATTTGCTACCACTACAGTCACTGTACTGGTATTTGCTACCACTAGTCATACACTACATCTAACCTTTGGCTGCTCTTTTCTCTGACATTATAATAATTATTCTGTACGCTGATAAAGTATTTCAATTTGAGCAGTAATGACAGTCATTTATATTGTCACATTGCCTTTAATATACTTACACTGAGTCAATATTGTCTATTGGGCGAGTGATTGCTCTATTTTTAACTGTCATTCGCTATATTTATTTCTTCAATTACAAAAGTTATGGCAAATTAACCTTAACATATCAGTAGTGAAAGTGAAGACGTATATTAATTTAAAGTAAATTAACTTCAAAGTATATTAATTTAAAGTAAATTAACTTCAAAGTATATTAATTTAAAGTAAATTAACTTCAAAGTATATTGATTTAAAGTAAATTAACTTTAAAGTATATTGATTAAAAGTATATTGATTTAAATAGTATATTACCTTCAAAGTATATTAATTTAAATAGTATATTACCTTCAAAGTATATTAATTTAAAGTAAATTAACTTTAAAGTATATTGATTTAAATAGTATATTACCTTCAAAGTATATTGTTTTAAAGTATATTAATTGTTTTAAAGTATATTACCTTTAAAGTATATAATTTTAAAGTATATTGATTGAAAGTATATTACCTTCAAAGTATATTGTTTTAAAGTATATTAATTGTTTTAAAGTATATTAATTGTTTTAAAGTATATTAATTGTTTTAAAGTATATTACCTTCAAAGTATGTTAATTGAAAGTATGTTAATTTAAACATTTGTTAATTTAGGCTGAAATATGTTAATTTTTGAAGTATGTTAGTTTAACATTATACATATTCAAAAAGTGAATATGTATAATATATATACAGTATATGATGTACGTGTGTTTTTATAATTTTCACTAATTTTTATCTTAATATTGTTAAATCTTTTTCGGCTCATTCACAAAAGTTAAGTTAATCAGTTTCTTTATTATAATTTAATGCAATGTTCTTCAGTGTAAAATAAATAAAAGTTCAAATTATATATTTTGCGAATAAGATGTTTGCTGTTACTAACAATATAGATTTGTGTAGCGTGTTGTTAGTGTCAGTAACAACTAAAGGTAAATGCTACAGGAAAACAGTTACCAAATGCGAATAAATATCAGATGAAAATTGTAATTAGTTCAAACAATTGGACTTTAAGGAATTGATTATTCGAAATTTGATTATTTGAGCAGCTATTTATCAATCAATAGTTCGTTTAAGCAATTGTTTTTCAAGAAATTTTGTTTCGATCAGGTGTTCATTCGAGTAATTTACTTTCAAGCAACAGTCTTTCGCTAAATTTTTTCAAGCAGTTTACCGGCTACCAGGGTAAATATTATCATTACTATTTAACATTCTGTTAATAAAGTAATCCTAAATAAAGTCACTTTAAACCATTAATAAAGTGTTAAATCTTACCCAGTTGAATAGCCTTTAGTACTACTCTCTACTCAGGTAATATGCCAAATAATATTTATAGATTCTGAGTTATTCTAGGACTCGCCACATATATTTCTATCTAATTATATGCTCTTTGTTACTGTCTCTCTATGTTCTTTTGAAATTAGTTATTAATATTTTCTTTTGTTAGGCTCAATTAAACTAGTCATATCAATACTCTCAGTAAATTAACTATGAATAATTTACTACTGAGTTAATTGAATATCGACGAGAACTAGTATATTGGGTAGGTAAATAGATTATTTAACACAAAATGGCACATAAAATCAAACGATGTGTTAGTTACAAAGCATTTGTTCTAAAATATAAAGTGGAGTTCTTACCTGTTCTAAATTTAGCTCATAATGTTATCATTTAGTGGGTTTAAAAGGTTTAAATATCTTTATAGTATAATGATAGGTGCCATTGCAGTCGCCTTATCTAATCCATAAACTCTACTGTACCACACAATGCTTGCGCTATTTCTCCTACTGCTCCAATTGTATGTCTGCAACTGATAAGTCCCTTGTAATTGGTTTAGAATATTCATGGATCTGGTCTATCAAAACTCTTCATTTTCCTCTTCTATCTGTTGACGCAAACAATTTTTTATTTTGTTAGGATATTCGCCCCCAGGGGTTCTAACTGAAAATTGGGTGTGGTGAATAGAAGAGAAGGGGGTGTCGTCCCTCGGTCCCCGAGCTGTTGTAATCGGGATTATGTATTTTTTCACCATGCTTATCATTTTTTGAACGTTACTTGCAGTTTCAGAGAATATCGAATTAGGTTATGCTCTTCAATTTTTGTGTTTGGTAGACTCCATTTACTATCACCTCTTCATTTTCCTCTTCCATCCGTAAGTGCAGCTATTACGCGCACTTTGCCGATTTGCACAATCTCGAGAATGCGCTTCGTATTATTAACCCCCTGATGCCGAGTGTTGGTTAATACCTTCCTTTTTTTTTGTTATGACTAGCGGATACAACAAACTAGCGGATACAACAAACTACATAACATTCATTTATATTGTGAGTGTCAAAGTAATCTTCATTTTTTTATTTGTAAGCTTAATGTTAATTATTTTAAAACTCTCATTATAAATGACCATTATGCAGTTTTTTTAAATCCGCTAGTTTGTTGTACTGCACACTTCATGATTGTTCAATGACCTGGCAGGGGGGTGAGGGGGGCTGCACGCCCCCCGTTACACTTACATTGGTATTCGATTTCATAATTTATAAAGTGAAGAAATTAACGCACGCTTGGCATTAAGGGGTTGAAAACGCGCAGCACATTCTTGAGATTGTGCGAATCAGTAGATTAAAGAAACAAAGTCATCGATTCTTGTGACTCTTTTCATCACATTCTTTGGTAAAGTAACTGTATTCACGGAGTAGCTTTTCTGCATTAATGAGCATTATCATCGACTGGGGGTATGTGACTTTATTCATGAGGTCTATTTTATATAATTACTTATTGACGTCACCGATATGGCCTATGATTTTGAACCAGACGTAAAATCACTTACTAAATTAATAAACACATTGTGATGGTGTTTAACAGTCTCTATGTCTATTTATAGCTCATTGTGATGGTGTTTAACAGTCCCTATGTCTATTTATAGCTCATTGTGATGGTGTTTAACAGTCTTTATGTCTATTTATAGCTCATTGTGATGGTGTTTAACAGTCCCTATGTCTATTTATAGCTCATTGTGATGGTGTTTAACAGTCCCTATGTCTATTTATAGCTCATTGTGATGGTGTTTAACAGTCTCTATGTCTATTTACAGCTCATTGTGATGGTGTTTAACAGTCCCTATGTCTATTTACAGCTCATTGTGATGGTGTTTAACAGTCCCTATGTCTATTTATAGCTCATTGTGATGGTGTTTAACAGTCCCTATGTCTATTTATAGCTCATTGTGATGGTGTTTAACAGTCTTTATGTCTATTTATAGCTCATTGTGATGGTGTTTAACAGTCCCTATGTCTATTTATAGCTCATTGTGATGGTGTTTAACAGTCCCTATGTCTATTTATAGCTCATTGTGATGGTGTTTAACAGTCCCTATGTCTATTTATAGCTCATTGTGATGGTGTTTAACAGTCTCTATGTCTATTTATAGCTCATTGTGATGGTGTTTAACAGTCTTTATGTCTATTTACAGCTCATTGTGATGGTGTTTAACAGTCCCTATGTCTATTTATAGCTCATTATGATGGTGTTTAACAGTCTCTATGTCTATTTATAGCTCATTGTGATGGTGTTTAACAGTCTTTATGTCTATTTACAGCTCATTGTGATGGTGTTTAACAGTCCCTATGTCTATTTATAGCTCATTGTGATGGTGTTTAACAGTCCCTATGTCTATTTATAGCTCATTGTGATGGTGTTTAACAGTCCCTATGTCTATTTATAGCTCATTGTGATGGTGTTTAACAGTCCCTATGTCTATTTATAGCTCATTGTGATGGTGTTTAACAGTCTCTATGTCTATTTACAGCTCATTGTGATGGTGTTTAACAGTCCTTATGTCTATTTATAGCTCATTGTGATGGTGTTTGACAGTCTTTATGTCTATTTATAGCTCATTGTGATGGTGTTTAACAGTCCCTATGTCTATTTATAGCTCATTGTGATGGTGTTTAACAGTCCCTATGTCTATTTATAGCTCATTGTGATGGTGTTTAACAGTCCCTATGTCTATTTATAGCTCATTGTGATGGTGTTTAACAGTCTCTATGTCTATTTACAGCTCATTGTGATGGTGTTTAACAGTCCTTATGTCTATTTATAGCTCATTGTGATGGTGTTTAACAGTCCCTATGTCTATTTATAGCTCATTGTGATGGTGTTTAACAGTCCCTATGTCTATTTATAGCTCATTGTGATGGTGTTTAACAGTCCCTATGTCTATTTATAGCTCATTGTGATGGTGTTTAACAGTCTCTATGTCTATTTACAGCTCATTGTGATGGTGTTTAACAGTCCTTATGTCTATTTATAGCTCATTGTGATGGTGTTTGACAGTCTTTATGTCTATTTATAGCTCATTGTGATGGTGTTTAACAGTCCTTATGTCTATTTATAGCTCATTGTGATGGTGTTTGACAGTCTTTATGTCTATTTATAGCTCATTGTGATGGTGTTTAACAGTCCCTATGTCTATTTATAGCTCATTGTGATGGTGTTTAACAGTCCCTATGTCTATTTATAGCTCATTGTGATGGTGTTTAACAGTCTCTATGTCTATTTACAGCTCATTGTGATGGTGTTTAACAGTCCCTATGTCTATTTACAGCTCATTGTGATGGTGTTTAACAGTCCCTATGTCTATTTATAGCTCATTGTGATGGTGTTTAACAGTCCCTATGTCTATTTATAGCTCATTGTGATGGTGTTTAACAGTCCCTATGTCTATTTATAGCTCATTGTGATGGTGTTTAACAGTCCCTATGTCTATTTACAGCTCATTGTGATGGTGTTTAACAGTCTCTATGTCTATTTACAGCTCATTGTGATGGTGTTTAACAGTCCTTATGTCTATTTATAGCTCATTGTGATGGTGTTTGACAGTCTTTATGTCTATTTATAGCTCATTGTGATGGTGTTTAACAGTCCCTATGTCTATTTATAGCTCATTGTGATGGTGTTTAACAGTCTTTATGTCTATTTATAGCTCATTGTGATGGTGTTTAACAGTCCCTATGTCTATTTATAGCTCATTGTGATGGTGTTTAACAGTCCCTATGTCTATTTATAGCTCATTGTGATGGTGTTTAACAGTCCCTATGTCTATTTATAGCTCATTGTGATGGTGTTTAACAGTCTCTATGTCTATTTATAGCTCATTGTGATGGTGTTTAACAGTCTTTATGTCTATTTACAGCTCATTGTGATGGTGTTTAACAGTCCCTATGTCTATTTATAGCTCATTGTGATGGTGTTTAACAGTCTCTATGTCTATTTATAGCTCATTGTGATGGTGTTTAACAGTCTTTATGTCTATTTACAGCTCATTGTGATGGTGTTTAACAGTCCCTATGTCTATTTATAGCTCATTGTGATGGTGTTTAACAGTCCCTATGTCTATTTATAGCTCATTGTGATGGTGTTTAACAGTCCCTATGTCTATTTATAGCTCATTGTGATGGTGTTTAACAGTCCCTATGTCTATTTATAGCTCATTGTGATGGTGTTTAACAGTCTCTATGTCTATTTACAGCTCATTGTGATGGTGTTTAACAGTCCTTATGTCTATTTATAGCTCATTGTGATGGTGTTTGACAGTCTTTATGTCTATTTATAGCTCATTGTGATGGTGTTTAACAGTCCCTATGTCTATTTATAGCTCATTGTGATGGTGTTTAACAGTCCCTATGTCTATTCATAGCTCATTGTGATGGTGTTTAACAGTCCCTATGTCTATTTATAGCTCATTGTGATGGTGTTTAACAGTCTCTATGTCTATTTACAGCTCATTGTGATGGTGTTTAACAGTCCTTATGTCTATTTATAGCTCATTGTGATGGTGTTTAACAGTCCCTATGTCTATTTATAGCTCATTGTGATGGTGTTTAACAGTCCCTATGTCTATTTATAGCTCATTGTGATGGTGTTTAACAGTCCCTATGTCTATTTATAGCTCATTGTGATGGTGTTTAACAGTCTCTATGTCTATTTACAGCTCATTGTGATGGTGTTTAACAGTCCTTATGTCTATTTATAGCTCATTGTGATGGTGTTTGACAGTCTTTATGTCTATTTATAGCTCATTGTGATGGTGTTTAACAGTCTCTATGTCTATTTACAGCTCATTGTGAATAGTGTTTAGGTTCTAAATTAGCCCCTAACTGTTGGTTTGCTGTGCCAACTCTAGCTACTCTCACCTCCAATTAACTAATTGATAATCATATGTTTTTCTAAGACTCAAAAAAAAAACCTTCTGGCAGAGGGATTGAGCCAGCTAACTATTGTCAGAATTATGTATTTATGATACGGGCTCATGTGACATTCATATTAGTTATCTTAGCTGTTGAGATGTTAGTACACAATAAATATGATGTAGGTAATAGTAAACACTGTAAATATGATGAAGGCAATAGTAAACACTATAAATATGATGAAGGCAATAGTAAACACTGTAAATGTGATGTAGGCAATAGTAAATACTGTAAATGTGATGTAGGCAATAGTAAACACTGTAAATATAATGTAGGCAATAGTAAACACTATAAATATGATGTAGGTAATAGTAAACACTGTAAATATGATGTAGGCAATAATAAACACTATAAATATGATGTAGGTAATAGTAAACACTGTAAATATGATGTAGGCAATAGTAAACACTATAAATATGATGTAGGCAATAGTAAACACTATAAATATAATGTAGGCAATGGTAAATACTATAAATATAATGTAGGCAATGGTAAACACTGTAAATATAATGTAGGCAATAGTAAACACTATAAATATGATGTAGGTAATAGTAAACACTATAAATATTATGTAGGTAATAGTAAACACTATAAATATGATGTAGGCAATAGTAAACACTATAAATATGATGTAGGCAATAGTAAACACTGTAAATATGATGTAGGCAATAGTAAACACTATAAATATGATGTAGGCAATAGTAAACACTATAAATATGATGTAGGCAATAGTAAACACTATAAATATGATGTAGGTAATAGTAAACACTGTAAATATGATGTAGGCAATAGTAAACACTATAAATATGATGTAGGCAATAGTAAACACTATAAATATGATGTAGGCAATAGTAAACACTGTAAATATGATGTAGGCAATAGTAAACACTATAAATATGATGTAGGCAATAGTAAACACTATAAATATGATGTAGGCAATAGTAAACACTATAAATATGATGTAGGTAATAGTAAACACTGTAAATATGATGTAGGCAATAGTAAACACTATAAATATGATGTAGGTAATAGTAAACACTGTAAATATGATGTAGGCAATAGTAAACACTATAAATATGATGTAGGTAATAGTAAACACTGTAAATATGATGTAGGCAATAGTAAACACTATAAATATGATGAAGGCAATAGTAAACACTGTAAATGTGATGTAGGCAATAGTAAATACTGTAAATGTGATGTAGGCAATAGTAAACACTGTAAATATAATGTAGGCAATAGTAAACACTATAAATATGATGTAGGTAATAGTAAACACTGTAAATATGATGTAGGCAATAATAAACACTATAAATATGATGTAGGTAATAGTAAACACTGTAAATATGATGTAGGCAATAGTAAACACTATAAATATGATGTAGGCAATAGTAAACACTATAAATATAATGTAGGCAATGGTAAATACTATAAATATAATGTAGGCAATGGTAAACACTGTAAATATAATGTAGGTAATAGTAAACACTATAAAATATTATGTAGGTAATAGTAAACACTATAAATATGATGTAGGCAATAGTAAACACTATAAATATGATGTAGGCAATAGTAAACACTGTAAATATGATGTAGGCAATAGTAAACACTATAAATATGATGTAGGCAATAGTAAACACTATAAATATGATGTAGGCAATAGTAAACACTATAAATATGATGTAGGTAATAGTAAACACTGTAAATATGATGTAGGCAATAGTAAACACTATAAATATGATGTAGGCAATAGTAAACACTATAAATATGATGTAGGCAATAGTAAACACTGTAAATATGATGTAGGCAATAGTAAACACTATAAATATGATGTAGGCAATAGTAAACACTATAAATATGATGTAGGCAATAGTAAACACTATAAATATGATGTAGGTAATAGTAAACACTGTAAATATGATGTAGGCAATAGTAAACACTATAAATATGATGTAGGTAATAGTAAACACTGTAAATATGATGTAGGCAATAGTAAACACTATAAATATGATGTAGGCAATAGTAAACACTGTAAATATAATGTAGGCAATAGTAAACACTGTAAATATAATGTAGGCAATAGTAAACACTGTAAATATAATGTAGGCAATAGTAAACACTGTAAATATAATGTAGGCAATAGTAAACACTATAAATATGATGTAGGCAATAGTAAACACTATAAATATGATGTAGGCAATAGTAAACACTGTAAATATAATGTAGGCAATAGTAAACACTGTAAATATAATGTAGGCAATGGTAAACACTATAAATATAATGTAGGCAATAGTAAACACTGTAAATATAATGTAGGCAATGGTAAACACTATAAATATAATGTAGGCAATAGTAAACACTATAAATATGATGTAGGCAATAGTAAACACTATAAATATGATGTAGGCAATAGTAAACACTATAAATATGATGTAGGCAATAGTAAACACTATAAATATGATGTAGGTAATAGTAAACACTGTAAATATGATGTAGGCAATTGTAAATACTATAAATATGATGTAGGTAATAGTAAAAATTACAATATAATAATTATTTAGGTGTATTTTTGTTAACCGTTATTATACGTATCTATATTTATTTTCTATATATTTTACGTAATAAATTTATTATATATTTGTATAGTTTATATGTAAAATATCTCGTACTACTTTCTATAAATCATTACTTCTAAATTTCAATGGTAATAAGATGTTAACATTTCAAACAATAGTATCATTGTTAATGGAGCACATGCATTGTTACGCTTAATATATTGTTACTGCCTATTATTTGTTAGTTTGAATTAAATTAACTTATTATTTATTGAGGAAACAATATAAAGCACTAACAGTGTCTCTTCCGGTATCATTTATAAACAAGGAAGAATAAGTATATATGTTTTACCCAGTAAGGAAATATGGCGGGGCCACAGAAGATGGGACCAAACTTGATTTTGTACGGCTAGTGGAGATGGAATATGAAAATGATAACTTTGTTGATAATAAAAATACACAGAAAATACTGAGATGAATAAAATTGGTGATTCTCAAACCCTTTTATAAGTTCCAGGATTACTTGATCTTTTTCGGAAAATATGAAAATTAATCTTATTGAATCCTAATTATTTGTATTGTGTTTATAATACAAACAATTTTGATTAGTTTTGAAATAACTGCTTTCTTCATTTTTAAATAGAACAAAAACTGTTGTTTATTAATTATTAAAAGATCAAACTAGAAAACCTCTTAGGAATATTTATTATATTAATCAATTACTTCCCAAATAAAAATAAGGTTCGAACATTAATCAAAAATTTACAAAATTGTAGTTACAAAGTTTATTAATTATTTTGTTGAACAATAATTAATAGAACAATAATAATTTGGTTATTGAACAATAATTCGAATTCAATATCTGAATCCCATATTCCAAACTTACTATTCGACAACAACATTTTTATGCATTGTTACTCGATATTAAATTATAACAGTGTGAACCAACACACAAGTTAATAAAACTATTTCCCTATTTATTTTGTGAATCGTTGACAAAAATATCTACTAATTTAACGCTAAATAATTTATCTTATTATTTTATCTTCTAATAATTTATTAATAAATGCTTCATTACTCACCTTGTTTATCACTTTCTGTCTCGTATTTTCTTTCTTTTTCTCTTCTTTATTCCCCTTCTTTATTCCTCTTCCTTTTGCCCTTCACTACCTTACATAATAGCCTTCTAGACTGCCAATGTCACAGTCTAGAGATTGACTTACAACTCACAGTCTAGAGATTGGCTTACAACTCGCAGTCTAGAGATTGGCTTACAACTCACAGTCTAGAGATTGGCTTACAACTCACAGTCTAGAAATTGGCTTACAACTCACAGTCTAGAGATTGGCTTACAACTCACAGTCTAGAGATTGGCTTACAACTCACAGTCTAGAGATTGGCTTACAACTCACAGTCTAGAGATTGGCTTACAACTCACAGTCTAGAGATTGGCTTACAACTCACAGTCTAGAGATTGGCTTACAACTCACAGTCTAGAGATTGGCTTACAACTCACAGTCTAGAGATTGGCTTACAACTCACAGTCTAGAGATTGGCTTACAACTCACAGTCTAGAGATTGGCTTACAACTCACAGTCTAAAGTTTGGCTTACAACTCACAGTCTAGAGATTGGCTTACAACTCACAGTCTAGAGATTGGCTTACAACTCACAGTCTAGAGATTGGCTTACAACTCACAGTCTAGAGATTGGCTTACAACTCACAGTCTAGAGATTGGCTTACAACTCACAGTCTAAAGTTTGGCTTACAACTCACAGTCTAAAGATTGGCTTACAACTCACAGTCTAGAGATTGGCTTACAACTCACAGTCTAAAGTTTGGCTTACAACTCACAGTCTAGAGATTGGCTTACAACTCACAGTCTTCTATTTTTAATCAAAAATTATCTAATTTTTTTGAAGTTGATAAAATATAATCACTTGTTACAGTATTTAATAATATAACAGAGTTACCCACTAACTAAAGCTACCTGGGACTAATATTGCAAAATTAATGGAAAAAACAAACAGATAATTCTGAATATCATTTCATATAATTTTTTGGCAAAAAAAAAATCTTTTTTCCTACTATTAATAGGGATTAATATTGATCTTAGATATCAGTGTTTACTACAAATAATAACATCAACTGATAATCCATTGGAATATTGCATTGAATTCCCCTGAATTATTAATCTTATTAAAATATGTAATATTTTCCCTTCAAAATACAGTGACAATATATTATTAACGAATGTTTTATCCTCTGATTTTATTGAGCATAATAAATTATTTCTCGTAACAAATCACAATTTAATTGGCAATATTTTATACGTCGATCCTACTTATTCATCATTTGTCGTGATTTAAGCCTTGTTTATAAAGAAAAATGAATTTTAAATGTGCATTGCCTTTTGAAGGTATTTTCTATCTAATTCATTTTATTTTGTTGATAAAACCTAAAGCCCTATGCCCCTCTATGTAAAGCCCTATGCCCCTCTATGCAAAGCCCTATGCCCCTCTATGTAAAGCCTTATGCCCCTCTATGCAAAGCCCTATGCCCCTCTATGTAAAGCCTTATGCCCCTCTATGTAAAGCCCTATGCCTCTCTATGTAAAGCCCGATGCCTCTCTATGTAAAGCTCTATGTCCCTCTATGTAAAGCCCTATGCCCCTCTATGTAGAGCCCTATGTCCCTCTATGTAAAGCCCTATGCCCCTCTATGTAAAGCCCTATGTCCCTCTATGTAGAGCCTTATATAATTGATATTTTTTTTTATTTATATCATTTCCCTTTTTTTGATATCATTTATAAATTTCAAACTCCTTCACAGTTAAGATTGTTTTTTAATCGAAATATTAAATTATTTCAAAATGGTGTATAGTTACGGTAAAATATTATTTATTTAACATTATGATCTATAAATACTATTCAAATCAATCCATCATAGTAGCTTGTCTCATTAAATATTTAATTGATTTAAAGCTCCCTCAGTGATATTTCCAATGGGAAAATAACTATTTAAATTCTACCTATCAACTTTTCTTAATTACATTTTTCCTGTGAACCGAAGACTCTGCTCTTATTTTCTGTCTCTATCGTCATTTCTTCACTATTTTCTCTATTTTTAAATACATTTTAAGCTGCTACCTCATTATTTTTGTGTATTTAATTAACTTTACCTTTCTATTTTATAACGTCAAAGAACTCAATCTCCTTACAATATATTTATATTATAAACATTTCTGCGCTAAAATCTATTTTGAAATGCTACTAAAATGGCCTAACTGGTTTTATTTAGTTAGAATGTAGCTGCTGTTTTTTTATTTAGTTAATGTTATGGTTATTTAATTAGTTAGGCTGGCACAGGACAGTGGTACACACACCGGGTAACCTCCTCTCACAACTACCAAAGTCACACTGACTCCTCTCTTTGCCCCTACCCTCTCCACCCAGAGCCCCTTTGACCTTATTCGGGGGCTTTTCTTTTCATGGTCAATTTGACCCATTTTGTGCATTGGGTCCAAGTCATGAAGAAGCAATGGATGATTGCAGTAGTTTGTTTCTGGGGAGTACACACCACACTGACATTGCCTGTCACTAACTCTCTTCTCTCACCTACCATACGGTATAAAAAGTATTGTCAGTTTAGAACTTATGGTTCTTGATCTTTTTTGGTCAATAGTGCAGGGTGCTATAATAGTTTGCACCTAAATTCATTTATATACCATATAATTATTATGCAGTATTCATTAATGCAATATGCTATTCATTATATTCTAATTTCATTAATTTATGTACATGAAAAAGGTTACTTGCTACAAAGACTACTGTGATTGTGCCTGAATATTGTTTTAGTACTGTTCGATTTGTCTTCACTTTGTAATATCAGTGTAAGATGAATATGTATATATTTAATGGTTAGTATTTAAATTCATTGTAAAATTCTTATTTAATTCTATCTTCAAATTACAACAAATTATAATCTTACCAAAGTTATTCACCGTTAGAAAATTATTGACCATAGTTTACCCGAGGTAAATTATTAACCATAATTTACCTCAGGTGAATTATCAACCCTAATTTACCATTAGAAAATTATCAACCCTAATTTACCCGAGTTAAGGCACACTGTTCTCTAAGTAATCAAATCCACGGCATTTACTCCCAGTATTTGAGTTACTCTTGACGATGATTTAATTTGCGTCTCACCGAATGAATTCAGTCACATCATTAATATTGTTAGGAGAGAGTTATTTTACCTGAGCATCCTGATTTTCTCTTATTATAATATTTTGGAGGATCAATATTTTCTGCAGATATTACATGTGATGATGAAATGTGACTTTGCAAATAATTTCAATCATTTCCCAGTTTGTTTCATGAACCTATTTATGGTGAATGGAATTACAATTAGACGATCTTTGGTCTATTGTGAACTGTTGTAATTTGTTTTAATTTCGTGTTGATAATTTTTTTCTATATATATTTCCATTGATGTCTTACCCCTATCAAATTAGTTATTCTTATTTTTAGTTTCCATTCATTTGTTCAATTTGGTGTTATTGACACTAGGAACTGTGTAAATAACAGTAATAATAGTCAAAGACAGAAATAACAGTCCATGACAGAAATAACAATCAAAGACAGAAATAACAGTCCATGACAGAAATTACAGTCACAGACAGAAATAAAAGTCACAGACAGAAATAACAATCAAAGACAGAAATAACAGTCCATGACAGAAATAACAGTCACAGACAGAAATAACAGTCACAGACAGAAATAACAGACAATGACAGAAATAACAGTCGCAGACAGAAATAACAGTCACAGACAGAAATAACAGTTCATGACAGAAATAACAGTCACAGACAGAAATAACAGTCCATGACAGAAATAACAGTCCATGACAGAAATAACAGTCACAGACAGAAATAACAGTCACAGACAGAAATAACAGACAATGACAGAAATAACAGTCCATGACAGAAATAACAGTCCATGACAGAAATAACAGTCCATGACAGAAATAACAGTCACAGACAGAAATAACAGACAATGACAGAAATAACAGTCCATGACAGAAATAACAGTCACAGAGAGAAATAACAGTCCATGACAGAAATAACAGTCACAGACAGAAATAACAGTCACAGACAGAAATAACAGTCACAGACAGAAATAACAGTCACAGACAGAAATAACAGTTCATGACAGAAATAACAGTCACAGACAGAAATAACAGTCAAAGACAGAAATAACAGTCCACGACAGAAATAACAGTCAAAAACAGAAATAACAGTCCATGACAGAAATAACAGTATAACAACACCTAGTTTACATTATTTGTTACGATTTTTATCCATGAAACAAATTGACAATTTTTATAATATTTAGAAGCGTGTTCAGTACATGTAATTTTTATCCGGTCTCATAATTAAGGTGAACCAACCAACAATATCAGTAGAGAGTTAAGAAAATGTAATGTAATTATCTATCACAACATACATGTGTGCTTAATTACATGCTGTCGTACACCATTTAACATGTTAGGAGATTTCTTATGGATTTGTAATAACACAGTCGGCAGAATACTACAGCATTCTAATTACTTTAGGTTTAACGTTTCCGAAATACTAAATAGTTATTGTTTTACTGTGGTTCCTCGTTTGGTAAAAACAGTCTAAGTTTTAATTTATTATTGAAATATTCAGTTACATGAGGTTAGAGTTAGGATAAGCACTGCTTTTTAGTAAGATGTGAAAAAGCTATTTGCCGATTGGTGAGATTAATTTAATTACTCTTTTTGGAGCTAAAAAAAAGAAATCTCAATTGTGTCATGAAATGTATACTGATATAATCCTTCCCTCATTCCTATTTAATTTTATTGAAAAGATTTCATATTTTGCTACAAATTACAGCTCTGAGGGGAAGTATCATCTTTTGAATTAATTGTCCATAATAAACATTAGCTATTCATGATTCTAATTCTTTTTTGTGTATTCTATTATTTTTTTATATTCATTCAGACTTCGTTTGATTTTGCCATTGAAAGATTCTATGCTGTTGTTTGAACGGAAATTTAACAGTTGTTTATTGTTAATTATTTGAATATACAAAAAAAATTTCTGGCATATTTTACCATTATTGCTTTCTTTAATTGAATCAATTTAACTCTTTCTCATCAATTGGAATAATTTGTCCCATAATTTCTTATAATTCCCTTGCCATACACGCCCCAAACCCTGCAATACATCGACTATACCCGTGTTAAGCTTCTCTCTGGTCATTGCCGGATGTGCAGTGATCAAAAAGTTATACTGAAGTTATCTTCAAAATGTAATTTTAATGTTTTCATATAGATATCATTTGAACGTAAAATTACAATGACAAAAACGTGAATATAGAGTTTCAGCTAATTTTCATCTGTATTTTTATTTTCGGTTAGTAATTCATAGCTTCACTAAATTTATTTCTAGAACCAAGTACTGATCGATTATGTTCCATATTAGATGATATGAATCACGATTGGAACATTATCTCACTAATGAAACAAATTCACAGTAACTAACCGCAGCAATGGGGCAGAAACATGTTAGATTACCCTAAAACATCAAAAATAAAACGAAAAATACCCTAATTGAGGTGTAAGAAAAAGTTGGTGCAAAAAACATTAAGGTGCATAATTCTATTATTGTAGTGTCACTATTATTAAAACAAATAATTAATTGTATGATAGGTGCATAAGCAAAAAAATATGACTGAGAATCAAATGACATGACCGTTTACAGACACTGTCTCTAACAGACATGACACTGTCTCTAACAGACATGACACTGTCTCTAACAGACATGACACTGTCTCTAACAGACATGACACTGTCTCTAACAGACAAGACACTATCTCTAACAGACATGACACTGTCTCTAACAGACATGACACTGTCTCTAACATACATGACACTGTCTCTAACAGACATGACACTGTCTCTAACAGATATGACACTGTCTCTAACAGACATGACACTGTCTCTAACAGACATGACACTGTCTCTAACAGACATGACACTGTCTCTAACAGACTCTATCCAATCTGTTATTTCTAACAAAGGTATAGGGTTGTTTTTCTTTCTAAAAAGTACTTCGTTTTTCCCTGACGGTTAAAAAGATGTTTTTTCTGGATAGTTTACCGATGTTTTGGATTGTTGAAATTTTTGCAGAAGTTGTGTGGGTTTAACCCTTCACCGCGCACTTTAATTACAACGATTGATGGTTGTTATGACCCATCAGTGTGCAGTGAACCTCTAAATAACGAAAACAATTTCTCTTATCATAGGAAGATCTTTTGTGATACAATTTGTATCTAGAATTTCAAAGCATAATTCCATCCTTTCCTAAAAATTTTATTAATCGAAACGAAGAATATTCGTATTATTTCTAGTATTTAAACACTAAAATCACATGTGGTTCAATGTAGCGAAACTTGTTAATTGTTGCAACTGTGAAGTTTGGTGGTTATATTTTAATTGCAATGTTTTAACACAGTCTGCAGCAATTTTTGGATAACTTTGTCAAGATTTTTATGCAGAAACACTTCGAATTAATAACTTAATTGTTCTTTGGTGTAACTTATTGTACTTTTCCATTTACTTTTCAAATTTCTGATTTGTACTTCAGTTAAATTTCTATTCTGTGAACTATTAGTTCGTTTAATTTTATCAGATTTTTTTTTTATAATAAGTGTTAAATAAAACCCTTTGTGTTTATTTTAAAGATAGTTTGTGTGCATGAGTTCACTAAATGCTAATTACATCTTTTTTCTTTCAGTAAGGTAAATTCATTACTAGACACCATAGTCTTTCTTTCTTATTTACCTAATGTACATTATTCACTAATTATTACTAACATCCATGTAATTAAGTGAATAGAATCTGATTTAATACTCACAACTTATGCATAATTAAATACAGTAGAGTTGAGATGAATATAAATAATTTCCCTTACGTTATTTAGTATGTAATATAAAATGCACGTATTTTCTCACCGTATTTACTTCACTCGTTCTTTTCTTATTTCCCAGTCTTTCACTCTGGACCCCATAGATAATTTAGAGGAGTTTCACGCTAGATTCTCACTTTATGAACAACACTTGTGATAAAATTTAATCAACGTTAGTGCCGTTGGAAAACTTATCCCTCCACTTTGAAATTGGCTCTAGGATTTTTAACATTTTAGACTTCGATGCGTGCTACCATTTACCATATCTTGGGACACTTTTACTCTATCTTGTCAACCACTTAATAAGCTACAGCACCACTCTTATTTTACTCTCCTACTCCTATTATATCAGAGTGATGGAGAGTCATTGGTGAGTGGTGAATTTACTCTCAGTTGGTGAATTAACTCTCATTTGGTTAGTGGTGAATTTGCTCTCGTTTGGTGAGTGGTGAATAACTCTCATTTTGTGAGTGGTGAATCTACTCCCATTTGGTGAATGGTGAATTTACTCTCATTTTGTGAGTGGTGAACTTACTCCCATTTGGTGAATGGTGAATTTAACTCTCATTTGGTGAGTGGTGAACTTCCTCTCATTGGTGAGTGGTGAATTTACTCTCATTTGGTAAATTTGCTCTCATTTAGTGAGTGGTGAATTTACTCTCACTTGGTAAATTTGATCTCATTTGGTGAGTGGTGAATTTACTCTCATTTGGTGAGTGGTGAATTAACTCTCATTTGGTGAGCGGTGAATTTCCTCTTATTTGGTGAGGGCTGAATTTCCTCTCATATGGTGAGGGCTGAATTTCCTCTCATTTGGTGAGTGGTGAATTTACTCTCATTTGGTGAGGGCTGAATTTCCTCTCATTTGGTGAGTGATGAATTTGCTCTCATTTGGTGAGTGGTGAATTTACTCTCATTTGGTGAGTGGTGAATTTTCTCTCATTTGGTGAGTGGTGAATTTACTCTCATTTGGTGAGTGTTGAATTTCCTCTAATTTGGTAAGTGCTGAATTTACTCTTATTTGGTGAGTGGTGAATTTCCTCCCATTGGTGAGTGGTGAATTTCCTCCCATTGGTGAGTGGTGAATTTAACTCTCATTTGGTGAGTGGTGAACTTCCTCTCATTGGTGAGTGGTGAATTTACTCTCACTTGGTAAATTTGTTCTCATTTGGTGAGTGGTGAATTTACTCTCATTTGGTGAGTGGTGAATTAACTCTCATTTGGTGAGCGGTGAATTTCCTCTTATTTGGTGAGGGCTGAATTTCCTCTCATATGGTGAGGGCTGAATTTCCTCTCATTTGGTGAGTGATGAATTTACTCTCATTTGTTGAGTGGTGAATTTACTCTCATTTGGTGAGTGGTGAATTTCCTCTCATTTGGTGAGTGGTGAATTTACTCTCATTTGGTGAGTGTTGAATTTCCTCTAATTTGGTGAGTGCTGAATTTACTCTTATTTGGTGAGTGGTGAATTTCCTCCCATTGGTGAGTGGTGAATTTCCTCCCATTAGTGAGTGGTGAATTTCCTCCCATTGGTGAGTGGTGAATTTGCTCTCCAAATGAATGGATAGAAAGGGAGCTAAAATGTAATCTCTAACACCTTCCATTGCAGTGACAAATCCAAACTCTTTGAATTTGTCTCTGAATAATCAGTCAGTTATTCATTGGTCCTTATTTCTTATTTTAGAGAGGAGAGAAGAAAATTAATTATTAACGAGAAAAAAAAACATAAATGTTAACCACTAACAGTTATGGTGGGGTCATAGAAGATTAAGAATGTTGCCATAGAAGATTAAGAATGTTGCCATAGAAGATTAAGAATGTTGCCATAGAAGATTAAGAATGTTGCCATAGAAGATTAAGCATTATCCCTTCTTAATCTCTTATAACCCACCTTAATTATCTTTCTGGACTCACAAATAAATTATTATTTTTTATAACACAAGTGTTTTCTCTGGCGTCAATACAAGGGCAAAGTGTCAATTACCAGATTTAAATATAAGGAAAAATTTTCAATGGGTTATTATTAAATGTTTCATCAAAATATTGAAATGTATTCATTTTCATTCATTTCTGTGTTTTCTTCTCAATGAATATATCTAAATGTTTTTATTTTATAATAACCTACTGAAATTATCCTTCAATATTCAATTCGTATCTAAAAATCTTCTAATTTACCCCCATACAATTTGCAGGTAAATCCTTCAAAATAATTCGATATAAAATATAAATTGTATTTCATCTGAAAATATGTTTTACATTATAGCTAATAGATATCATTCATTTACTGACATAGGTTAGAACTGCTTAGGAGAGAACTCTTTTAGTAAAAATAAAATAATAATCATAACTCTAAATATTATCGTTAAAGAAACTGAAATTTGGTATCAAAACGTATGTCCATTATTTGTATTGGAGTACCACGAGTGTGTATTTGTATTGGAGTACCACGAGTGTGTATTTGTATTGGAGTACCACGAGTGTGTATTTGTATTGGAGTACCACGAGTGTGTATTTGTATTGGAGTACCACGAGTGTGTATTTGTATTGGAGTACCACGAGTGTGTATTTGTATTGGAGTACCACGAGTGTGTATTTGTATTGGAGTACCACGAGTGTGTATTTGTATTGGAGTACCACGAGTGTGTATTTGTATTGGAGTACCACGAGTGTGTATTTGTATTGGAGATGAGCCTAAATATTTCTAGAGTCACGTCTCCTTATATCCTATGAATTAATATTAAATCTATTGATTTATATAAATCCTCTCCCTACTAACAGCATCTGCAGTATAGCCATGTAATTATATGCTACTTTAACATGCCAGCATGAAACATGACGGAAATCTCTATGGTTTTATATCGTTATAATGATTTAATAGACATATATTTTTCTTTTTGGCATTCAAAAGGGCCGTACACACGTAGGGTTTTTTAAGTCTTTCAACCAGACTTTTTGATAAGCTTTTTGATAAGCTCCTCCTACTTTTTCCACGAGAATATAAGAAAAAACGATGTAATAATTATTTATTTAAGTTGGTATCCATGATACCTGCATATATCATGGATACCAACTAAAATAAATAATAATTATAATTTATTTTCTTATATTCTCGTAGAAAAAGTAGGATGAGCTTAACAAAAAGTCTGGTTGAAAGACTTAAAAAACTCTACGTGTGTACGGCCCTTAATAATGAAAAATTAAAATTTTAGATCAAGTGATTAGATGTAATTAATAGTCATGAAAGTACGTCCTTATACTATACCAATTGATTTCTGTTATAATTGTTGTTATAGAAAATTATTCGCAAACTAGAAACAGTATTAGTACATTCCTAACACATGGAGCAACATATAGGTACTCATTTTACAAGTAATTCTCTTTTATATACCAGCCTAGCTGTAATATAATACATTAAGATCCATTTTAGGCTGCTGATATAGCTCATATTTTGCAGGTTCGTTTCATGTCCATTGTGTTTGTTGGTAAACATCTCCGATAAGAGTGAACAAACTTGCGATAATGGTGGTGGTTCGATAAACGTGATGTCAAACACACATGTGAACTTTAATGAACCGCTCAATGTTTCATATCTCCTAACTATCTTACACACCTAGCCACGTCATAGCCTCTAGAGTCTGTAGTTACTGCGGTAATAGTGTCAATAGTTACTGCGGTAATACTCTACTACAAGTAATACTGCAATAGTTACTGCGGTAATACTCTACTACAAGTAATACTGCAATAGTTACTGCGGTAATACTCTACTACAAGTAATACTGCAATAGTTACTGCGGTAATACTCTACTACAAGTAATACTGCAATAGTTACTGCGGTAATACTCTACTACAAGTAATACTGCAATAGTTACTGCGGTAATACTCTACTACAAGTAATGCTGCAATAGTTACTGTGGTAATACTCTACTACAAGTAATACTGCAATAGTTACTGCGGTAATACTCTACTACAAGTAATACTGCAATAGTTACTGCGGTAATACTCTACTACAAGTAATGCTGCAATAGTTACTGCGGTAATACTCTACTACAAGTAATACTGCAATAGTTACTGTGGTAATACTCTGCTACAAGTAATACTGCAATAGTTACTGCGGTAATACTCTACTACAAGTAATACTGCAATAGTTACTGCGGTAATACTCTACTACAAGTAATACTGCAATAGTTACTGCGGTAATACTCTACTACAAGTAATACTGCAATAGTTACTGCGGTAATACTCTACTACAAGTAATACTGCAATAGTTACTGCGGTAATACTCTGCTACAAGTAATACTGCAATAGTTACTGCGGTAATACTCTACTACAAGTAATACTGCAATAGTTACTGCGGTAATACTCTACTACAAGTAATACTGCAATAGTTACTGCGGTAATACTCTACTACAAGTAATACTGCAATAGTTACTGCGGTAATACTCTACTACAAGTAATGCTGCAATAGTTACTGCGGTAATACTCTACTACAAGTAATACTGCAATAGTTACTGTGGTAATACTCTACTACAAGTAATACTGCAATAGTTACTGCGGTAATACTCTGCTACAAGTAATACTGCAATAGTTACTGCGGTAATACTCTACTACAAGTAATACTGCAATAGTTACTGCGGTAATACTGTAGTACAAGTAATACTGCAATAGGTACTGCGGTAATACTCTACTACAAGTAATACTGCAATAGTTACTGCGGTAATACTCTGCTACAAGTAATACTGCAATAGTTACTGCGGTAATACTCTACTACAAGTAATACTGCAATAGTTACTGCGGTAATACTCTGCTACAAGTAATACTGCAAAACAACAAGAAAAAATTGCGAGTCGGCCTGACTCATCGCTTGAGTCAAGCTGGCAAACTCCATATTGGAGTATTTTTTCTTGATTGACTCTACCCGAGTCAATCTGACTTTGAATTAGGAGTCAAAATGATTTCTGTTTTTTTAGTAAAATATTAGGATGAGTCAAACTGACTCACATTTTTGAGCCTTTTTTGGGACAAACTGAAAACTCAAATTTAGTCAATTTGACTCGTCTATTTTTTTTATGTAGTTACTACAGTAATACTCTGTTACCTTCAGTATTACTCTGTTACCTTCAGTATTACTCTGTTACCTTCAGTAATACTCTGTTACCTTCAGTAATACTCTGTTACCTTCAGTATTACTCTGTTACCTTCAGTAATACTATGTTACCTTCAGTAATACTCTGTTACCTTCAGTATTACTCTGTTACCTTCAGTAATACTCTGTTACCTTCAGTATTACTCTGTTACCTTCAGTAATACTATGTTACCTTCAGTAATACTCTGTTACCTTCAGTAATACTCTGTTACCTTCAGTAATACTCTGTTACCTTCAGTATTACTCTGTTACTACAGTATTACTCTGTTACTACAGTAATACTCTGTTACCTTCAGTATTACTCTGTTACCTTCAGTAATACTCTGTTACCTTCAGTATTACTCTGTTACTACAGTATTACTCTGTTACTACAGTAATACTCTGTTACCTTCAGTAATACTCTGTTACCTTCAGTAATACTCTGTTACCTTCAGTATTACTCTGTTACCTTCAGTAATACTCTGTTACCTTCAGTAATACTCTGTTACCTTCAGTAATACTCTGTTACCTTCAGTATTACTCTGTTACCTTCAGTAATACTCGGTTACCTTCAGTAATACTCTGTTACCTTCAGTAATACTCTGTTACCTTCAGTAATACTCTGTTACCTTCAGTAATACTCTGTTACCTTCAGTAATACTCTGTTACCTTCAGTAATACTCTGTTACCTTCAGTAATACTCTGTTACCTTCAGTAATACTCTGTTACTACAGTATTACTCTGTTACCTTCAGTAATACTCTGTTACCTTCAGTAATACTCTGTTACTACAGTATTACTCTGTTACCTTCAGTATTACTCTGTTACCTTCAGTAATACTCTGTTACCTTCAGTAATACTCTGTTACCTTCAGTATTACTCTGTTACCTTCAGTAATACTCTGTTACCTTCAGTAATACTCTGTTACCTTCAGTAATACTCTGTTACCTTCAGTATTACTCTGTTACCTTCAGTAATACTCTGTTACCTTCAGTAATACTCTGTTACCTTCAGTAATACTCTGTTACCTTCAGTAATACTCTGTTACCTTCAGTAATACTCTGTTACCTTCAGTAATACTCTGTTACCTTCAGTAATACTCTGTTACCTTCAGTAATACTCTGTTACCTTCAGTGATACTCTGTTACTACAGTATTACTCTGTTACCTTCAGTAATACTCTGTTACCTTCAGTAATACTCTGTTACTACAGTATTACTCTGTTACCTTCAGTATTACTCTGTTACCTTCAGTAATACTCTGTTACCTTCAGTAATACTCTGTTACCTTCAGTAATACTCTGTTACTTTCAGTAATACTCTGTTACCTTCAGTAATACTCTGTTACCTTCAGTATTACTCTGTTACCTTCAGTAATACTCTGTTACCTTCAGTAATACTCTGTTACTACAGTATTACTCTGTTACCTTCAGTAATACTCTGTTACCTTCAGTAATACTCTGTTACCTTCAGTAATACTCTGTTACTACAGCATTACTCTGTTACCTTCAGTAATACTCTGTTACCTTCAGTAATACTCTGTTACCTTCAGTATTACTCTGTTACCTTCAGTAATACTCTGTTACCTTCAGTAATACTCTGTTACCTTCAGTAATACTCTGTTACCTTCAGTATTACTCTGTTACCTTCAGTAATATTCTGTTACCTTCAGTAATACTCTGTTACCTTCAGTATTACTCTGTTACCTTCAGTAATACTCTGTTACCTTCAGTAATACTCTGTTACCTTCAGTAATACTCTGTTACTACAGTATTACTCTGTTACTACAGTAATACTCTGTTACCTTCAGTAATACTCTGTTACCTTCAGTATTACTCTGTTACCTTCAGTAATACTCTGTTACCTTCAGTAATACTCTGTTACCTTCAGTATTACTCTGTTACCTTCAGTAATACTCTGTTACCTTCAGTAATACTCTGTTACCTTCAGTATTACTCTGTTACCTTCAGTAATACTCTGTTACCTTCAGTATTACTCTGTTACCTTCAGTATTACTCTGTTACCTTCAGTATTACTCTGTTACCTTCAGTAATACTCTGTTACCTTCAGTAATACTCTGTTACCTTCAGTATTACTCTGTTACCTTCAGTATTACTCTGTTACCTTCAGTATTACTCTGTTACCTTCAGGAATACTCTGTTACCTTCAGTATTACTCTGTTACCTTCAGTATTACTCTGTTACCTTCAGTAATACTCTGTTACCTTCAGTATTACTCTGTTACCTTCAGTAATACTCTGTTACCTTCAGTAATACTCTGTTACCTTCAGTAATACTCTGTTACCTTCAGTAATACTCTGTTACCTTCAGTAATACTCTGTTACCTTCAGTATTACTCTGTTACCTTCAGTATTACTCTGTTACCTTCAGTAATACTCTGTTACCTTCAGTATTACTCTGTTACCTTCAGTATTACTCTGTTACCTTCAGTATTACTCTGTTACCTTCAGTAATACTCTGTTACCTTCAGTATTACTCTGTTACCTTCAGTATTACTCTGTTACCTTCAGTAATACTCTGTTACTACAGTATTACTCCATTACATCTTACAAGTAATACAGCAATGGCTGCTTTGGCTGAATAATATTCACTGTGTGTCCCCTATAAGATATTCACTCTAAGCATGACACTCTAGCCACTTTTGACCTGAGGTCACACTGATAGGGTATCAGATTGCCTGCTGATTGATCACGCCAAAGACTTGCCATCAGCACTAGACATAATCAGCACTGTATATCAGGACTATACTCAGTATATCAGCACTGTAATCAGTATATCAGCACTGTACTCAGTATATCAGCACTGTACTCAGTATATCAGCACTGTACTCAGTATATCAGCACTGTACTCAGTATATCAGCACTGTACTCAGTATATCAGCACTGTACTCAGTGTATCAGCACTGTACTCAGTATATCAGCACTGTACTCAGTATATCAGCACTGTACTCAGTATATCAGCACTGTACTCAGTATATCAGCACTGTACTCAGTATATCAGCACTGTACTCAGTATATCAGCACTGAACTCAGTATATCAGCACTGAACTCAGTATATCAGCACTGTACTCAGTATATCAGCACTGTACTCAGTATATCAGCACTGTACTCAGTATATCAGCACTGTACTCGGTATATCAGCACTGTACTCGGTATATCAGCACTGTACTCAGTATATCAGCACTGTACTCAGTATATCAGCACTGTACTCTGTATACCAGCACTGTACTCTGTATACCAGCACTGTACTCTATATACCAGCACTGTACTCAGTATATCAGCACTGTACTCGGTATATCAGCACTGTACTCGGTATATCAGCACTGTACTCGGTATATCAGCACTGTACTCGGTATATCAGCACTGTACTCGGTATATCAGCACTGTACTCGGTATATCAGCACTGTACTCGGTATATCAGCACTGTACTCAGTATATCAGCACTGTACTCAGCATATCAGCACTGTACTCAGTATATCAGCACTGAACTCTGTATACCAGCACTGTACTCAGTATACCAGCACTGTACTCAGTATATCAGCACTGTACTAAGTATATCAGCACTGTACTAAGTATATCAGCACTGTACTCAGTATATCAGCACTGTACTCTGTATACCAGCACTGTACTCTGTATACCAGCACTGTACTCTATATACCAGCACTGTACTCAGTATATCAGCACTGTACCTGGTATATCAGCACTGTACTCTATATACCAGCACTGTACTCAGTATACCAGCACTGTACTCTGTATACCAGCACTGTACTCAGTATATCAGCACTGTACTCAGTATAGTTTTGTTTCCATTATCTTTTTCCTTTTTACGTTTTTTCTCATAAGTTTTCATTCATTTCATAATGTATATTTTGTTTGAATGTTTTGCTTATTTTTTAGAATATATGATATATATTTTATATGTATGATAATAACTATTTATATTACTTTTTTTTTTGCTTATGTGAGGCCCAGGACAATTGAGCCCAGGAAAGTTGTTCGCCATGACAATTGGGCCCAGGAAAGTTGTGCCCCACGTCAATTGGGCCCCGAATAATTGAGCCAGTAAGAAATAAGTCAGCTGACACAATAAAGAAGTGTTTCTTTGTTATTACTAGGTTTTTGACAATATTTTCTTCAAAATATGCTTCATATTATCTATTTGAAGACTTCACCTGTAGCCATCGAAACTCTACAGCAGCCGTTTAACTTCCGATTGCTAAATCTCAGTCCAAATATAAAAATATACACTGTTTGTTTAAATGTCAGATAAGTAGGTATAATCTATCTAATACTAAATATTCATGTGAAGGTATAAAATCGGAGAAACTTATTAAAGAAACTTTTATATGCTTCTGTAAATCATTTACACCTTAAACGATAGCCCAACATGTAATGTTTGTTTATAAAATTCTAATCGGAAATTAGAGCAAAGTGTTTGCAATATTTTTCCTCATCGTCATATTAGTATTTCGTACAATTGTTGTTGAACATCGCTGTTCATAAATCATAGAGACTAGAGCTCCTCTAAGCTAAACTCCTGTGTAGTGAATGAGTTAGAATGTAGCCAATATAAAGTAACAATGTAGGTATTTTAGAAGACAGTTGCCCTCCAAGACATGCCTAAATTATTGAAACTTACAAGCCAAATTAAGGTTATTGTGAATTTGTCAAATCCTGTTCAGTGTTCAATGTTGAGAAGTTTTGTAAATTAATTTTACAAAATCAAAATATATTCTCAAAATCTCATTTTATCCCAACAACTGTTCAATTTTACTTAGTTTGATGTTATGAATAACCTTTCAAATTTACCCATTTTATTATCTAAATATTTCTGTGACTGAACTTTGCCAGTCGATGTACACTACATATTGGATCCATATAACATGATTCAAGTTTTTACGACTGATTTAAACTCTTCAAAGATTTCCATTACACAAAAACATGTGATTGGCTTGTTTCAAGTGTTATTAAAGTGGCTTGCTAATATATCCCTTTTCAGGGGACAAAAATTATAATGTCACAACCCTAGTAATAACAAAGTAACACTTTTTTATTGTGTCTTCTGTCCATTTTATTTCTGAGCTCAATTGTCTTGAGGCCCAATTGTATAAGGCCCAATTGTATAAGGCCCAATTGTATAAGGCCCAATTGTATAAGGCCCAATTGTATAGGGCCCAATTGTGGTGAAGCCCAATTTTCCAGGGCCCAATTGTCGATGTACCAAAAATCCAAATGAATTTAAATGCCGATTGTTGAATATTAAATTTATTAAGTTATTCCATGCAAACATTTCAATCTAACATCCTGACACCTACTCTCCTAATTTACTCTATTAACTCTTATTTCCTCACTCTCCTAATTCTCTCTCCCTCACTCTCTTTACTCCCTCTCTCAGCTCACCGGCAGGACTCACTTTGGTAGCGTGAGTCAGAGTCTAGGAGGTGTTGGTCGCAATGTTGCTGATGCGTTGTCTCACCTCGGTGTCAATCCCCTCCTCATATCTGCTGTGGGTGATGACCAGCATGCCCACACTCTTCTCACCTCTAACCAAAAAATGGTGAGTAATCCACAAAATAGTGAGTAATCCACAAAATGGTGAGTAATCCACAAAATGGTGAGTAATCCACTAAATGGTGAGTAATCCACTAAATGGTGAGTAATCCACTAAATGGTGAGTAATCCACTAAATGGTGAGTAATCCACAAAATGGTGAGTAATCCACAAAATGGTGAGTAATCCACTAAATGGTGAGTAATCCACTAAATGGTGAGTAATCCATTAAATGGTGAGTAATCCACTATATGGTGAGTAATCCACTAAATGGTGAGTAATCCACTAAATGGTGAGTAATCCACTAAATGGTGAGTAATCCACTAAATGGTGAGTAATCCACTAAATGGTGAGTAATCCACTAAATGGTGAGTAATCCACTAAATGGTGAGTAATCCACTAAATGGTGAGTAATCCACAAGATAGTGAGTCAATTATTCGACAAAATACTCACTGTTGTGGATTTTTGTTAAATTTATAATATTGAATTACAGAATTAATAAACTACAATATCATTTATGGGTGGATATATTTTTTAGTTTAGATGTTCAGATCTGTTGTACAATATTGGATATATATTCATTTTGTATCTAGTGACAGAATTGTGTCTTCCATAGTTTTTGAATTTATTTAAATTTTCCAGTGTTGTAAATACCAGAAATAAATTTAAGAATTTCCATTTACGGTTTATACATTAGAGTATAAAATGTGAGGTGATTTGGTTTCTATATAGAATTATTACCTGCTTTTTTTTTAAATATGAAAATTATTGTTTAAGAGGAAATTTTAAACTTCTCATATTTTTAAACAGTGGAGCAGATGTTGAAACGAAAAAAATAAGAAATGGCATTGTAAATGGTATTTTAGTTAAATATCCCACCAATTCTTCCATTATTCAATGTAGATAAATTATAGACAACTATCAATGAAATATCTAGTTTCAATTAAATCATTACTGCTACATAATATCATAAACATAAGTAAACATATTTATCTATGTATAAAATAATTCAACATTAAAAGTCAATGTACTATAATTGCTTCTTGAAAATAATTGCATAGAGTTTATTAAACTCTTTAAACAAAGTTCTTGCTCAATTTTCTCCATTTCAGGCCACTGAGGGCATTGCCCGCGTAGCTGCTGCCCGCACAGCAACCTACTGCGCGGTCATTGACAGCAAAGGGGAAGCCCTGATGGGTGTGGGGGACATGGCGGCCCACTCCGCCATCACCACCCACAGGGTGAGGCATATTTTATAATGGGATTGACATTATTTGATAAACAATGTTAATAAATTTGATGAGAGTTAGACATCTTCAGATATTCACATCGGAGTAAGTTACGAAATATTAGTCAGTTCCACATCTTCGGTCATATAAGAAGATGCTATATGGAATTTTCAAATATTATTATATCGTTCTTTCTTATTTGACTGAAGATGTGAAACAGACCGATAATTGGTAATTTACCCTTTAGATCTCAATAACATTTACTTCTGTTTAGGTCTTAATTACTTCTCCTTCACCCCCTGCAGGTTAGTCAGTTCCTCCCCCAACTGGAAGCCTGTCGTCTGCTGGTGTTAGATGGCAACCTCTCCCAAGAGACACTCGAGTACCTACTGACGAAGGCTAAGGAACTGAGACTGCCTGGTGAGTACAGTACCATTAGTTACTCACTGCTCTATCACTTTACTTTTAATTCTATTACCCTTTTCTGTTCTCTTCAATCGTGAAACCGATACCATTCATTTCACGTTTCAAAAATGTTAAATCAAAAGCAATCCCAAAATCGCTAATCATAAATACCTACAGGTTTTACCAAACATTTTCAGTTCACGTTACATTTCATTGGTTATCTACTTAACATTATACCATTAATGGTGTTATAGTCTCAAAAAGAAAGCTAATCAGACTTAGTAGGTTAATTACAATTGAAAATTTAGTGTGGTATGCCCTGATTTTCGAAACTTATTATTTAAGAGAGACTGCGATAAACACAATATATCTAGTTGCTCTATAACAAATGCCCTCACATAAATACAAACTGTTTACTAGTCTGAAGTCCAGCGGCCACCAGAATATTCTACCTAAATCCTCTTGAACAATTACAAATGTTAATAGACTAAGTTATAACCACAACAAATTCTCAAAGGGAAGGCTTAATAAAATTAACACAATACATAAAATAAACACACATCCAAAATTACATGAATAATGGCTCTTATTCATATACCCAAATTCACTTACCGAACAATCCGGATTCACGTTATATTCCCTTAAATAAACCTCTATATTAACAACTACCAAATCTTCCAATATTCTTGTCATTTGAGTGATTTCCGGCGGTGGAATATTCCGTGGTGGAACTTTCCGTGGTGGAATTCATCTAGAACCATTATGAGCCACTTAATATGACCACACAAACCATGCTGCTACATTGCAATTGGTTATGGAGAACTTAGTTTCTTTCAATCCTTTTTTGTTCACAGTCACAGAGACTATCTTTTGAAGGGTGAAAGAAGGCCTTAAAGGTAACCAAGAACTAGTGGTCTCTTTGTTCTGGTACTCATGTTGGTGGTCTTTGCCTTTACGATTTCTCTAAATATATTCCCGAATTCGTTTTGTCATGGAATTAGACCATTGTGAGTTTGATATTAAATAAGTTGGACGATCAAATAGGTCTCCTCTTTCTTTAAAATTATCTAGCACATTGCAGAGCTACAATTACTTCTCCTTTGCTTCTCATTTCCCAATTATTTGAACTTTTTCACAAAAATATATGATAATTTAACATAAGTTATCGCATTAATTATTGAGAAACAATTTAGCTTAAAAAAATACAGCAGTCTTTAATTCACTAATTATGCCTGTGATACTTTCATGGCCTTCATAACTTCAGCATTTAATCACCAATTAGGAAAAATAACTATCATTTAATCATAATCCGTTTTATATCAATTATAAATTCTAACTGCCGCGAGAGATTAATGTAGAAAAATAACAAGTTAATCCCTCTCAGTACAACGAAACAATCAAATAAAACTCGAGTGATATTAACTATTAGAAAATAAAGAAATCATACACATTGACGATTGAGAATATTTATTGAGATATCTAGTTAGAAAAAATACATCAATGATTTTGACACATTTGTTATGCTATCCACCATACATAAAATATTTACAATTGTTATGATAGCTAAATAATACTAATGAAACAGTGATCCTTAAATTCTATAACTGATATCTTATATCTTTAACAATATCCTGGACGGATTGGTTACAACTCATTGCACTTTAAAATCACTTATCGTTACTACAACACTTTCTTAAATAGATTCCGCAAGAATATAATACTTTTTTAGAGTTTATCATAAAAATATAATAATAATTTTATTTTATAAACCGGTTAGACTACTGTTTTTAAGGTATTACACATACATCTGATTTTTTTATCTTTCATAAAAATATTGAGGGGTGATACTATGTAACAAATATACATCACATATTATTTACACCATTTTAAAACTATTTTTGGAATGCTTTCTTGAAATATATTTGACGTTCGAGAACAATAATTTTCGAAATATGTATTTTGTGACTTTTTATGTATGTTACAATATTGCAATTATAAGGCATGCCCTGTTGACTAAAGAATTGCTGCATCAACTGTAACAATTATAAATTAGTATAGTACTGAACTGTGCGTGGCTGGTAAAATCTGCCACAGAAATTTTCACCAGGCAATTCCACTAAAGTCAAATTCAATCAGTGGAAAATTCTACAATTTTTAAGTATTGAACAGTGGAATGATGTCATAAAATTTATAATTTCTGAACTTCAAATAATAAAATGTTGTCCGGTTACCACTACAAACGAATAGTTTTTAAGATTTTAAATCAGATTTTCTGAATGTTATAGCTACTTCATGTAAATGAAATCCAGTATTATGTGTTGGAATTTCCATAGTAGGTCAACTAGATTTTTCCAGTGGTGGAATTTATCTGGTGGAAATTAATGCAGGGAAATTTATCTACAAAATATTTAAAAACTGAGTCTTTATCTAGCTTAACTTATGAAGGCAGTAAAATTTTATGAAGATAATTGTTCTAATTTTTACATATAAGCACTGTGTTGTTGAGAATAGCCAGAATGTAAACTCTGCTCCCTGGAGAAGGCTGGGTTAAGTCCAGCGACTCCTGAGTAGGGGTTCTGACCGGGTCCGTACAGTTGGTACTGAGGGGGCTGTGTGTCACTGGGGATCTCTTGCGTGCTCCCCATGGGGATGTGACTTTGCTGAGGCTCCATTTGAACCAGGTTGTTGACTTTCCTCTTTCGGTCTCTAGCTTCATAAGCTTCCTGGGGGGAAATGAAACATGACACCTAGTTTGAAGTGAGATGGTCTAAGCTTGAAATAGAGTTTCAACACATGTGACATACAGTACACTATGTAAAATCTTAACAACTAGTTTTTAATTTGAAATATTACTGACATGTAGCATCATGAGGCCACTGACGGTGAAGAAAACTCCCGAGATGACTGCGAAGTAGTAACTCCAGCTTAGGTAGTTGAAGTTAGGGTTCTGCAGCCAGTCTCTAGCCCAGCACTTTACACCGAACACGAGCACGGACAGGAACAAACACCCAACTTCATTGGAGGAAATTATGAAAATTTAATATTTATAAGAACATGGATATAAATTTAATTTCAATTCTAATAAAATTTTGAATTCTAAGATTAAAATTTAGTACGTCTAAAAAATTTTGAGCCTAAAGAGGCTAAGCCCTATTTCAATTTTCAACCAAGCAACACTAAATATCGTAGAGGTTAATCTATTTTATTACCTATGATTGCGTGAAGTATAGCACATATGCCAATGAGATGCCATTCGTGTCTCATGATGGTCTGCATTGGCCATCTGACGAGAAGTAAAGCCACAATCGTCATACAGGTCACCAAACACATCAATGCGATGGTCATGAATGTCTGCGTGGCCATCAGCCATACTAAAAAAAAGGAGTTTCAATTAGGAAGATAATCTGTTATACTTGTTGCAGCAATGACTTATCACAAAAAAGATCTGCAATAGAGTAGTATTTCCTATAAAGTAATTCACACTACAAAATCAAGTAGACTCACCTGGCAATAGCCACTCCCAAATGATGCGATATTCACTTGCGAAGATGTAATTGCAGCCCGTGAATTTGTAGTCAAACTGATACTTGGGGTATCTGCGGATGTTAATTCACAATTTAGATAAAGAAAAATTGAAATTTGATAGTTTTGTGAATTTGGTAGTTATAGAGAAACTGTACCTGCCACATAACATCAAATAAATGTTCAGTGAAATATAATTTACTAATACAGCATCATAAAAAAGAGGAATGAAAGTAAACGCCTATAACTCAAAAAGTAGTACACTTAGAAAGATGAAATACAAACCACAAGATAGAGTATATCTTAAAAGATTTTTATTGTATTATAGTTACGTAGATTTTGCATTTAAACCGAGATTTAAAACATAATTAATAAAAAATCACTTCAGCATACAGAATACTCGTGAGCAACGCATCTTCATTGTAGAACAATTTATATCGGCAATCTCGAACTATAGTCAGAAAAGCCTTTACAGACAAATTCAGATGAAATATAGACCTTAAAACAAAAATGATAGAGCGATCAAAAATGAAGAAGCAAAGGGAGTATACTGAACCAAAAAGGGAAATTCTATTCGTAAGAGGAATGCAATAACAGATGATATTGTCACAGTTAGTACAAGGATTCAAGAATCGTCACTAAGTGTTCGGAAGATGGAAGCAGAACTGGGCATGAATCGAGAAAGTATTCGACAGATTTTAAATAATGATCTTCATTGGAAATCTTACAGATTACAAACCTTTTCAACAGCTTACAAATAATGATAAAGAAAGAAAATTGGGAGTTTTATCTTTATGAGTAAGCAAAGTTTACTCATATTGAGTCCAACAAAGCCCGAAGGAGTTTTCGAGAAACCTCTACACTCGACTAAGGTAACCGTCTGGTGCGGCTTTAGTTCTAGCTAAGTTTATGGCCCATACTTTTTCAAGATCCTGGCGGTAATTCACGCTCAGTAATATCTGATACATATAATGAAATTTTAAACATCATGTTGACTGGCGACATTCACCCTGACCGTTGATTTCGACAAACACAAAATTGGATGACAAATCGTTTTGGACATATCTAATCGTATAGATTTCTCTTGGCAAGGCAGGTCCCCCGATCTGTCTTATTTAGACTTATTTCTTTCGGGGTATGTAAAGGAGAATGTTTTCAGAGCAAAACCAGATACTATTGAAAACCTGAAGGATACTGTCCAAGATGTTATATCCTGGGTGCGGTGATAGCGACTTTTGTGAAACGTATAAATTCTTGTATCGAGCAGCAGGCAGGCTATTTTGAGCATTTGTTGTAGACTCGATATATCATAAAGATATAGTATATCATGTGATTTTTATTTCATCTTTCGAAATTTACTACTTTTTGAGTTATAAGCGTTTACTTTCCTCCCTCTTTTTTGTGTCACGCAGTAGCTACTATTAGAAATTAGACAGAAGTGTTCCTCACCTGTAGCCATCGAAACAGAACTCCCACAGTCCCATGGATTTGAATGGGTTGTAAGTGTATTCATAGGAGACTAGCCAGTACGGACTGAAAGGAAAAGAATGATCAGACAAATAAATCAAAACTGAGGTTAGAAGTCAAAATAAGATATGTTTTTAAATATCAATAGAACTTATCCATTGAAGGCCTTAACTATCAATATATCTACTGCCTCACCTTGTGAAGGATATCATGAACATGACTGTGGCTAGGAAGGAGATGATGCTGGCATTCACGAGTTTCTCTGAAAAGAATGTAGGGAGTTAGATGCAGTTATGCTCTATATTGTTCTATGGACATTTATAGAATATGATATTTATTTACTGCATGCCACGGGCCATATTGTTTACTAAGAATCATGTGATACTCGTAACAAAAATTCAGTTACTTGATCGATGAAAACTTGTACCCTCAACAATGGATGAATTTAAATTATTTCTAAAAATTGTTAAGCTCAATAAATGGCACTAAATTCTCAATGGCATTTTGATCATGTGTTCCTATTAGTTTTACTCTCACTAGATGGCATTTCTGACTCAGACTCATTGTTACCAGTCTGCAGAATAGCATGGATATGGGAGATATTTGGGATGATCTCTAAAAAAACAATTTTGAATTAAATAATTCCTATAGCTATTATTATTTATTTCAGTCAATAAACTTATGAATTAACTCCTTTAGTGCATTAATTTTTACTGTGGACAGAATTAGAGATCTCTACCCGTTTTGATAGACTCGCAGTGGTATAATTTTAGTCAATAGTCATTATCCTTAGATGGCAAATCATTGGTATAGTTTAAGTCACCCTTACTAGATGGCATCTTGGTGGGTTACCTTTAGTCTCTTACTAGGTGACAGCACACTGTTCACTCACTAAATGGCAGCACACTATTTACTCCCTAGATGGCACTCTTTATTCACTAGATGGCACTCTTTACTCACTAGTAGCAGGTACAAAGTCGTAGGTTTTCCTCATGATAGGCTGTCCAATGGAGTAGGCTAGAGAGGCAG
This sequence comes from Caprella mutica, assembly GCA_947561585.1. Lineage (NCBI taxonomy): Eukaryota > Metazoa > Arthropoda > Malacostraca > Amphipoda > Caprellidae > Caprella > Caprella mutica. Next base: position 31,908 of record CANNZV010001308.1, on the reverse strand, counting down.
GATAGCTGACTGCGCTGTAGCCCGATATACGGGATGGTGAGCCAATGCTACGTGACGCCATTGTGCTGAGTACTAACCTACTCTATAGTTAACTAGTGTCTTTCCTCTGTGTGGTTGACTAGCAACAGTATTTATATCTAGTTCTTCAATTCACTCCTTTCGTTTTCTATGCTGTGTGAATTTATGCTGATGATATTAGGTTAAGGGAGAATACAGCTTTACTACAGCTTTTCTTGGAAAATTATTGAATGAACTGATATCGGTATGAATTTAAGTTCATGGATATTAATCAAACATTTTAGTTCTGTTGCTGTCGAGTGTGCTTCATTCAATACAATTTTTCAGATAATTTACTATATTTTCTTTTATAAATTTAAATTATAGTAAACTACATAACTTTTTCTGTACCTTTGAAGAAACCAATTTATTAGTTATTTTTACACATATTATATTGAATTCATTCTCATTCAGAATAAATATCAGAACAATTTAAGAATATTGAAGGATAGAGAATGTTGAAGATGTAAATCATGTCAAAATTAAATGTTCTAATTTAATAATATTTTTATGTTTAATCATTTCATTACTAATTTACTTTCCCATTAAAAAATATTTAGATTAGTTTAATCTATATTCTCATAATAATTAGCAAAAGTTATTCGTTCAATAATTATTATAATATTATATCGTGCAATAGATATATTGTATAGCTATGATAAATTCAAGTTGTTTTGAAAGTTATTTTAGTCCGATTGAAAATGAAAATTGAAATTGCAATAATTTATGTATACATTTGATGATTTGTATGTAATGTAAAAAGAGATGATTCTTTATCATTATAGAGGATAGTAACGATACATGGCCTGTATCGTACATATGAAACACCATTCATATTCACGATAAATACTCATAGGATCAAACTCCTATTTGTTTCCATTCAAACCTGTTGTTTTGGTCGTTAGTTATACTGTATTGGGAAATGTGTCCTAGTATCCGCTTTTACACGACACTCTGTGACTCATACACTTTAATAGTTCACACACGGTGTGTATCTACACTTATATTAATTGGAAAACACTCTCTTTTGACCTATTAACTGTTTGTCGGTCTAGTTTCTGTTTATTGTTTACTAACGGACGCACAGAGCCTGTAACAGTGCTGAGACACGAGGCGTATCCAGGAGACTGGCTGGTACACCTTACTCAGCCAGGTGTATCAGCCAACTGGCTGAGACAGCCATGTGCTAATGTGTCAGTGAGGTGGCTGTTAGAGAACAGGTTTCTGGGCAATTTACGCCAGGTTGCTGTTTTATAATGCATTGCAGTTGTTGTTGTTTTTCTACTGCATACCATGAGGGTGAAACTATTTTTCTACACAAACTTGATAATAGTTTTCTTAACCATTTTAAAATTGTATTAAGTATATATTTTTTTAATTGAATTAATTACTTCGCACTGCAAGTACAATCAAGTTGTAGTGAGAATTTTTTAACAATTATTTTTATTTCTTTTTATCCTGATCGAACTTTGATTTGAAAAATAATTTTTCTTTTATAGTCATATTATTTCATAATCTTAAGAAAATGAAAATAATAAATTTGATTATTCTTTTTTTTTATTACTTGTACCAAACAGTTTTTTTATAATATATTTTATAATCGACAGTCTATAAAAAAATAACCAAACTATTTTCAAAAGATGTCTTGCAATAGACATGTTTTGTTGCAGCCCCATTATTTAAGTGTTTTATTTTGAGACTTACCTGTACCTATATTGAGATGAAATAGGTATTTTGGTAATCTATTCTATACTTTCCATCTAGTTAAGTGCATTAATCTCATTGCGACAACTTACTTGACGGAGGAACTGGAGTGTAGGTTTTGTCCATAGAAACCCATGACTGTCCTTTCAAAATACCAACAGAACTGCGCCATGATTTCCCATCATCCATTGTGAGGAAAGGCGTTAGACTGTAACCTCCTCTTATCACCTTCAACCTGTTACTGCCTTGGCCACGCCTACTATAACTAGGCACTCGCTTTGCAAAAATGTAAATACGCGACAACCGCAACCTAAAACTCTACTTTTTACTAAACTCAAATAATTTATTATTATGTTTTTCAATGTCTTTATTAATTCAAACCTTTTTCTGATTATTTTAGTTATTTACTTGATAAAAAAGGTATAAAGATGTGATTAATTATTTTTAAATTTATTAGCCTATTAGATACACAACTATGAAAGGTTGTTTGGGATTAATTGAAGGAATAGTATAAGTTTAAAAACATTTATTCAGTACATATCTTATATTATTGATGAGTAAATTCATTTTAAAAGAAATTATTCAAAAGAAACATTGCAGATAAACCAGGAGTTATTTTGAGAGACAATCTGATAAATTACTGTTTTTGTTCCAGCCTCCAGTGCCAAAAAAGGTTATTAACTACAAAACAATTAATATATACAATGACGATAAACTCCTTTCAGTATTTGTACAAATCTTCAGTTTTTAGTGAATGATGTCTATTTTAGAAAAAAAAGTATCGAACATAATTATGTTTAAAGTCAACTATATTTTTAATTAAACCTAAATGCAATAATTAGAGAAATTTAACAAAAACAATTTATACTATTTTAAATACATAAAATTGCACCAATTAAACTTCTACTTATCTATTAAGTCACTTTATATGGACGGACTGTAACTTTTATTTGTTGATCGCTTTTTCTTAGAAAATAATTGCATCTTACTTGGCTGAATGGTGAAGTCAAATGAGAAGTCTGTACAACATTTATACATTTGGCACTCTGGGTGCTTTTGGATAAAGACCATTTAATAATTATTTTAACTTAGCTCTGAAACAATTGCAATTTCCGTTCTGTCATTTTTGCAATACTGCTTTTGCCATAATACCAAAAATCGAGAAAAATAACCAGAATTTGAAAACCTGACTTCAAAACTTTAATGGATGTTAGAAAGATGAATATTCGTTAACATAGATTGTTTTGTTTGATGATTTCCTATTACTTTGAAATGACTTTAGTGCTTTTTTTAATAAAGATGATTATCAACACACAACCCTTTATAGTTTTAAATCTCAGAGTCCATTCCCTTTTTGGTTTGCATTGCCATTGAGCCGTGTGTTCGTTTGTAAGAGTCTTTTCTCAGCTGTATTTTGTACTCCACGTAGAACAGCACAGCTGCGGCGAACTGGACAACTACCCCAACCGTGCCTGAAAATAGCAATAAATTAGTCAATCATTTTATCGTGCGCTATTATTCTTTGTTTAATTTTACCACTTTAGCAATCATTCCATTCAGCAAAAGCTTCGTGAATTCTTGGGTTTCTTTTAAAATTTTCATATTCAAAGTTTCTTATTTTACTCGTATGGATGAGTGTTACTTGCCAGATTACCTCTTAGAGAGGCATATAGCTAGGAACTTGAATTAATGTCTACTCTATCTTGTTTCCTTCGATATTATCAACTTAACAAGTAATAAAGAATGTCACCAGTAAATTAATACAACGGTTTGATGTTTAAGAGAAAGAGAAAATATTTTGAGACTCATATTGTACAGTGTACATATTAAGAAAAATGCCATATTGACCCTATGCACAATGTTAATTTGATGATATTGTAAATTGAACGGCATCTATTTTTATTAAGAGGATTGGAGAGAACCATAAAAATTAGGTGATCCAAACTAAAACTACTCAAACTATTTTCTACTTACCGATTGCATAACTCCATGAGAGTAGATTGTGGTCTGGGTGAGGCATCCATCCGGGCATAGGTGCCATGGCTCCAAAAATAGTAACTGCCAGGAATCCGGTAACAACTGGAATTAATAACTGGTCAGAATTCAGTATGTAGAGGTTTTCAGTTAACTAATGGTTTATATAAAAGAGTTTTATGTGCCTTATTATTAATTTATCACTATTCTCAGCATAACGAGTTTAGTATTTTATATTTAAGAATCAAATGTAAATTGTAGATATATGCAAACAGTATGTGAAATTAAATTTCTTTAAAAATAGGAAAAAAATTATCAAGCTGCTACGTTGAATAAATTTAATGGTTTATCAAAAGACGCATTATATTAAAATTATTTTGAAAGAAAAATATCTATATTAATTTCTATTCTATGTATATCATATGTTTGGCCCAGTTGCGAAATACGACTCCTTTGAAATACAAAAATTCGATCCGACTCCTCGGTCTATATAGACAGCTGTATAGAGACGATGTTAGAACAATCCGACTCCTCTTAATTTACATTCAAGTATTAGTAATGAAATCATTTGAATTCAATTATAATTAGAATAAATATAATAATAAATTTTTGTATCATAGTTACGGCAAACTATACCAACTTATTTATGTGATTGCTTCAAACATTTGATGAAGGATATTGAATTGTATTATAAAGTTTAATAAAGGATATTTCATTGTATTATGAGGAGTAATAAATTGTACTTATTGAATTTTACTTAAATTGAATGGTATAAACATAGAAAGGCTTGTTGCTTTTCAATTGAAGGTAGGTTAGGTTGGTCTTACGTTTCGTATAACATGAGGAGTCGTGTTTCGTGACAGCCATCATTAAAAACACACAAAAACCCTTATTATCAATTGGAAGGAGTCGTATTTCACAACTGGGCCATATGTTTTACCATTTTCGAACATTTTTTCAATAACAAAATTTTTATATTTTAAAATAAACTAATGATTATGATAAATTATAACACAATATGTAAATTATTATAGTATTTGTCCCTTTTTAGATAATACTGTACTACTGTTGATTGTCTGGTGTTAGGATGCTTGCTGTAATGTATTTAGTGTTGTGTGGCCCTGCCCCAAACTCAAGTAGCAGGGGCAACCGAGCGCACCCCGGGTATATTCACCCGAAGCAAGTGCAGAGGTCTAGAGTATGAACCCGACATCCCTCACGGAGGTAATGATTTCTGGGGGAGAATCCATAGGGCTCCTGGGCAGTAAGTGTATATTGAGTGTTGTCCTATATTTGTACATTGTTTGATAATGTGTGAGGAAGTAAGAGATTATTCCGGATATGCAGAGTGATACTCACTCAGATATGAATCCGACCTACCAGTCCAATGAATGTAAGAAAAGAGAGATAGGTGATTCCCACATCGCAGCCATGACAAAGCAACTCTGCCACGACGGGAGAGGTGGGCCACACTCGAGTCTATAAGAGGAGTCTAACTACCAGGAGGGAGTTAAGCGTATTTTAAGTGAAGTATTTGGTGTTGTGTCGAGGAGTGAGGTGAAGAATTTTATGTAGTGTGTGGTGGGTGTTACGTTTATGTTTCGTGGTTTCCTCCGTTCTATTCTGATGTAATGGATGTGAGAAGCTGATTGTGGAAGTAATGAAGTTTGTGCCCCTCATATCAATATGGGAAGAGAGCGGAAGGAGACGTTTCACCTCGTGTAGATTTGTTATAGGTGTTGTCTGAGCGCACCCGGTGGTAATCCGAGGTGCGTTATTTTGTGTGAGGATGGGTGTTATGTATTGTTCGTAGAGTGGTGTGGTGGTTTCCATGGTGCGTCCGTAGGTTGTGTGTCCACGCATGACTTGCGGTCTGTTTTTGACTCTATTGTTAAGATCATCAATGTGCTGTTTGAACGTCATGACGCAGTCGAAATGGACTCCAAAGATTTTAGGCGTGATGTTGATGAAAAGGGAGTGTTGTTCAGTGTAATGATTAGATGGATTTGGTATCCAAGAGTGTTAGGGGTGATTAGCATGTATTTAGCCAGTTTTTAGAATAATGGATGTATGTATGTTTGTAAGTGGTTGGCTGCGGTCTTGTGTTTGTGGTGTAGCGAGTGTGTTTTTGGTGTGTGGGGTTGTGGAGGTACATACATTGAAAAGAGAAGGCGAGAGAACTGTGCCCTGTGGTACTCCGTCAGTAAAGTGTCTTTTTCTGGAGGAGTTGCTGTTGGATATTATTATACCAGCAAGATCTGATAGATAATTGTTCCTATTCTAATGTACTCACAAGAAACGGCGGATAAAATCACCGAGAGTTTGAAAACTTTAAGTTCAAACTTTTCTCCTGGACATAGCACCAACATGCAACTAAATATGAAGCAAAATGTCGCTGCCACGAAACAGAGTGTGAAGAAAATCTGCACGAAAATGAAGAATGCTGAGGAAGAAAGAAGGGTGATTAGTAATGTGAAATTTTGCATCTGGAAAAAGTAGTAATATCACTAATATGTTTGAGACGAGGGCTAATCTTATTCGCTCAATTAATACAAAACTAAGAGTCTTCTTTTCAAACTTATTTCAGAAAAATGAAATATTAAGTATATAGCTACTAACTGAAATTCTATATATGGAGACAGTACCTAATTTTAATTTTGATAACACAATTCTCATTTTTATGATTCCTATTAGTCTCTGTTTTTAATTGTTCGTTCACTCTAATACAATTGACTCACGTTCTGCTAGCATTTCTCTGACGTCATCGTAACCGTAGGTGAACTTGTCAAATATCCACCTGCAGCCCACGAAGAACCTCTGCTGGTGAATGTCCTTATTGACAGTGAAGCTGCGGAAACACTGCCACCAAAGACCTATTCTGTCCATGGATGTGCCGTAAGCTTTGGACTCTGACTGTAGCCACGACCTGGAAAGGAGGACAACTGGTGAAAAGGCAGAAAATGATGGAAAATAGCACATAAAAGCCAAAACAGAAGGCATGTGATTCATAATCAATCATATTATAGGTAACTGAGAGAGAACTGATCTAAATATTGCTACTGATTAGTTTGTTTCACTTATGAAAGAGCTATTAGTGTAAGTTCCAAAGGGTTGGTCAGTTCCACATCTTCGATTATATATGTATGAAAGAAATATATAAAAACTATTGTTTATTTCTTCTTATATGATCGAAGATGTTGAAATGACCGATAATCGGAACTCGTCTTAAGTTTTTCTCACCTTGTGAACATGGCTACTGATATCATGAGAAATGCTGAGATCTGAAGCACTATTGCACTCCATCCACTGGTTGTCTTCCTCTCTCTGGGTGGTACAGTCATAATGCTAGAGACTAGTACTTATTGGGTAATTAGGTATACTCTCAGTACAGTATTGGGTAATTAGGTACACTCTTAGTACAGTATTGGGTAATTAGGTACACTCTTAGTACAGTATTGGGTAGTAAGGTACACTCTTAGTACAGTATTGGGTAATTAGGTATACTCTCAGTACAGTATTGGGTAGTAAGGTACACTCTTAGTACAGTATTGGGTAATTAGGTATACTCTCAGTACAGTATTGGGTAGTAAGGTACACTCTTAGTACAATATTGGGTAGTTAGGTACACTCTCAGTAGAGAATTCACATCATACTTTAAAGTGATTCTACTAAACTACAAACTACACTAATAGTGTTAAGGATGATTTCTTTATCTGGAACTGATAATATTAGATAAATAATGGTAGTAATGAATTATGTTAATTACAGGAGCTTATTAACTGATAATTTTTTCTTCGAATTATGTTAATATTAACCCAGTATATTGAGTTCACTCCTTCCAAACACCAAGATGCAATGCATTCCAAACGCCAGACAAACGGAAATAATAATATTGATCAACAAATTCACTACTCACTATATAAAGTAACAACAATAAAGAATAACTATAAAAGGAATCAAAGTAATCGACAATATCAGTTCTTCGTTTAAATATTTACAATTGCAATAACATTTCTCTAGAAGCACCTCTACTAGCCACAATGTTGTCAATTCCCCCACACAGCCATGCTAACACTGACTGTTTGTATCGACACACTCAGCCTTTTTCACCTGCTCAGCCACTGGCTGTACCTACAGGTGTGGGACTGGCTGTGCAGGAAAATGACTGTACAGTCATGAGGTACTTTGCTTATTTTGAAGTATTGATTTACCCATATGTTATTTTATTGAATAGTTCACAGGTTAATTGAATTAAGTTCATATAGATTAAACTAAGAAATTACCGCGTGTTTTAATAAACCTGTTATGCCAGCCACTTCCAACGGTTGTACAATTAATGATCTAATCTATGGTAACTAATTACTTCTCTCTACCAAGTAGATAGTGAGGTATATTACCTGCAATGAATATTCATAAAGTATTTAGTCCTATTTGGTTCTTGTATTCTGAGTCATTTACATTCAAACGTGGCATCGTAGCTAGTTTGAAATGTAGGCGTGACCAGACCGTTCATCGTTTTCTATGTCATTGCAATTGAGGAGAGACTGCTACATTAGGTACATGTGTTCCATGTCATATTCACCAGTCATCAATGAAATCGTTATAACATTCACAAAAATGAATAAATCTTAATGAAAATTTAACTTGTATGGAGAAGGGTTCAAGTTTCAACAAATAAAATTGTAATCTTATTATTTGTTGAAATATACTAATTCAAAGTTGGGTTCCGATGTTTTTTTTTTGGGAAGGGGTATTTTTTGTTATATTTGTTCCATACTTCTTTTAATATGAAGAATTGTCAAATGGGAAATATTATAATAGGATTGGTGAAATAAAAACAACAGTTATTTTATAAAAATCTATTAGTAAATGAGAATGGATTTGCAGTTATTTTTCTATTTGAAATAATTTATAAAGTAGTGTATGGTAAATTATTTCTAAAACAATTACAGGAAGGCACTTCTTTTATTACCAAAATCATGTCTCAGACTCATAATAAAAGGTAATAAGAGCAAGACATGAATTGAAGTTATTTTATAATTATAACTCCTTAAACAAATCATTTTCTATGAGTTAGAATAAAAGAAAATGGTTATGGGGCTCAACTTAACGTATATTGCGTTTTTTTCGCCAAAATCAGCTGATGAAAGTTTAAAGTAGCGAATGAATAAAAATTATTAAAATTCAATCATAACTTAACTCTCAGTCAGTATCGGTGAGTAATTAGTTTGGTACTTTAATTTATATAATTGTGTTACATTGAACAAACAGTAATTATACAGTGGATCAAATTACAAAAAAAAACAATTGTATGATAACTTCGAGTCAGGTCTCGCAATTATTTCAACTTTCATAATAGCAAGATCTAATAAAAGCGGGGCCTGTCTGTATTCACAATAACACATCAACAGTGATCCTTATGCTAGTTCTCATGAATGCTAACTATTGTAAGGATTGTAAGAACAATGAAATATATGCACTGTGATTTAAGTTAAAAATGCAGTGCAGTTATTTTTACAATACTAGAATTACTTCTTCAATACTTGAGTTATTTTCACATTAAAATACATTTATCACCCTAATTCATTTCACTATCTAATAATAACAGTAATTGCACTTCAACCTAATCATTTAATACTTTCTCTACCTAACGCTATTCTATTTAAATACTATATTTACAGTGTTACATTTGGACGGCATTTATTTCACAGTTTAAAACATTTGCACCATTTAACTTAGAAAATAATATCTAAAAAAGCATCATAAATAGGTTACGAAAATTGCTTATTATTTTTCCAATCAACTATCAGGAAATTTAATCTTTTGGTTTTTTGAGTGTTAGTCAGTATTTAACCGCCCCTTCACTCATCCTACCCATGCATTTTATTTGGTTACCAATGCCTCTTATTCACATTAATGTCTAAAGGCCTATGACTTGGTATCCATGTGGTACAGTGCCCCGTGGGTGTTCTTGAACTGCTCCCCCCTCTTGATGATGCGGTACTCTACCCAGAACAGAACAGCTGTCACCATCTGCAGCACTACACCCGTAACAGCTAGAGAGAGAAAAGTAGTGAGGGTAGATGTAATGGTGTCTAGTTAGGTTGCATTTACTAGTTAGCCATGGTAAGTTTTGCCTAATCACCTAGGTTATTTTTCCTATAGTTAGGTTATTTTTGGTAACTTACCCAAAGCGTATGACCAAGAGAGGTAATTGTGCTCCCACTGCGGCATCCAGTCTCTGCTGTCTCCGTACACCGCGAAAATGATAACTGCGATGAAACCGAAAGAAGCTGCGGAGAAATTAATTAATTAGCAAACAGGGAAATCTTACTAGTGAAGCTGCGAAGAAAGAGAATGAGTAACTATATCTAATTGAAGAAAAAAATATAAAAGGAAGATAAAGCTTGTGTAATCTAATTCATTATTAAAGTTCATCTATAGGTATGTTATTCAATTTGGAAGTTTACTTAATCACCTATATGAACAAAATCTTCATGACGTCACATTATGTAAACTTTATTGATTGTTATTTTGGTGAAATTTTCTCGTCATACATTATACTTCACTTTAAAAATAATATCACAGTGTGGAATGAAGAGCATAGCTGGAGTGTTTCTCACCAGAAAGTATGAGGTCAATGAAAGTGAATTTGACCAGTCCCTTCTCCGCCTCCTCCCCCGGACACGCTACCATGAAGACTGTGGCGATGGCGGCGAAGATGGAGAGCACGAAACAGAAACTCATAAATGTCTGCACAGTCACGTAAAACGCTGTAATGAGAAGTGAAGCATTAGATAGTTGTACTTTATTAGTTATAAAAGTACATCCTAAATCATATTAACTTATTGACAGTTGTAATGATAAAGTACTACCCATTTTACTAGTAGTAATATCGTTACTAAAATTAGAATTAATTTCATCGGAAATATTAAGGTATACAATTATTTATTGTTCGCTGAATGACAATGGTATTTAAAATTTTATATCCCAAGTCTACACAATAGAAGATCAATGTCCAGTGTTCCATTGAGTACTCACGGCGCTGCATTTGGTCCTCTATGACATGCATTTCCTCAGACAGTGTCCAGTAGCAGCCATCGTAGACTCTATCGAAGAGATAGCGGTAGTCTGTGTACTCTTTGAAGCAAGCCTGCCACAAACCTGGTAATGAGGAAGAACAAATCAATACCTTTCCATTCACTAAATCTCATCCAAAATCTACAGATAAATTAGTGCTACACTTGATAGTTGGTTTAGCTTTAGCTTTTTTCAGAAGGTATGAACCTCTGATAATTTTTGCCTCACCAAGATTTAGAAACTGGTAGTCGTCAGTAATCTGGTCGTTGATGAGCCAGTACGGACTGACGAAAGATATGAAGATGCTGACGAAGGAGGCTCCCGACAGCAGAACACTCCATGGGAAGGTGGATGGTTCGTACGTCTCGTAAGAGCTTAATGCATTCATCCTATTTGTGTCTCGAGTGTCAAATTAGAAGCTATGGTTCAGTGACTGCACTGACATACTTTAGAAAAAGTTTATGGAAGGATAATCTGTAAAAGGGAAGTAGTGTTAGGTAATTAATCTTGAACAATCTAGCTAATAATTATTCTAAAGAATATCACAAGGAGTGATATTCAGTATTTCATTGTAAAACTTTTGAAATACAGATATAAATGAAATATTCTATTTTTCCTTTACCCAAATCATATTTTATGTATAAAAAGTAATGTTAATTAGGCTCACTATGTGACTATAGACGCACTTTATATTACCAAAGGAAAGTTTAACTTTTTTAACTCTATTTCAGTAATCAAAATATCTTTGTAAATGTTAATGTGCTTCAATTAATGGTTTAAGTTTCGTTTTAAATGACATTGAGTTTAGATTCAGTCTTTGGAATTACTCTCTTATTATTTTTCGGTTTTGACAGATAGTTTGGCAATGGTATTTGAGGGCAATGGTGTACTATCAAAGAAATTATTTTCTATTGTTCTTAAGCAAAAAGTAATGCAAGATATATTGAAAACTTTAATACTATAAAATATACAAAACTGATATAGATTTTATTAAGATATAACACTGCTAGTTAACACTCTCTTCCCTGTGGTATAACACTGTGCTAACACTAGTGCTTGTTAACACTCTCTTCCATGTGGTATAACACTGTGCTAACACTAGTGCTAGTTAACACTCTCTTCCCTGTGGTATAACACTGTGCTAACACTAGTGCTAGTTAACACTCTCTTCCCTGTGGTATAACACTGTGCTAACACTAGTGCTAGTTAACACTCTCTTCCTTGTGGTATAACACTGTGCTAGTTAACACTCTCTTCCCTGTGGTATAACACTAGTGCTAGTTAACACTAGTGCTGGTTAACACTAATTCTTGTTAACACTAGTGCTAGTTAACACTCTACCTTCTCAGTCTAACATCGGAACTGAAATTTGTTTTGATGAGGACTGGTGAGTTAGTTCGTATGTACACTAATTTGAATCATTCTTTCTCTAAGTATTTGCTTATACAAATTATAAAATGATTTATACTTAATAATTAAATTATTAATTCCCTAATTCATCACCGTTTTGTTTTTTATCATCGCTAATCATCATTTAATATCTCAATGTATTGCATTCCAGCTAAAAGGCTGCGACGGTGCCAAGTCAACACAGGTTAATTACGGAGGTGTGCTGGAGAAAATAACTCAGGTGTTCATAGAAAACTATTAAAGGAGGGACTGCAATAGAGTCAGGGCAAATGGTTACAAATACAAATTGGGACAACGTATTAACACGTACAATATTACCCCAATAGATGGATTTGTAAGATTGGGTCAATGTTGTGTACGTTATTCTCCCAAGATTAACTAAAATATTACACTCGGGTTGCTGTAATTTTGGGCAATACTTTCCCAGTGTTGTATTTAAGTGCTACACAGTACACTAAATTGTGGAAATATTTTGTTTGATATTTACCCAAGATTGACTAAAGAATTGAGGTAATATTGCCGTAATTCTGTACAATATTTCTTCAATATTGTACTGCAATGCTACACAATATTCAAACTAATGCAGGCCTAACATCTGGTTCTAGATAGTAAAGAAAAAGTTGATATTAAATATCAATTAGATGAAGTTGTTAATAGTTCATGGCATCAGAAAATGTGCCATTGTTAAATTTTAATAATAAAATAAAATTTGGTATTTATGTGATGAATCATAAAATATGAAAAAATTGGTTAGACACAAATAAATAATTCATGCATGCTTCCATATATCAGGTGTAATGTAGGTATCCTCCAAATGTATATTGGAATATTACAATAAACTGCATGTAGTTCAGTTAAGAGATGTTCACAAATAACAACATACAAGGTACCATGGCCCATGGATCTCGATAGTTTCCCCCCTGAGCACCAAGGCTGTTAATCATAGAATGTACATCTTCTTACAACATCTCCCTGCAGTAAAACTAACGATGTGTGAAAATTACAGGTGCCGAATAATCCGTAGCTACATCGCCATTCCAAGTGATGTTGAACTAGAGTGGACACTTCGCCGCCGCTTATAAATGACCTTTATCCTCCAGTAATCATTGAGTTATAAATGACCTTAATCTTAACCTTTAAGCCGTTCGCTCTAAAATCTAACTAAATGGATCCTGGATATTGACTAAACCTACTACCAAATTTCAGGCAATTTGGTTGAATACTTTATGAATTATTGAGTTATAAATGACCTTGACCTTTAACCGGATTGCTCACAAAATTTTGTTACCAGGTGTTTCCTGGACCTTGACTAATCGTCACGCCAAGTTTCAGGCAATTTGGTAGAATCTTTTTGAATTAAGCGAGTAACGAGATGATAAATACATATATAAATAAAAGAAATGCGACGTAAAACATTACCATCCGCATTCTGCGAAGGTAATGAGGTGGTATAGCAGTCAGATGGGTGTACTGAATACAGTCACCAATGATCATAACTGAAATATCAAGGATAATTTTCATTTAGGTCTGAGTTCACTCTTTGCATTCATTAATAGTACCACTATTTTAAATGGGCAGAACGTACCATTCCTGCACTTAATTAACAATACTTAAAATGATGAAGTTCAGGTAGATGATACATAATCTTCAATAATTGGTAGGATATATATAATACACCAACTAGATTGACAAAAAGTAGCAAAAGTAGGTTATATTATTAAGAAAAATGTAATAAATTAATGACACAATCATTTATGCTATATTGATAACTTATAATACCATTCTATTGTGAAAAATTTATTTGTAAATTTGAATGAGTCAATTATGAATCCCTCGAATTACCATATATTTTTATCATCGTTTTTTTTATAAATATACTATTTAAAATTATTGCTACAATTATGAATTACCATCCAAATGTCCTGTCGCTTGAAGGTGATTATGAAATCATCAACGAATATATGCTGGCAGTAGAGTTTCGATTTGTTTCTACAATCGAAACTAAGGCTCACCTACCAGTTAACTCTGGTAACTAAGAGAGGGATAGCTACACGGTACACTGCCTTATAATTTCTAATGTAAAATAAATTAATCAGATGTGAATGAAGTTCAAAATTTACAACTAAAATTAGGGTTCAAAATGTAATATAATACAGTAGTGTATATGTTCCGCGGTATTTTCAAATTTGCACAATCTCGAGAATGTGCAGGGCGTGTTTAACCCTCTAATACCTAGCGTGCGTACCTACATATTTATAGGGGCTTATAAATTTTTAAATCATTCCTTACAAAATATATTAATCCGTAATGCCGATTTATTCAAGGAAATGGTTATTATAATAATTATACTATTATTATTTTATTTTCATAAGCGCCCTGCAGGTAACAGAAACTTTTCTAACTTGTAAGCAAATGGTGAGTCAGTGGCCAAAATAATATCGCGTAGACGCTCAAATCCTTTTTTTGTCTTCATGTGACTGGCAATCTAGCGTCAGTTTAATGGGGAAATGATATAACTGAAACAAAATAAGGTTTTACACCCTCTTCCTTAGCGTCCTGCAATCGCTGCAACACCTCCTCTCTCTAGAGTAGTTTATCATAACTCTATAGGTACTTTTAACTACATTATTTAATACAGCAAGTCTGTATTTCTTTTAATTAAATAATTAAATTTTTAAAGTGAGTACCTATGATACCATTATATTTTATTTTTTCATTTCCATTATTTTCAAATGCGCCCAGCAAACTGAAAATATCTTAACATTGTACCAATATTCGACATAATTTACGGGATAGTCTTTCAGAGACTATCCAACAGAATGGGCTGAAATTTTCTTGAAACCTTCGGTCTATGGTCCTACAGAACGCTATTGATTTTTTTAACGAAATTCAAACGGGTTTTTGAATTATTCGATTTTTAAGTTATAATGAAATATAAAGGGATTTAATGCAAATCGAGAAATAAATGTTAACAAACGGAATAAACGAAAAACTAAAATTTGCATTAATCGAATCAAAAAAATATCCTTAACACGTAAAAATGATCTACAAAAATTACTGCGTTTTCCGTTTTTCGAAATTCGAATTACTTTTCGAGATATGACGAAAATTAGAAAATGAAAAAAATTCAACGCTGGTTATCATTTTTTCTCACGAAAATAAATGACATTATTTTTCATGATTGACAATATGATAATTAATTTTAAAATTGATATTGGCGGATTAATAAATATTCTGAATAAATGATGTTTAAAATATACTTAATCAAACAATAACTAATTTTACATGATTTTGGTAATGAATTTTAAGAATGGAATCTATTCTATTTTTTTTCTATTTCAATGATTGAACTGATCGCTGTAGCTACAGATTTTATTCTTCATAGTGATTATTTTAATAATGTTTTGTAATTTTTAGTTATTTATAAAATTATTATATTATAATTTTTGATATACGACAGCATTCTGCACAAAGTGATGGTGTCACGGGACGGAATATAAGTTAAATTTACTGCATGATATACCTAATAAATATGAAATGTATTGGAAATTGGACTGTGTATCACCAAAAACAATAACTAATTAAATATATTAATGTATGTACGTTATTGTACATTTTGCACCCGAATTAATTTCATTTCGTGAAATATAAATATCGGTATTTTGTCTACGGAATAGCCGAGTGTTTATAAAGGGTTGCAAAAATATCAAAAAAATTAGTAAGTACCGCTCTCAGTAATAAACCTACGCCCAATTTTTTCTTAAAATGGGATTTTGCTCTCGCATCGGTTCTTTCTTGGTCTGTCTATTCTGCTGTGGAGCTCCAAGAAGAAGAAGAAGATCTTCCCAGGATAGAAGAAAATCTTCGCAGGATAGAAGAATATCTTCGCAGGATAATAGAAAATCTTCACAGGATATGAGGAGAAAGGATCAAGGTTCCAAGAGAAGACTAACATCAGAAAATAGAAGACTATAGAATGTGGAGAGAATGAGAAGAATAACTTCAGAAGATAGAAGAAGGTAGAACAAGCACTCCAAGAGAAGAGGACTATCGTAGGATAGAAGACAGTAAGATCTACATTCGAATAGAAGAAGGCCATCATAGGATAGAAGAAGATATGATGCATGGGCACTCCATGAGCCGATCAAGGAGCTGGTAACCAACAAGATGGACACCAGCAAAATCCTACATCAGCTCCATATCCTTTGGATCGAACCACACGATTCCGAGCAGCCAACTGATCCCAATTTATAGAGAATATTGATGTACATATTTTACACATTGAAATGATTGTCTATTAATTTAGCTGATTTTGACTTGCAATACTTAACTTAAGAAATTAAATTATATTTCTTGAAATACCAAACTATTCTTTAATTATCCTTTTTAAGGTATAATGGGGGAAGCGGATCTTATTATCAGAATAGGGGATTGAAACATTATTGCCGATCCTCCCCCCCCCCCCCCATCATTGTCCCGAGGCTACATCTAGGTAGGCCTTCTTTTTGTTGTGTTGTAGGTTTAAGGCTTTGTTTAGTTTGGCGCCCGTTTTCTTCAGCTTTTCTTTGTATCTTTCCTCAATTTCTTCTTCTTATTTTCTCTTCCTTCTGCCTTGCTATATCCATGGATAAGCAGACTGACTGTGTAGGTCTCTTATCCATGGGTGTCTATTCTTGCCATCCATGCGCTGGGTCGACGCGGTTTCCTGTGGTAGCAGAGTAGTCGACCTAGTGCATGGAGCGAACTTTCACTGTCTCCTCTCCTACGAGGCCTTCTTCTCTTCATGTCTCTTTGGATCACCTCGTAGTGGATAGGGACAACTTTTAAACCCCGAAAATAATAATTATAATTTTAAGGTATAATATTGATTTATAATTATTTTCGTTAATTTCCTATATGTTACTCGTTTAACCCGTACACGGAGGGTGGCCTTATTTTGGGACAGAAATCTGTAGATTTAGATATAGAAGTTAAAGTTGAGCATGTTGAGTCATGAGTAACAGAACCATCCCGTATAGTGAACAAATATTCTTTAGTCTGTCCTGAATTGCCATCACATATCTTAAACTAATAGCCATTTTAGGGTAGACTAAAGAAAATTTGTTCACTATAATGGATAATTCTCTTACTCAGGACTTAACATTCACTGTAGAGGAGTTTTACTGTATATTAAGAGTATAATAATATTTCTGGTGTGTATGCAGGTACTTTTGTCCTTTCGCGAATGCAGTGCCACAACTTTGTCTCATTCAGTAACATCCAAAATGCCTTATATCATTTTCCTTTGACCTTAGTTATGGAAAGTTAGTTTCCATATTAATTATAAAAATATTCTTTAGCGTGATTTTTTTCACCAACCTAATCAGAAAGATTTCGCTGAATATATTTTCCATTTCTATCTTCAGTAATTTTAACCAATACACATTTACTCTCTTTTCAGTTTGGTTTGAGCCTACTGATGTGCAGAAAGCTGCCAAACCGTGGGCAAAGCCCGCCCTCGGGAGATCCGTCACCTTCTGCAGTCCTAACCTCAATGAACTGCGGGCAATGTGCGCTCAGCTGAAACTTGGTAAGAGACTTTATTGGTGGAATATGAGAGCAATGAATGATTGTTATGTGCATTCATTTTTGCGACGGAAGATTTTTATTACAACTATTAACTTTTAATTTATAATGTAATCAAAATTCTATCATTTTATTCATTCTGATTATAGAAGAACATTAGAAGCGTCACCAGTAGTTATAAAAACAATTCTGTTTTTACAGTTAAAAAATGTTAAAGGTTAAACGATAGCACTAAATTAATATCAAGCAAACTGTAAAAACGTGTAGAATTTTAGCAAATATTTAGAAATGTATTTGAGTTATTTAAGATGTAGAAAATGATGATGCAATATATTTCAAAGGCTTTAGGCTCCTTGAAATATAAATAATTTCTTAATATTTAGTACATACTAGAACTAAGGTCTAAGAGAAGCAATGTGAAAATCACACAAAATTCGTTTCGATATTTTTATGATTCTTAAAAGATTTAGATACTCTGTAAGCAATAGCAGAATGGAACCCTATTCATGACTCTGAAGAAAAAGATTGTACACTCTGTTGAACCTGATATTATAAGATGTCATAATTGCAAAAAGTAAAATAAAGTGACCTAAAATCTCATGAACAAGAGTTCAGAAACAATATCGCGTACGGTCTATTACCTAAGTATTGAACCTTTTTCATTAAAATCAAATGGAAATATGTTAGCAAAAAAATCTTCAATATACCACGTCTGAAAAATACATTCAAAGTTAATTATTTGATTAAAATATAAAAACTATTGGTAATTAGTTAATAATTGGTCTTTGAATTGATAAATTATGTAAATGTAAGATATTTAAAGTGAGAACTGTATCTTAAAGGGCCGTTCACACGTAGGGTTTTTAATCTTTCCATCAGACTTTTTGCTAAGCTCCTCCTACTTTTATTTATTTTGGTTGGTATCCATGATACCTGCATAATAATTTAATAATTTTTTCTTATATTCTCGTGGAAAAAGAAGGAGGAGCTTAGCAAAAAGTCTGGTGGAAAGACTTAAAAAACCCTACGTGTGGACGGCCCTTTACAATCTAGTCAAAGTGACATATCAACAGTAGAGAAGTAGAGATAAAAAGTGAAAGCTGTGAAAATAATGAGTAGGTACATTTTACTATTAAAAAAGAATATTTTGAGACATGAAATAGGTGATAATTAAAGATAAATCTAACAAGAGTGAAGGTTAATTAAAGATTTATCTTGTTGAAAGATTCTGAATTTTGAATAAAAGACTGCGATTGTAATTACTAAACCTATTAATATGCAAGTTTATTCTTATGCTTACCATTTGAACAGCAAATGAAATTCTACTCTGCCTACAGCCCTAAACTAAGTAAGTTTATCAGTAGCTACAATAATTGAATAAGCAGCTTCTAAAATTTTATTTATTTCTAAAGTTCGTACCGGTAAAATATATTGTGAAGTGCTGAACTATTTTTTTTTTTTGAGCCTGTGGCTGTGCAGTTTCTGACTCCAACTGACAAACTAGTTTGACAAAAGGCACAGCATAGTAACAGGCAACCTGTATTAGAGGGGAGCTAGATTTAAAATATATATGCTAAGCAATTACTAATTTGTCCTTTATCCACTGGTTACCTAATACCCTTATCCTGTTTATCCATCCTCCCTATCCACTTTCTTTGCACATCTCACCGCAGTTCTTTCTGTCTGCCTTTTTTAAATCTTGCCATGCGTTCACCACGTGTCCACCTGCCGGTCAGATTTACTGAGTATATTCTTAAACTATTATCTCAATTTTATCAAAGAAATTGCAGTCATTGAGTGTGAGTAGTAGTAACATGTTAGTAGTACTAATATGTAGCTATGTAATATGTATAGTATAGTAGTAATATGTATAGCTAACATACTATTCTATGAAACTTTTATACAACATGGAATAATGAGTTATAACATGACCTATAAGTTTTAGTGGCTTCTCTAGTTCGAGTTGCCTATTTGGTGACATTCAGTAAATACAAATTTAAAGTTAGGTTATTTTCTTTGAAGTGGTATGAGTTTACTTAAAGTACAATTTAATTGCTACACTTCTACCTGTCAGTATCTATGACTATATACTCTATAAGTCAATGTCCAGTATTCACCTAACTGTGCTAGTGAGCAGTAACTAGTGTCAGTATGCTAGATATCATCTTTCTGGTGCTCTGTGGCACTAAGTTCATTATGGTGATTCTCATGGCTGCTGCGGGGTTAAAATCAGAGTAAGAAATTTGGGAATGTTGATAAATTAATTAGATTTTAATGTAAACTTTTTACTATCATATTTTCTATATTAAAAGGCTACATCTGAAATTCTGCAGCTTTCGAAATCTGAAAAGCCTATTAAATAAACAATGCTGAGGTTATTTCTGCTATAAGAAATCTGCAGAACCAACGACCCACTAGGGATAGTGGTAGAAAATAATGGATAATATTTATTGAGAAAACATTAAAAAATTGATACATTTTTCTTTTTTTCTCAAGCTCTTATACAGGGTGGAGCAAAAAAAGGAAACCCATTTTCAAACTAGTTTATTTTACAAACTATCAAAGCTAGAAATTTTCTAAAACCACAGTTTTATTCGTCCAGCAGCGAATTGAAAAAAAAGGTAAATAAAAAGGCCTTGCGTTAGGACGAAAAACACAAAAAAGTTCATAATAGGAATAATTTATTTCCGTATGGTAGTAGTAAAAATTGAATCCTATTATTTTTCATTGAATTAACGTTTGTTGTTATTGACTCTTTCATTCATGGAAATACCTATCATCACCAATCACGATAAATGGTTTCTCTGCAGTAAATATTTTGCAAAATTTAGACGGTGCGGTAAATCAGTTCTAAGAGTTCATGCCTTAGGTGCATACTGAAATGATAATATCTCAAATCGTGTTTATTATTTGGTTAAATGTGTAGTAATTAGTAAATGATATCTAATCCTTACTTTACGATTGATATTATTGTATTATCAATAAACTGTTCATGAAAAAGATTATTGTTTTCAAGTATTCATTCTTTTCTCCTGCTACATGATCACTTTTTGTTCAAATTTAAAGTGGTTTCTTCAGTTTTGAACTTATTAACATTTGTCAATAATATGGTTTTATAGTTAGTGGAAATTTTTCCAGAAAGCTATGATCAAAATGAGGTTGAACCAGTGTAAAGCTTCCAGTGTTTAAAAAAATTGTCTCAAAAAAAAACTCTTGTTCATTTGAAAGCTGCATTTTGAGGGTTTCGAATAGGAGATAAAAATTAACGGCGAAATGTTTTATTAAGATATCAATTTTATCTCAAAAAAAAAAACTTTCAAATGGTAATTCATTGTTTTATTTTCTCTTTATTTGTTACAAAAAATAGTAGAATTTATTGTTTTTACATCCATATAAAATGAATTAAACCTCATGATTTTTTTTTCGTATATTTCGTCCTCGCGCAAGACCTTTTTATATATATTTTTCAATTCGCTGCTGTATGTTCAATTTCTGTCGTAACTCTTAACAAATTATCAAGATAGATTAAAAAAAGTAAACAAATAAAACTGTGTTTTTAGAATATATCTAGGTTCAATAGTTTGTAAAATAAATTGGTTTGAAACTAGATTTCCTTTTTTTGCGCCACCCTGTATAAGATTTACTTTTCGGGCAAATAAAAATATGAGGGACATCGCATGCGGCGGCATACACTCATTCGGAAACTAATTTCATAAAAGTAGAAAGGCTACCGTAGTGTATATGTTCCGCGCAATTTGCCGACTTTGCACAATTTCGAGAATGCGCTGCACGTTTTTAGGATCTTGAAAACGCCCGGCGCAATTTCGAAGGTAACTTTATGAAACTTTTTCTTAATTTTTTATTTAATTAAAAAGACGATCATTTTACAGTTAAAACAAAGGGAAAATAAATGAGGTTAATTCCAAACGTTTGGTAGAATGTTTGATATCTCAGTAAAATGAAAATATCAGTTTTGTTAAAGTTTAAATAACTAACTAAAGCTTAAAAACCAATGTATTTCCAAGTTATGTATAGGTTTAACAAACATATTTTAATGAGATGGACCAATTAAATGCATAAATAATTGATTATCTACTCCATCACTGTTGGTCCTGCTTCATACCCTTTACCTGCCTTGCACACTCGAGATTGTGATCTTAAAAACGCGCAGCGTATTCTCGAGATTCTGCAAATCGGCAAATGACGCGGAACATATAGAATCGCTTATACAATAATCGAAATAACACAGTAGTTGATAGCAAGTTACAAAAAGATGTGCAGTTTTCGATAGGAGGGATCTTTTCAGTGTACCGTGTCATTCAGCATTCAGTTAGATATAACAATTAACACGGTACACTGAAAACGCCCTTCTTAGCTATTTACTACCGAAAAGTGAACATCTTTTTGTAACTTGTTATAGATTTCGCCTGTTGTGTATTTACAATACCAATCATTGTGACGAAATGGGACAAATCTCCAGTGATTGCACTCACGAGTGATAGAGGAAAATGAAGAAAACCTGCCTATCCAATCGAAAAATTGCAATTGATGTTAAAAAATTACAAACATGTTAAAAATGAAGTCAACAACTTAGTTCCAACAGAATGTTATTCTCTGTTTCTCCTGATTACATTCGAGTATCTAGCATTTATTTCTTTTAATACAACTAGTGTTTCCTTCTTTTAATATAACTAATGATTATTTCTTCTAATATAACTAGTATCTCTACCAGTAGCGCACTAATCCGCATCAGAGGAGATTAAAATGCATCTAAGCAGATGAGGAGATTAGAGATGAGAATATTAAATATTTACTGTACTTGTTTTACTGAAAGGCTCTATTTGTGAACTTGACCCAAGATACCAATCAAACTTATAAGTGTTTTTTTTTCAAGTTTTCTGGTATAACTGTCTTTTAATTATAATATCACTAGTGATATAATTTAGCCCCCCCCCCCCCCATCCCCCAGCTCTATCTGGTATATGTCTGTTGGGTGAAAGAGAAGGGAGAATTTAACGTTATGGACTGTTGTAATTTGAATGAAGTAATTTTTCATGTTTACCATTTCTTTAACGCTACTTGCAGTTTTAGAGGATAGCGCTAGGGTTATGCTCTTCAATTACGAGTTCATATTAAAGTTACTTTCTCAAAATCCCAATCATCAAGTAGCTTTATTAAAATTCCAATTTTTAAATTGCTTTTAGAATATACCTAGTTGCACTCATTTCCCAGTTTTTCTTTGTCCTAGTTATTGAGGGGATTATTTCCGTAGCTGTTATTCCTTATTATAAAATAACTAATATTCTTCTATTTTAGGTGAAGTTCCTCCCACCCCCAAAGACAGTGCCTCCCTCCTCTCCTTCCTCCGCTCTATCGTTAGTATCGTCTCTCCAATGATGTCACCTCTATACGAACCTCCTGCCTCTACGGAAGACGAGGTGAGTAACTTCTGTCTGTACAATCCTGTTCTCCTCCTCACTGTCCTGAGGGTCATTTGTCATTCATTTTGTTATATTGTAGCATTTAGGTTTTGTTTAGTTTGGCATCCTTTTTCTTCAGCTTTCTTTGTATCTTGGCCCTTGGATAAGCAGACTGACTATGTAGGTCTCTTATCCATGGGTAACCAGACTGACTGTGTAGGTCTCTTATCCATGGGTAAGCAGACTGACTGTGTAGATCTCTTATCCATGGGTAAGCAGACTGACTGTGTAGGTCTCTTATCCATGGGTAAGCAGACTGACTGTGTAGGTCTCTTATCCATGGGTAAGCAGACTGACTGTGTAGGTCTCTTATCCATGGGTAAGCAGACTGGCTGTGTAGGTCTCTTATCCATGGGTAAGCAGACTGACTGTGTAGGTCTCTTATCCATGGGTAAGCAGACTGACTGTGTAGATCTCTTATCCATGGGTAAGCAGACTGACTGTGTAGGTCTCTTATCCATGGGTAAGCAGACTGACTGTGTAGGTCTCTTATCCATGGGTAAGCAGACTGACTGTGTAGGTCTCTTATCCATGGGTAAGCAGACTGACTGTGTAGATCTCTTATCCATGGGTAAGCAGACTGACTGTGTAGGTCTCTTATCCATGGGTAAGCAGACTGACTGTGTAGGTCTCTTATCCATGGGTAAGCAGACTGACTGTGTAGGTCTCTTATCCATGGGTAAGCAGACTGGATGTGTAGGTCTCTTATCCATGAGTAAGCAGACTGACTGTGTAGGTCTCTTATCCATGGGTAAGCAGACTGACTGTGTAGGTCTCTTATCCATGGGTAAGCAGACTGACTGTGTAGATCTCTTATCCATGGGTAAGCAGACTGACTGTGTAGGTCTCTTATCCATGGGTAAGCAGACTGACTGTGTAGGTCTCTTATCCATGGGTAAGCAGACTGACTGTGTAGGTCTCTTATCCATGGGTAAGCAGACTGACTGTGTAGGTCTCTTATCCATGGGTAAGCAGACTGACTGTGTAGGTCTCTTATCCATGGGTAAGCAGACTGACTGTGTAGGTCTCTTATCCATGGGTAAGCAGACTGACTGTGTAGGTCTCTTATCCATGGGTAAGCAGACTGACTGTGTAGGTCTCTTATCCATGGGTAAGCAGACTGACTGTGTAGGTCTCTTATCCATGGGTAAGCAGACTGACTGTGTAGATCTCTTATCCATGGGTAAGCAGACTGACTGTGTAGGTCTCTTATCCATGGGTAAGCAGACTGACTGTGTAGATCTCTTATCCATGGGTAAGCAGACTGACTGTGTAGGTCTCTTATCCATGGGTAAGCAGACTGACTGTGTAGGTCTCTTATCCATGGGTAAGCAGACTGGCTGTGTAGGTCTCTTATCCATGGGTAAGCAGACTGACTGTGTAGATCTCTTATCCATGGGTAAGCAGACTGACTGTGTAGGTCTCTTATCCATGGGTAAGCAGACTGACTGTGTAGGTCTCTTATCCATGGGTAAGCAGACTGGCTGTGTAGGTCTCTTATCCATGGGTAAGCAGACTGGCTGTGTAGGTCTCTTATCCATGGGTAAGCAGACTGACTGTGTAGATCTCTTATCCATGGGTAAGCAGACTGACTGTGTAGGTCTCTTATCCATGGGTAAGCAGACTGACTGTGTAGGTCTCTTATCCATGGGTAAGCAGACTGGCTGTGTAGGTCTCTTATCCATGGGTAAGAAGACTGACTGTGTAGGTCTCTTATCCATGGGTAAGCAGACTGACTGTGTAGGTCTCTTATCCATGGGTAAGCAGACTGACTGTGTAGGTCTCTTATCCATGGGTAAGCAGACTGACTGTTTAGGTCTCTTATCCATGGGTAAGCAGACTGACTGTGTAGGTCTCTTATCCATGGGTAAGCAGACTGGCTGTGTAGGTCTCTTATCCATGGGTAAGCAGACTGACTGTGTAGATCTCTTATCCATGGGTAAGCAGACTGACTGTGTAGGTCTCTTATCCATGGGTAAGCAGACTGACTGTGTAGGTCTCTTATCCATGGGTAAGCAGACTGGCTGTGTAGGTCTCTTATCCATGGGTAAGCAGACTGGCTGTGTAGGTCTCTTATCCATGGGTAAGAAGACTGACTGTGTAGGTCTCTTATCCATGGGTAAGCAGACTGACTGTGTAGGTCTCTTATCCATGGGTAAGCAGACTGACTGTGTAGGTCTCTTATCCATGGGTAAGCAGACTGACTGTGTAGGTCTCTTATCCATGGGTAAGCAGACTGGCTGTGTAGGTCTCTTATCCATGGGTAAGCAGACTGACTGTGTAGATCTCTTATCCATGGGTAAGAAGACTGACTGTGTAGGTCTCTTATCCATGGGTAAGCAGACTGACTGTGTAGATCTCTTATCCATGGGTAAGCAGACTGACTGTGTAGGTCTCTTATCCATGGGTAAGCAGACTGACTGTGTAGGTCTCTTATCCATGGGTAAGCAGACTGACTGTTTAGGTCTCTTATCCATGGGTAAGCAGACTGGCTGTGTAGGTCTCTTATCCATGGGTAAGCAGACTGGCTGTGTAGGTCTCTTATCCATGGGTAAGAAGACTGACTGTGTAGGTCTCTTATCCATGGGTAAGCAGACTGACTGTGTAGGTCTCTTATCCATGGGTAAGCAGACTGACTGTGTAGGTCTCTTATCCATGGGTAAGAAGACTGACTGTGTAGGTCTCTTATCCATGGGTGTATTTAGAATTTCTATATTTTTATTTTAAAGTTCAGATTTCAATTCATTTATTCAACACAGACCAAAGAATTTGTACATATAACTTTAGGTCTAATTTAATTAATCCTAGTAATTAGAAGTCGATTTCTAAAATAAGTTTTTGAAAATAGGTATCTCGAATTTCTTAAATAAGAAGATCAAAGTATTACCATTTAATATGATGTGTGCTCTATTTACAGTCCCCATCCTCTGATCTCTCAATCCTGGCCCCACATTTCGAACCCAAGGCATCCTCTGGGCACCTCAGAGCTATGATGGTAACTTTGGGACACTTAGGATTCATGGTGAGTCTATTAACTAATTATATTGTTATTGCCTTTACTTCAATTACAGTAACATAACTGATTATAAACATTAATATTAAATAGTGTTACTGATTTACAATGTAAAATACATTATAAATCTAATGTTTGTTTGATACAATTTGACTTGCTAAAATTGCCTCAAAATTATCCACTTTTTCTGTCAAACACAATGACAAACTCTGGGATTATAAATCTATATGAAATATTCGAACAAAAACAATGAATATAACTTCAGATGAAATTACCAAGGCAATATGTTCCAAATACTAATTTTAATCTATTTCCTCTTACAATTCCTTTGAGAGAACATAACACTTTATATTCAATTCCTATACAGTAGAACCTCCTCTATAGTGAAAGTAGATTCCTGAGTAAGAGAACCACCCCGTATAGTGATCAAATTTTCTTTAGTCTGCCATGAAAAGCATCAGTTTTAAAAAACGAATGACCATTTTATGGTAGTCTAAAGGAAATTTGTTAACTATATGGGGTAGTTCTCTTATTCAGGACTGTACATTCTCTATATAGGAGTTCTACTGTGCCTGTATATCATGGTTTAAAACTCTACAGTTTCTTATTTCTCTTCGTATGTTTTCTTTTAGTAAAAAATGAAATGGAGAAAGTTTGCCGGTGTGGATGTTGTGAAAGTTTTTGTTTAAAAATTGTAGTCATTGTTTCTAAGCAATAATTCTTTGTCACAAATTTCTCAACACTAACAGTCATTGTTAGAGACAACATTGCCTAACAATGCAAACAATCTTGATTGCTATTCTTTTGTAATCAATAAAATTTAATATTTAAAGCTTTTACTATCAATTTTAAGTTTTACTTTTTCTAAAGAAGTGCATCGAACAAAAACTTATTTTCTTACTATTTATCCCTTTATCCCCCCCCCCCTCAGATTGTCCGTAATTGCCCCCCATCTCAGTACGACTCCCCCCTGATGGCCCACTGCTCCCTCAAGCCTCGCACTGGTCTCTCCCTCCCTGTGGGGCTTTTCTTCCCCCCTCCCCACTACACCAAAATAGTGTCTGTGTCTGGGGCTGGCGATTGGTGAGTAGAGGGAAAAGATAACTAAAGTAGAGGCTATGGCACAATGCAATGATTAAATGCTTCTAGGTATTAATTTTTAATTAGGAAAAAATTATAATTTACAGACACGAAATACCGTATAACGATATCAATAAGTTATATAAAAATTGAATATTCCGATAAAAATTCAATAATCTATTGAAATTTTCATCTTGTATTTATTGCGCAGATGTTAATTGTCCCTTTAATTTAATAAGAGGAATAGTAATAACTCTTTATCAAAATAACTTTACTCTTTAGCATCACTTACAAATGTCATAAAAATCTACAACTACTTCTCACAGAAATTAATTTCATTTAAAACTGGAAATAATAACGAATGAGATATTCTACAGCTACATAAGATAAAATACATGAAGAATTTTAGACTTTGTTTAAATATTCAGTTTGGTCGCAATATCTTCAAATATATAAACATTTCAAACTCTACCTATTAGTCTATGAAGAGCACTAATGACATCACAAATACAACTGATAGTCACTAACAACATTATGTGAAAAAAAAAGAGACTATTTTGGGGTATTTTTAACTGAAACCTTTAAAAAAAATTAGATACATGTTCACTGTTCAGTTTTTGTTGAAATGAGACTTTCTTAAAATTTATATAATTAAACTGGTATCTTTTAAAATATAGCTAATTATGAAGTAATGACAGTTTTGATAATGATACTTTCAACGATATATGGTATCCAACTTGTAACCTAATTTTATTCAAGAAAATAATTAACTAAGGTTTATTGTATCGATATTATGTCTGACAAAGCATGTATGGTACAGAAATAACAAATTTAAAAATGCATGCTATTTTCAAAATGCTTTTTATTAACAAGGACCTTTTTATTTCAGTTTAGCTAGCGGCTTCATCGCTGGAATGTTGGGAGGCCTGACAGTGAGTGAGTGTGCTGCAGTTGGCAACACTGCTGCCAGATTGTCTCTTGAGGCTTTACCCACAGTGCCCCCCACTTTGGGGACAGAATGCCACCCCCAGGGGGAGAAGGGACTGTCATACACACTCATCTACCCATAGTTATACATTCCAATTATAGAGTAAAATCTTTTATGAACAGACTTTATATTTATAAGATATATAAATTAAAATAAATATATTATATTAAATCTCATTTTCTATCCTCACAATAATTAATTACACATAAGTAATAATATCAGTTCTAATGACGGTAAAACTAGGTAGGGTAAGTTACGAATTATGAGTCAGTTCCACGTCTTAGTTCATGTAATCTATTTATTCTGCAGACCCAGTTTTGCTTTGCAGAATTATTAGATAGAGCTCTTGAAGGTATCAGGGATACCAATTAAAATAAGGATGATTACCTATATCATTTTTCATGAATGACCGAAGACTTGGAACTGACCGATAAATCGTAACTCACCCCACTCCTTCCCCCTCATTTCCCCTAAGAATGACTCCTTTCCAATGAGGTGGTAGAGAATAAAGTAGCTACACTATAGCCTAGAAGTACCGCAGCAGCAGAAACATGAACACCAGAACTAGGAACATTCCCCCAAAGAGAATGTACTTGTCTTGAGTGCCTCTCCTCTCTATCAGCCTCATCACTGTGTTACTCATACCTGGGGAAAAGGGAAACATCAAAATAACAAAGGATTTTTTTTGATGCTAAAAGGAATAGGTAACCCTATATGCTCTAAGGTGACATATATGTCCCCTTTCAAATGATGTAGCTATTTGGCGAGATATTTTCCTTTAAACGACCGGATAAACACGTGTGTACTTTTTCATATATCAGTGTAGGAAGGCAACAGGTTATTATTGATGCGAGTTTCATTCATTCATTAGTAAATTCACTCATTAACTATACATTAAACTCTTCATGTTATTTCAGACAAATGTTTTTAGCCTGATGATGAAAAAAGTATTTTTTCGAAACGTTGCAACATTTTAACTCTTGTCAATTTTTTTTTTAAATAAAAATCTTAAATGCCCACTCAAAAGTTTTTAACCATCTGGTTGTCGGAAATTAATCTAAAAATATCAACTAATGAAATTAAACACCTATTCAGAAACTTGGAAAGAGCATCCATAAAATTAGTAACTCTAAAGGCTCATCGACGTTTCAATGAAACTTTTTTCATATATATATATTAGAGCACAAGCGCACGCTTACATTATTTAAGTAAAATATGTTTTATATTGTTTTAAATGCTTCTTTCATTACCCATATATTACAAGAATAACACATAAATTTTCATTTCTTCACGTTCAAATTAATTTTGGGAATAAAGGGTTAATAGACAGCAAATAAAATGACTATCTTGTGAATACTAATCAACTAAAAACTTAGATAAAGAATTTTTTTAATGACCTAATGTTAAATCTAGTACTGCAATAGGATAGAGTTGAACGTATTGAAGACTCCAGTACTAACCCAGAGTATTAGCCAAGTCCAGTACTCTCCTGTGGGCCCCCTTGAGGCGAGACCCCTGATCGTGCAGACCCTCCAGTAGACTGGTGCCTGCACCCAACATATCATCAACATACCTATTGGCAGACTGCAGGAGAGGGGAAATTAAAGTTAAACAGAGGCAGAAAATGATGGTGAAAAATATAGCTACTTTGAAAATTACAAAACAATACATCAAATACAAATATTAAATAAAAGGGAAGTATGAAAAATAACATTCACGAAATAAATAATACCAAGTTAAAAGCCCCAAAATATCAAAATTATCAACTAGGTCATTTTTATCACTCAGGTTATAGGTAGCTATAGAGAAATAGTTTGGGTAAAATAAAATTTCATCACCTTGATGCATAAGTACATTAAAAAAAGTGAAAAAAATGACAGTGAAAGGGGTAGCCAGAAAGTAGGTTACTATTTTTCACAAACTGAGAACAGACAGAATTATGTTTGAAATTGAAATACAGTAAAACTCCTCTGAGTTATGAAGTTTTTTTTTTATGAAGTACCCGAGTAATGAAGGACCTGAATTATGAAATGCACCTCAGTTATGAAGTAGTTTTCTTTGTTTAAATCATAGAGAACTATAGTTCTTGAGGTATAACTATACCTTTTCCAAGTCAAGTTAGCAGAAGTGAATAATGAATTGGCAGAATTGAAAAATGAATTGGCACAAGTGAAAGTCATATTGCAGAAAGTGAAAATGAAAAATGCAAGTATGACAAGCAATTACAAAATTAAGTGTTTTTTTAATGAAAATTACAACTTCGATACAATAGTGGGTTATTGCAATCTTCTCCACTAGAATAAGATAGAGCATTATAAGATGATACTCTATTATAGAATGATACTCTATTAAGATACTCTATTATAGAATGATACTCTATTATAGAATGATACTCTATTATAGAATAGATACTCTATTATAGGATAATACTCTATTATAGGATAATACTCTATTATAGGATAATACTCTATTATAGGATAATACTCTATTATAGGATAATACTCTATTATAGGATAATACCTTAGGTAATACTCTATTAGGATAATACTCTATTATAGGATAATACTCTATTATAGGATAATACTCTATTATAGGATAATACTCTATTATAGGATACCTATTAGATACTACTTATAGGATAATACTATTAGATAATACTCTAATATACTTATAGGATACTCTATTATAGGATATACTCTATTATAGGATAATACTCTATTATAGGATAATACTCTATTATAGGATAATACTCTATAGATCTATAGGATAATACTCTATTATAGGATAATACTCTATTATAGGATAATACTCTATTATAGGATAATACTCTATTATAGGATAATACTCTATTATAGGATTACTCTATTATAGGATAATACTCTATTATAGGATAATACTCTATTATAGGATAATACTCTATTATAGGATAATACTCTATTATAGGATAATACTCTATTATAGGATAATACTCTATTATAGGATAATACTCTATTATAGGATAATACTCTATTATAGGATAATACTCTATTATAGGATAATACTATTATAGGATAATACTCTATTATAGGATAATACTCTATTATAGGATAATACTCTATTATAGGATAATACTCTATTATAGGATAATACTCTATTATAGGATAATACTCTATTATAGGATAATACTCTATTATAGGATAATACTCTATTATAGGATAATACTCTATTATAGGATAATACTCTATTATAGGATAATACTTATATAGGATAATACTCTATTATAGGATAATACTCTATTATAGGATAATACTCTATTATAGGATAATACTCTATTATAGGATAATACTCTATTATAGGATAATACTCTATTATAGGATAATACTCTATTATAGGATAATACTCTATTATAGGATAATACTCTATTAGGATAATACTCTATTATAGGATAATACTCTATTATAGGATAATACTCTATTATAGGATAATACTCTATTATAGGATAATACTCTATTATAGGATAATACTCTATTATAGGATAATACTCTATTATAGGATAATACTCTATTATAGGATAATAC